>JABXJD010000037.1:2032500-2575000 GCA_013375575.1 Percina caprodes
CGTTGCAGTCACTTTCGCCACACCTTGACACGGCAGCACCAAACAGTCCTTAGATGATTGATTATGTCATTCTGCATTTATCACAGAATAACTGGCCACAACACAAAATTCCACAGACATACTGTACTTACACTGATCGTGTAGCCAGAGGTGCAACATGCATGATAGTTAAAACCCATAAAGAACGAAGAAGTGGCAGCGTTTTGTCCTATCGATGAGGTTGTAGGGTCAGACAGAGACTACTTAAAGCATCACATTTCTGTTGTTTTTTATGGTTGAATGGTAAGACCCATGTTCCTTGTATGTGTTTATTTGAAGTTAAACCCAATTTGTTGAGGAGGAAAGTTAACATTTTCATAGCACACCACTGCCCACATGTGAAAGCCCTGACTCCACTATCAGTGACATGGGAATTGAGTGTAACCCTTAAAACCAAGTCCAGGGGGCCAGAGTTACAGAGAGAACATTTGCATTGTGCTCTTTATTCCATTTGCTCTCTCACTGATTGACTTGGGCAGCGCACCAATGCAAAGTGCATTCTGTGAGTAAAAGAGTTCGTGGGCAACTCAAAAAAAGAATGATGTGGTTATCCCACTTTAACTTCACAAAACAAGAATTTTTCTTTTGCTTAATGTATTTATATAATCAATGCAATAGTCATTCAATGGAATTCTAAGTAAAAAAAGAACAGGGGCAACTTAAGAACACTGTATAATAAACAGATATACAAGCAACTGCAACAGGTGGAGAGAGAGAGAGCTGGGACAGAGAGAGAGCTCAGAGCAGGAAGGAGCAGCAGGTCCAGCAGAAGCTTAAAGCAGAGCCGGTGGAGGCTGGAGATGCTTAATACAACTAATGTCTCGCGAGCATGCCAAATCAATTGCACTTCATCATTTCTGAAGAGTGCAACTGGTAGCATACAGAGACTCCCCTTTAGTTGAAAATTAAGTTAATGTTCAATGAGCACAAACTGTCATCTTTTGCTTTGAGTGTTATAAAATCTTCAGATATTTTGTTTTTTTATTATATCACTTGCCTGCCTCTAAAGAGGTTTCTGTGCAAGACAGGTTCATTCCTATTTTTTGTGCAAAAAATGTAAGCACATTCAAATCTAAATCTCCTCCCATCTCAAATGCTTATACAAATAGAGAGAGACACACTTCACTGCTGCCATGCAGATTAAACGCACCTAAGATCACAGGCAAATTGTGTTTTCAGGCAGGTGTACCGGTTTAATAAAGGAAAACTCCAAGCGCAGTATGCAAAAAGCAGTACAAATGGCTAAGGCAAATCTGTCCTTAAAATGAAGTTAAAGTAATCCCACCTTGGCAGTTTATCCACAGGAATATGGGCATCTGCAACATCTGGGCCAGGTGCACTTTACATTAGGAGAACAAACACAGTGGGTTAATGTCATTATACTTTACCCCAAGAAATCAGTCTACAAATCCTGCATGTTTATCTGCGTGTGTGTATACTCCAGAGGTGCTTCCTTTTACCCTTTGTCCTTGAGTGCATCACATATGGGGCTTCGCTTGTTCACAGTGACATGTCCACAACTCACACAGCGCGTTTCCATCAGACTGCCTGCAGTTACACATGGGAAACACAGCTGTTTATCATGAAGGCATCATAAAAGTTGAGCTGTGGATTGAGGCAGCTGTGGCTCAGTGGTAGAGTGGTTGCCTGCCAATTGGAAGGTTGGTGGTTCGATTCCTGGCCCTGCAGTCCCATGTCGAAGAGTCCATGGCCAAGACACTGAACCCCAAGACACTGTGCCATTGGAGCGTTAATGTGTGTGAGTGTCTATCTGATGAGCAGGTGGCGTCTTGGACGGCAGCCTCGGCCGCAGTTTGCGTAAAGCGCTTTGAGTAGTCGATTTTATCAAAGTAATCAGTCAAATGCTTTAGCGCCATTTTGCCACAATCCCCTATAAAACTGGGTAAAACAACATGAGAATCAACAGTTGAAATGATGTCATTACGAGACACTTTTTGGAGGTGGTGCACTGACATTAAATTAGTGGCTAACTGTGTGCTCATGGGATGTTGGTTTGAAAGACCAACAACTATGGGGGGGCAAGGTGGAGGGGGTGTGGCCTTGACCAACCGACATGCTTTGCTTGTTTGCAAGCCATGATGTCTCTCTCTTTCTCATGAGCGGGCACAGCAGAGAAAAGGGAGGTAACCTTTACCCTTATCACCTCATAAGGAGAAGATTCCAGATCGGCCCATCTGACCATCATTTTCTCAAAGGCAGAGCTCGGTTTACACCAATCGCCACTTCTAGCCACTGGGGGACCATAGGCAGGCTGGGGGAACTCATAATAATGTTTAAAAAAAAAAAAGTGAAATTTTCATGCCATGGGACCTTTAAGGCTAGATTTTTCCGGTAAAATTAGTATTCCTTGCAACAGCAAACCATTCCCAAACAAACTATTCCAAAATGATTATGACTTTTATGTCCTGTGAAATTTCTCTATTTCAGTGTAATGCATGTTGGTTTGTAGTTCCTCACCATGAACTTTGAGCACATGTTTGGACCCGGCCTGTCGGTGGAGGTCGTCTGTGCACTGGGTGATGACAACTACAGAGCGCCCCTGCTTCCTCAGCCGGGCCTCACACTCTGCTATAGCCAGATGGGCAGCAGTGGGCGTCTTGTTCAAAGCCAGCTCCCTTCTGTAATGGTAGAACTCCCAGACCCGAGACGGGGTGCGAGAGAAGGCCTCTGGGGTTGACAAGTCCTGTGGATGCATCAACAGAGGCAAAAGTGTAGTAATCAGAGGCAATAATTAGACCACATAGATTACGTTTAAAAACCTCAATCAGGGAGGGAGATTTTAATTTTTGGTATGAAAGACTATTTTTGATTTTTTTTCCTGGAGGTAAATCTTGCTGCAGCCCACGACAAGCTTCAGGATTATGCAACAAATACCATTTCTCTCTTTACTGGCTGTTGCCACTCAGATAAATCCACCAAGCTGTGAAGATGTATTATGTAAACATTAAATACACCCACTCCACAACTCTAAACCACAGGTGGATATTAGACCAAGCACAAAACTTTGACCTAAATAAAAAGACAAAAAAAGATGATACAGCCACACAAAATTGTGTGTGTTTTTAAGAAATTACCTGAGATTGCCACTTCCTCCACTTCTCATTTTCTCCCCTGAAGGTTAGTACTCCACTCTCTGCACTCACACCTGCTCCTGTGATGATTGCTATGTGCTTGGCTTTGGAAAAGACCTTGCGGAAATCAGACAGTTCTAAAAAAAATAAAAGACAAAGCAACACACTGTATAATAAAGTGCTTTTGTGTCTTGTATAATATAAAGTATAATTTTTTTATATATAGTATAAAGTGTCTTTATATGTTTTAAACCATTCTATGACTTATTTCTTTCTATCAAACTATGAAAGCCAAGTCACAAGAAGATATCAGTTTGAGAGATTATTTGGTTCTTCAAGGTACACTATGAGTTCCTGCATAGTCACTTCTGCTGACGTTCCAAGTAAATTCAAAACAGAGCAAGCTCACCCCATGTTTCCGTAATTGTCATTAACTCCCACCCCCTCCCCCAACCATCTTGTCGGTGATTGGTTGGAGTGGTTTGTCGTGTTTTTGGTGCCTATCCTGGGCCCCTAGTGTTTGTTTGACGTTTACGATCCCGATTTGGGACAATTGCACTGGAACCATGCAAGAAATCATAATGTACCTTTGAGCTGATCATTTTCAACAACTGATCCTAGCTTCTTCTTTTTTTTGTCAGTCCACCCAACAATTTGACCACTAAAGCCTGGAGAAGGGCACTATGGATGCAAGAAAATATCAGCAGATGTTACATTTGGTATTATCACAATATTTGAGTTATAATTTATAGTGATTTAGTGTCCCTACCACAGACTTTGTAAGGTAGAGGCTGGTGGTGTGGCCTTGACCAACTGCCACTTTGCTCGTTTGAAAGCCATGATTTCCCTCTCTCACGGGTGGGCCAAATTCTCTGGGCGGGCAAAGCAGAGAAAGGGGAGGTAACCTTGCCCCTTATGACTGTCAAGATTCCAGATCAGCCCATCTGAGCTTTTATTTTCTCAAAGGCAGGGCCTGGATACCCAGGGCTCGGTTTACACATATCTCCATTTCTAGCCACTGGGCAGGCTAGGGGAACGCATAGTAATGTTAAAAAACCTCATCAAGTGAAATTTCATGACATGGGACCTTTAACATGGGAGCTAGTCTGTTTGATAGTAACTTATCATTATCTGAATAGTTCGTTGTTTAGTTGTGTTTGTTTTTCATTAATTCAGTTACTACTTGATTGATTTTTCACTCATTTCCTAGATCCTGTGACATTTCTCTGCCCTTTTGCAAAATGCTACTAAAAACACAATTTCAAATTAATTTTTTTCTTCACAGTGCCTGTCAGGAAGCATGACCCCTGACAGGCTGATAATCAATTTTAAACGAAGGGCCGGTATTGACCTGACACAGTAGCAAACCAACAGTATATAAAACTTTTTACCTGAGTTGGAATTTGCTTTATCCATCAAAGGTCCTTTCATCACATGAGTGGAGCACATGCGCAGACCAAGTGCAAACACAGCTCGATTTTGGAGAAGCATTGTCACTATTACAAAATCCCTGAGGAACACATGAAAAACGTGAAAGAGATCACAAAATAATAATATTTGTATTATTCTTGAATGCAATTTACAGTATGGAGATGAACATACCGTAAGTGCGGATTTTCTCTCATATTTTACATGCATTCTTACTTTTCTGTTATTAATATAAAGATGACAAATCATCCTTTAACATTAACTCTTCTTTACAAAGTCATGGTGTGCAGTCAAGCATTGTTCAAACCCACAACACGTTACGTTAAATCCCTAGGGATCCCAAAGTTTCCAAATATGTCTAGCTATATTTGGGGAACATGTATACAAAAGTATGCTAAAGCGAGCTAGAATGTATATGCATTTGATGTAATAGTGCATAACGAAGATGCTGTCTTGTTGAGTTTATACAGTATATAGCTGCAATGAAGAGTAAGCACATTGTGATGCTTATGTGCTCTTATGTTAAAGGTTCTCTTTAGTGGGAAATGCAATAGAAGGGAGCCTGTGTAGACATGTACCTGTCCCACTTTACATAACATTGCTTCAATATATCAAAAACAAATACAAGATAAGCAGGAATGCATGTAGTTCAAGTGGTTGTGCAATCAGGACAATGCAACTCTTTACGTGTAGCCTGCGATTGCAACAAACCTGGAAAAGTCTGGCTACTGGCACTGATAAGACAAGGTACGTGCACTTTCAAAACGAATAGGATGGAAGTAAAAGTTAGAGGCAGGTTTTAAACATCCTATAAAAACAGAAAATTAAGGGCGTTAAAAGTCTGAACGTAAGCCAAATGTACCAAAACAGGTTTTAGGCTCAGGTTTATCTTAACCATTTTCAAACAGCCACATTACTATATATTTATAGGACACGTAGTTGACTTTAGCATAAGTCCTTTACAAACTTCTAAAATGCACTACGTTAACATAACGTCGCTAAGCGTCGTGAACTAGCTAGCTAACGATAACTTAGCTATGAATTAGCGTTAGGCTATTGCTTTGCTGTCTGTCACATAAACAGGAGCGAACGTGTTCCTCCAAAGTGTATTTACAGGTAATATCCACTGAAAAAAGGACAGATACATGCGCATTTAAATGACCTTGTCATAGAAACTGTATCCTACTTACCTTGCTTAATGAAATTCCCACTTTTCCGAGTAGAAAGTCACGCCGTGTTTGCTTGTTTACCTCACTGCAATTATCATGAGAAGCCGTAAAGTGACACACTGTCGTAAACCGTTCCTTGAACAGTTAGAGGTTTAGGAGAGCCATCTGGTGGTAGACTGCCGTGTATAATTCATTCATTCATTCATTTCCCCAAATTAGAGCTGCTACACCATTAAAGTTTTATTGTTTTGACTGTGTTTCTATTTATGTTTTAATGCTGCCTTGCTGCAAAAAGTATTTTTGTGGGGCAACAAAGATCTGGACAGATCACACATCACATGAAAAACTGCACTGATCCCTCTCAAAATCGGCAATTTTCTTCTGTGGTTCTAGCCATTGCATACATGTAGCCTACGTGTTAAATAAAAGTGTCCTCTTATCAAAAATATTTTACTTTTTTTAACAGCCTACTGTTTGGTTATCTTTAATAGGCTTATTAAAGTGAAAAGTGTGATAGCTTAGCTATGGTATGTGAAATCCATAACTGTCCTTTTAAGGCTATTATAAATTAGCTATGATCATTTTCATTCTTGATATGTAAATTATTAGTCTAGAAATACTGTAACTAAACATTGTACAACAATACTCTAGGCTACTTTAGATTTTTTTTTTTCCCCCGTAAAATTGCCATCCGCCACCAACGCCTCTCTCTCTCTCTCTCTCTCTCTCTCTCTCTCTCTGTGTGTGTGAGTGTCTGAACTCCCTCCTCCCCATCAATAGCTACCTCGGTGTGAGTGGCCGTGGTTCTGCGTCTGCCCAAGTCGGCCGGCAGTCATCCCTGGACACTGGTTCAAATTGATGGCGACCACTCCAGACAGCAGCACAGACCGCAGACCGATAAGGAGACTCCGCTCCAAGAGCGATATCCCGTATCTGGTTGAAGCCAGACTCTCCTTCAACCTGCGGACAGGTAGGCGCGCATCCATCCATATATCAGCTGTCTCCAAAATCTTTTCATTAGATGTTTTGCCAGATGTCTTTTGGGGGTGGACAGTGGGGGAAGTATCGCCTAAATACGCTTCTGGTTTACGCGAATGAAAAATGTACATCCCATATTGTTAGTTTAATGTGTTTATCCCTCCATAATTTATTAATGTATAGCTCTAAATATTCTCGTAAGGAGGGGGAAATGTGACTAAAATGTTATGCAACTTTGTAGGCTAACGCTGGTGGTAATACTGACGTGTTTTTGGCGCAAAAACATAGTGAGGTAGTCCAGATATTAAAGCAGCAATTGTATAGCTTTAAATGCCGTTCATGTGTGAATGTTGATTTCGTCAGCGTTTGGTTATTTCTACCGCTGTAATTTAACCTTAACGCAGTTATATAATATGAAGAAGCTTCAACGTGACCCGTATATTAGCTTATAAGCTTTGGCTGTGGTTGTGGAGCACAAAATCAAATGGCATATGGTTGGTTCAGCGGTTTTTTGTAGACTTTAATCACCGCAGTAAAAATGGTTTAAATAGATCCCGTGACATGCTAGTTAATTGTGAATAGTCTACTGTCCACATCATCCAGTTACAAAGCGTGTTGCATTCCCTGTTACCATGGTGACTTGGCATTTTATGCTGACTGAGTCAACCGGATTCAGATCTTTTGCACTTTATTAAGATACACTCTGCATCCGTCTGTTTTACAGATCTGATGATAGTCATGTTGCATTTAATAATCTTTAAATTATATGTGTGTTTGCAGCAGTCACAATCAAAATGTGCTTTTCACTTATTAGTCACATCCATCACAATTCAACAGACACCAAAGTTACATCTTTAAATTGCTTGTGTTGTCCCACCAACAGTCCCAAATCCTAAAGATATACAAAGATATAAACTGAGAAAAACCATCCCACTTGAAAAGCACTTGATAGCACATCAATTAATCAACTAATCATTTCAGCATTATGTGTTTATAGGTGGGAAGTCACTAAGCAGATTTTTGTGTTATTTCAAGCCAGGACAGAAGCAGTCTAAACTCTGGATGTGGAGGGGATTGTGTTTTCAGGGTCTCTGGTTCAGGGTCATCAGGGTATAGATAAAATGACTGCACCTTTTTCCGGTGCAGCTACTCAGTGGCCAACAGTGTAGCTGTTGTATTAGCTCTCAGGTGTGCAACGTGAACCAGGGTGCTGCTGGAAAAGAGCATTTGGTGCTCAGTTGTGTTTTCCTGGATGAATGAATGTTGAATAAAAAAAGGCCCCCAGCATGCTTATCTCAGATAAGCCTATGTAGTTCTGGCTGCTCATGCAAATTGAGTGTTTGGCCTGTGGAGATAAGCGTGTTGTCAATGACAAGACACTGTAATTTATCTCTTCTATTCCTTTTTATGTGTTCCTACTCTACACTATACAAAGCATGAGGATGGCACGGGGGCGATTTGTACAACAGCACTGTTGACTCACTTCCACCTGAAGAAGTGGAGCAGGCTTTAGCTTGCTTATTGCCAAGGAAACCAAAAGCATTGTGGTTGTGTGTGCCTAGGTCCTTAATAATTATAAATGACCAGTGCTTCTAAAAATGTGAAACAAGAACTAAGCAATTATCTCTGTTTAGTTCTGGACAAGGCAATGGCTTTGGTTTCTCTTAATGCTTTTTTTCAGTGTCATTGTAATGGTTAAGCCTTATTTATCACTGTATCTATGTTTTCATCAATGAACTGCTCACAGTGAGCAGAAAATGCCCTTTAATATCTCACATAGTCACGTTATAATCAAGACACTGCCAGTGTCTGCCAGCATCAATGAAACAGAGATGTGTAATTTGTTTTGGATTTGTGGTGAGTTTGTGTTTGTGATGGTTTGGAGATGAGTCGGAGGTTCACAGCCAACTCCACTGCTTAGTGTTTAAACAGCTGATATTTTGTCTTATTCCCTGATGCTGAAACCTAGCGTAGTTAGCCAAATGCATGCGTCAGTGGTGTCTATGGGGATTCAGTTTGACTTTTGCAGAAACAAGGCTGTAGCATATAAATGGCAGATACTCTATAGGCTTCTAATGCAATCAGCGAGCACATATGAAACATTGCTTTATTGCATTGACCTGTTAAGTGACACTAATCTAATTTGCCCCACAATTAAATGGCCCTGCACACAGTCACAAAGACACAACAAAATAATGGCGTCAGTTACTGTGTAGCGATCAGCAATTGTGTCACTTGTCACAAAACATGTAAGGGTGAAAGTGTAGACGGATGGTTGACCTACTTCACAGATTTAATTTCAAACCTTTACTGCCTGTTATGACACACACACACACACACACACACACACACACACACACACACACACACACACACACACACACACACACACAGACACCATCATCATCATCAACATCTGGACCAACAGTGTACTTTGAACCACAATGATTATTATTTAAATAAAGATCTTGTCTATGGATTTTAAGCCAAAAGGTAACATGTGTATATGTTGAATGTGTGTTTGTCACCGCCAAGCGTGCATGCATATTGGTCCCTTGTTAGTGTGATATGCATGTGTTGCCTGCTGACACAGCATCCGTCTCACTGAAAGAGGTTGTCTGCCTGTTTTTATTTGTCCATCATTCAGCAGCTCAGCTACAGCCCCATCTGCTTTCTGTTTGCACGCTCATTATCCGCAAAAGAAACTCACCCAATTACAGAGGCTCTTTTGGATATTCCTCTAACAAACTCCTACCAAAGAAAAAAGACTTCCTGGTGCAATTCAGTCGTGTTTTACAGTACAAGTGTGTTAAGTATGCTGCAAATGAAGGCTTTTGTATTGTGATTATAGCCACATGGCAGACGTTTTCAAATTGTACTAAAACGTTAGTAAATGAAGGGGTAATCTAGGTAAGCTTTGTTTACTTTTAATAAACTCAAAAACATTCTGTATATACACTAGAACTTGCCATGCCAGTATTTAGGCAAAGCTCATAAATACTATGTTTAATAACAGTCATGTAGCATATTCTGATTTAGAATGACACTAATACGTTTTGATAATCATTTTGTTGTTTTTTCTATGCTACTTGCAGCCTCGACACACAGGTCAGCTTGTCCTTACAGGCTTAGGGTCGTCTCAGGTCTGGTCTGGCATATGGAACATTAATTACAGCGGACCTACTGTACAGATGTTAATTGTGCTGAACAGCTGGGTGCTGTGTGAAGTGTAGAAGTGTGGGGACGCCAATGGCTGGAGCTCCCACTGTTATACCTGGCCTGAATGCAAATAGACAAGGCTGAAGTCCAGACTTGGCTGCATTACAGTTGTTGGAGGATAAATAATATTGGGTACGTATTCTTATCATCGCACATTAGAAACATGCATACTGTATTAAAATTCAAACATGTCTAAAATGTAAGATGTAAGCACACAAGTTTGAACTCAATATTTGGATATGTACAAGCGCTGTCTCACAATTCAATGTTCAAACCTGGCTAAAAAAAAAGAAGCTAAATTCAACTCATTCACCACCCACCACTCCCTACCTCTCTCTATCTCTCTGTGTTGCAATCCCTGTGTACAGTAAGCACCGCTGACCAAAAGAGTAAAATCAATACATACCAGATGCATGGTGGGATGGGACAAATTTCTGCTGCAGAGCTCTGTGTATGCGCAGGGTTTACCTGAGGATTTACAGTGTGTAAGAAACACAGGACATGTGTGCACATATTTTGTGTTGTTTCACTACTCTGTTTTTCCTTTAAAAATGATTAGCATATGTTCACTGTGACAGAAATAGGTCTGGTCAGATGATCCACTTTTTGTTGGAATTCAAAAAGCAGCTAAATGTGACTACAAGGTCAAGAACGAGCAGAATTTGCAATCACCAGTTTGAACTGTCAGCCTTTTTTTCAAAGGGAAAGGGAATTTCAGATTAACTAGCTGGGCTGGAGCCTTTGCAGATGCTGTTGAATTTGTGATGTTTTTAGCAGTTTGTGGCAAACTTGAGGCTATCAGCAAAATTGGTGATAATTAGTGGCAAGAGATTTCAGCATGAGTTCTCTGTTTCTGTCGCTTCAAATCCATCCCTCTCTTTTATACCCCCAACCCCCATCTAACAAACGTGCACACACAGCACATGGCTGGCATTTACAGACCATCGTATGATAGACTCACAGCCCTGCATCTCAAAAAAACAACCTGGCATCCATCTTCCCTCCTTGGCTGCACATAAGCCTTCTTGTGCAGAAGCATCCTCTGTCTGAATAAAACATCAGTATCAGAAAATCAGAGCAAAAAATAGCAATGCTATATCCAGGACCCTTACTGGAGGCATCTGCTGCTTTAAAGTTCAATCAACCATCAGTGTCACCTGGCCAAGATGGTTCAAAGAAAACGCCGGCCAGGTGGCTTCTATAAAAGCCTGCAGGAAGCTTCATCCTCTCAGGATCTGTCTCTCTCTCTGCCACACTTAGAAGTGTAAGAAATGCTTCTGGCTGCGATGTGCTTTCCACACGCCAGCTGAGAAATAAAGCCTTTTTCAAAAGCCTCCCAAGCTGGAGAAAGCGGTATGGCGATGTGCTTATGGGTCATATTTACAATAAGTGTGGCAGCACAGTGGGAAAAGATATGACTGCAATCTGAAAAGCAGCATTGCCAAGGACCAATTACGCTGGAGGAGAAAGCTCCGCCTGAATCACTATTACTCTCTAATGATGACTTTACTGAATTTAAAGCAACATGCAATGAATTCTGTTGGGCCCAGGGAAACAAAAGAGGCAGCACAATGTATCCAGTTTGTTGCCTAAAGGATGGGTAGGTCATATCCTTAATAGCTACAATGACAACAAAATGCATATTCTCAGCAAGATAATGTCAGGCAGGTAGGGGATAAAGATGGGCATCCATTATGTGGATATGATCAACGTCTACAGAATGGCATTTGTTGCTGGCATCAAAAATGCAGCTCCCATAGTGCACCAGCTCTTGAGGACACTTCTGCTGAGTAAGAGATTTTACAGAGTCAGAATCCCTTTCAACACTGCTGCAAACCTGGGAGTCAATTCAATCAAAGCTGCATTGCACCACTCAGCAGTCCTTCAAAAGTGCATCCTATTTCTAATGAGAAAAGTCATTATACATTTTGGCTCATGCACTTCCAATTATTATATTTAGATTACTTAAATGAGGGGGGGGGGCTTTACATTAACAGCTGATGTGCATTATTATACTTTATTTGATTAGCTTAACCACTTGATGTTTGTTCATCCTCAGTCCATGAGTCATTCTCAAATGTTCTGTCAATATAAACCACAAATTAATAACATCCCCAAATGCTACTTCCATTTTGGAAAAGCATTGCTATTTGTTATTTTTTAGAATATAAATATTTCTGTATTAGTTATCATTTTGACCTATCATATCTCATATCAGTTATGCTGGATATAATTATTTTTTGTTAAAGTATAAACCTTTTTGGACTTAATTTGCAGGGGAGCCCGTCAAATCAAACAAAGATGTACAGTGTGTGCTCTACATAGAACATTATACTATGGTATGCCTGAAATTAAGACAATTACGTAACTCTGTGTAAAAACACTGTGTACTAGCCTACAGGAAAAATGACTGAAATCTGGAGAGGCAGGACAATTATGTGAAATTAAACCCAGGGGACATGTTGCTGCTATCCTTTCTCTAGCAAATCTTATAGCTTCAATGTAGAATTGATGTTGTAGTCACATCACATAATAACTGCAGTGATAAAATGTTCCAAATACTACTTGAAGGCCCTGTGTGTAGGTTGTGAAAATATTTGGCTTTGAAAAATAACAGTGGTAGTATAAAAAAGCACACACTGACAAACATGCAATATTTAAAAACTAACCAAAAAAAAAGAAATCAAAAATATTTGTAATTTTATTTCAAATTGTATGAGATACTTGCAGTAGAGAGATGACAGGAAATGAGTAAAGAGAGAGATATGGGGAATGAAATGCAACTAAGCTCCCTCGCTGCACACCAACAGCAGTTTGCATGTTGACATTGTTCATGGTTACCTTGGCCCCCTAGGCCACCAGGGTGCTCCAAAACAAACAATTATAAATGAAAAAGTTCCACTAACCTAAGGAGGTTCAACATGATACTGGGGTTTCTGTTCATATTCTAAGAGAAATATGTTGGCCTTGATTCTGGTGGTTGGGGTCAATAAGTGAATGGCATCACATCTAGAACTATGACTGTATCAATACCAGAAGATTGAAAATGACTCATATGCCGTATGAATCATTGTATAATGGTCCATTGGAAATCAAGCTGTACTAACACCTGCAATTATGATAGCAATCCTAGCTCATTAGTAACTAGGAAAACTCTTTGATGTGACATGTTATATAATGATAGTGTTACCTGTGCCTGAGATATTAGTCCTAACTTCAGCATAGGCATAAGGGGCCAGAGGGGTCCTAAGCTCTTTAGTTGATAGTCCACTCCACTCCGTGCTGCAGTGTTCATCAAGAGTGAACAGGGCAGATGGAGATTTCATTCAGAGAAAAATCTCAGGGTGTCTCTGCAGACAGAGACAGCCAGAATGTCCCAGAGGAGTGGCGCAGTCTGCCAACCTGTTAGTCTTGTACAGCCCACTAAAGATTGCTTTCATTTTGTGGGATTTCTTCTGTTTTGATTTTCACTCACTTTGCGGTCAAGTACAGAAGTGTGACTTTGTGGGCAAATAACCGAACCGCAAAATGTGCTTTTGTACAGCACATCCCGTCCATAGACCTTTTAAAGGGTCGAAATAGAAAACAGTACAGTGTTCTCTTTTCCCTTATTGCATTCATTTCATTAAACAGGACTAACACAAAAGCCATTGCATCCCTCCCTATTGTGTGGTTATTACAGAGATGTTAATTTCCTCTACCAAAAAAAGCTGCTGTCTGTCACCCTCTATCACCTTGCCTGCAACACTGTTTCCTAATTAGCAGACAAAGTGGAAAATCCCAAACTGAGGGTTCCTCCATGCTCTGCAGAGACAGGGCTCTGCATAGAACAAATGAAAGGGATGGAGACAAAAGAGGTCTGATGTTGGAGACAACAGATCTAATGAAAGATTTACAGTAGCATTGTTGCACCTTTATCCTCGCAAACTTAAAAGAAAATTACAGTCATATGTAACAACTTCCAAAATCAAAATGTTCTGTAGTCTGAGTTATTTTCAGTTTGACATAGAAAAATGTGTGGCACAGGATGTGGCCTGTTGAAGTACGCTTAAGAAATAATCAGCTTCTAGATGCTGTACATAAAATACAGTTTGACTCTGGCTGATGAAACTGAGGCAGTCCCTGGGGCACCACTGCTCTCTGGTGGAGCAATGTTTTTTCTGCAACAGTAGGCTACTGCATAATGTTAAACGTATATCAATGCATACGTTAGTGCTAAAGCTACAATTTATTAACCAATAATAATAATAATCTACAAAGCAAAAATGGCATTCCTATCATTGTAAATTGACATCCCAACACAAGCACTGTCAAGATGATATCTACAGCTCTAGGAAATTGTAATATACAAGTTCCCATAACTGCCATAATATTTCCATTATCAAATAGAATGACAAATATTTTCTCAATTTCTCAATTTGGTGTATAACTTGTCTCAGAGCCCGAGGTAACGTCTTCGGAGTGCTTGTTTTGTCCAACCAACAGCTTAAACCTAAAAGATATTCAAATGTTATGATGTGAAACAATAAAGAGATGCAAATCCTCACATTTAAGAAGCTGGTGTGACACAATGTATGGCATTTTTGGTTTGAAAAAAATGATTAATTAGCTAAATGGTTACCCGTTAATGTTTTTGTTGACAAATTGTTTCCGCTTTCCTCCAGTGTATGCAAAGGCAGGCTTCGTGCAATTTATTTGGATATTGGATTTGGATTGTCAGTCTGCCTCCTCCAAATTCTATCACACAGCATTGAGCTTCCTGTAGCCCTTGGAGAAACAAAATCCTTGATTTGTCACAAAGTTTATTTTTTTATTTTTTATTATTCTCAGTGAATCTAAACCAATTACAAAATCAGACAAAATGTTGTAGTTTATTCACATCTGTAGCTTTGTTATTAAAGCCATCATAGATATACAGCATTGAGACATAGTTGATGAACTTATAGTACATGTACTGTATGTAGTATGAAGTTACAGACATGCTTTTTCTCTGTGTTCCCTAAGGCGCGAACTTCTCGTGAATCTTTTGTCACACCTTGGACACGTGAAGGGCCGTTCCCCTGTGTGAACCATCATGTGTTTTTTTAGCTCGCCGTTTAATCTAAAGGCTTTGCTGCAAACCTCACACACGAATGGCCGCAACCTGATATGTTTGGCTCTGCGGTGAGCCATCAAATGGGATCCTCTCTTGTAACACGCACCGCAGTCCTCGCACTTGAACGGCCTTTCCTCCGTATGTTCGATCATGTGAAGTTTGAGCTGAGCTGCACTCGGCCAGCCTTTCCCACATGTGTCACAAAGGTACGGCTCTTGCCCCGTGTGTTTATACAGATGCCATTTAAGGTAGGTTTTTTGGTAGAATTTCTTCCTGCAGACAGGGCACGGGTAACCACCTGTGTGCCTCACCATATGAGCTCTCAGGCAGTCTTTCGTACGGAAATGCTTCCCACAGTAGGAACAAACACTAGGTTGCCGTTCTCTATGCTTGCTCTGGTGCAGAATCAGATGAGCGAGAGATCTGAAGCTTTTCCCACACATTTCACAGATGCGTGGTGCCACACTTGTGCTATGGATTTTTTCATGATCATTTAGTAGTCCTGGCTTTGTGTAACATTTCTTGCAGGCGGCACACTGGTACAATCTTTTGTTTTGCTGATGTCGGACCAATTCGCATAACCTAACAAAAGTTCTCTTACACAAAGGACAGGGGTATGAGCCTCTAACGTTATGGTATTTGGAATAATGCCTTTTCATGAGGACCATTTCTGAGAAGTTCTTCTCACACATGGTGCACTTGATGGCGCGAGATTCAGTCTGGGAGTCATGTGCATGTTCTGCTGAGGTCAGAGTTTTTGCCGTTTCATTTTCCTTTGTTTCAGAACTTGTCTCATCATGTCTTCTATCGGAATTGTCAGCTGATTGGAAATTACAAGCATTGATAACGAAATGGTTTGCATTTGTTGGCTTTTTCCTTCGAGGAGCTCTTTTGGAACATCTGCTCTGGTGCTTCTCAAAACTCTTGTAGTAAGTAAAAGCCTGGCCACATGCTCGACATGTCAGAGGGGACTTAGCCTGTGAGTTGCCAGATGCGTCTCGGATTGTTGGGACCTGAGTTATACCACTTGAAACAACGGTATTCTCCTGCTCCCTTTTATTTGCGTTGCTTGACGAATTGTCTTGTGAATGCTGGTGTGAAGCTCTGCATTTACCTTCCTGGTGTGTCTCGCAGTCTTGGTAGTTGTCAAAGTGTTTCCCACAAAAAGAACAAAGATAAGGACTGTGTTCAGTGTGGCATCTCATGTGCCTCATCAAGTCAACAGAACAAGTAAATATTTTGCCGCATGCGGAGCATTGTTTGACACGACTGCTTCTTTTACACATCTGCTCTTGTGGTGAGTCCAGAGATATTGATTCCCGGGGTAGAACATTTGAAAGCCCAGTTTCAGTGGAGAAGGATTCTTTGGTCTTATCAACAGGGTTTGGTTTGGAGTGATGAGCTAAGCTTGTGGAACACGGTGGGTCTGTCTCTGCTTGTCGTTTACTACTAACCACACAAGTCCTCTGGTGTTTGTCAAAATTCTTTGGGTAAGTGAAAGCCCTGCCACAGACATGACAAACAAGACGAGAGTCATCATTAGACTGCTCAAAATGTTGAAGTCTGTATATATTTGACGGATTATTTGTTGTGGCACTTGCACATGATGAAAGCCTATTCTCACTTCTAGAAGCATTATTCTCAAAAGTCTTTGGTTTAAGATGTACATTTATTTTCTCAAAAAAGCTACTTTGGCCCACAGAATTTGACTGACTCATTGTGTTTGTACAGCAACCATTATGGGTAATCTTGTGTTCCTTTAGTTTCCTTTCTTTGCCACAGACAAGACAGGTTTTTGAGGATGTCGTACTGCCAGTTTTCAAATGGTGGAACCATTCTTTGTCCATTGCATTAGACTCACTTTCATCAAAAGGTTGAAGTATTACTTCTACAGAAGCTCCTTGGTCTTCAGTCAGATCAATAACATGCTTATGTCCATTTCTATCGTTATTTTGCAACAATTCTGAATTTATCGCCTTGGAGTTTTCTTCTTTCTTCTTTTTCAACTCACCAAGTGTGTCTCCTTTGTCATTATCCACATGTGGTAGGTGATAGGACAGGCTGGAAAGAATGCAATCATCACCAGAGGAAGATAAAGCTAGAAAAAAATGTCCAAACACAAATTATTTTTAATAACTAAAACAGAAAAAAATAATATGACAGACAACTGGAAGTTGTGTGAAAATACTACCATGTCGAACTTTGTGGCCATGATGTTTGTGATGCTGAATAAGTGTATTCAGGGGCTCAGGTTGATTCAGGAAGTCTACACACTCTTTCAAGATAGGAGAGAGACTGAGCCAAAGGGAAGTCTTGAAATGTAACAGAACAGTTACAATCAATTTCAGATATTGTTATATTCAAAATCCTACGTTGAATTTCAGTTGTGTTTATATAGACTATGTTGTTAATATTCTTGTTAATGTAACAACACCCCTCATTTGCCTCAAATCAGTTAATACATTTCTACATTTCCCTCTCATCTTATCATCTCCCAGAGAAGGGTACGCTAGTGAGTCTTACAGTAACCTTAAATATATGCATGGATTTAGACGGTTTCACAAGTAGGTTACAAAACAAATTGTCTTGCAACTCTCCAGCATGCTACTAAATTACTGAATTTTCTACTTTCTAGTTGATGATAAAGCACGTCAAAGGACTACAAAGTTTCAGTTGTCAACAAGTCTGAAGGAAAAGCAATATACACCATTAATTGGTTCTGTGATAACATACAAACATACTGCTAACAAATATTACAATAATACTTAATAGGTTCAGTTTAAATATTAAAAAAGTTTTTTTTAGCTTTATTTGTCCCAGGATGACTGTTTGTCAAGTACCTACTTGTTCAAGGTTTGGAACAGGTAAAAGCTTCTGCAGATTGAAGAGGAATTTTCTCATTAGAGCCAGTAGGGCTGAGTCATATTTAGGGCCGAACACTGTTGGAAAGATTTTCTAAACAATAAAGAGAAAAGTATTCATTAAATGTTATCGAACAAGGCATGGCCCTTTTGATACCACTACAGATCTTGAGATTTACGTTAAGGCAATCATCAAGACATTTAATGGTATTTAATGATAGGAACTTAGAAACTGATTTTTAAAATTGATTTTTAGCATTTTTCTCATCGGACATAATCTTAATAATTAAAATATATAGTACCAACCAACTCACCTGATAAAATGTATCTCTCTGACATTGATCATCCACTAGAGTTTGAACAAGCTTCAGGAAGTTTGTCACTGATGCTTTTACCTCAGAGCTGGAAGTCTTTGAAAAAGCAAATAAAAGTGCACATGAGTAAATGCACATGACACAAGTAGTGATGGAGATTAAACAAAAGCTACCACCTCTTTATCCTGGTTTGTAATGTAGGTGTTTATTCTGCTCAGATGAGGCTGGATGGCCTGTGGGCTGGCAAAATCACTGTTGCTGCACAACTCTAGCACCACCTGTTGGCATAAAAAGAGACTAAACAAGTGAGTGAAGTCTTTATTTTTTCATCTCAGTCACATGTGAACGGTATGGCCCATCACCTGAGAGATATCACCAATAGTACCATATATAACAATGCGATGTAAGGGCAAAAAAACAGCATGTGCATTGGAAGTCAAGTGTTAGGTGCTTAATGATACAGTTTGATTTACTCATCCTTCCCACATACTAAATGTGCATTATAACATTGCACATGCTCATGGCATATTTAAGCTGTAGTAAAAGCAAAGTACAGATTCTCTACCAGATCCATAGGTGCTATTTTGTAGTTGACCCCAAGATCAAAATGCATATGTCTTTTGACTATTAGGACTATAACTATTAGACGAGAAGTGATGGAGAAATCATTCAGACCATTAACCTCAAAGTAGCAATACTATAATGATCAGCTAAATGTGATGCCTGTTATGCAGTATTATTGTGTTAAAGTGTTATTTACAGTATTTTATTAATTGGTTATTCGTTTTAACTATCTTTAAATACTTTCATACTGTTGGTTGTTTAATCAAAACAATCACCCTATTTCATTAAAGCATTATAGATTTCATGTTTACTATCTTTCAAATAAATGTAATGAAGTACATTTCCATTTAAAATTGAGTAGAGTATAAGTATGAATGCAGGTTTGTTTACTTAAGTGAAAGTAGTAATACCACAGTGTAAACATACTCTGTTAAAAGTAAAAGTACTGCATTCAAAATTGTACTCAAGTAGAAAAGTATTAGCATCAGAATATAGGCCTACTTATATTACCAATAATGTTTAGGCTATTATATCACTGGATTATAATTAGTGATGCCTTAATGTGTACATCACTTTCCTGTTGCAGCTGGTAAAGGTGGAACTGATTTTGATTATGGTGAATGCTGCTACAATATTTCCTAATATATACATGTATTTATATTTTTTCATTGATAGTCTAAATCTGAAATAGAGCTGCCAAATGAATGTAGTGAAGTAATATTTCCCTCTAAAATGTAGTGGAGTAGAAGTATAACGTAGCATAAAATGGAAAGTACATCAACATTGAAGATAGGAACAGCACTTGGGTATGAGTAAATTCTTAACTTTGCACGTAGGCCCATAGCTAGTTGGACCCTCTCTGTGTATGTGAGCAGTTCAGGGACTGTTTGCAACACTGTGGTAACGAACTCCTCCAGCACACCATAGTACATCACCGCTCCCTGCTTCACTATCTCCCACAGAGCTGCAGACACAAGCTGCAGAGGGGGCACGATAAGACGGAGAGAGGAAAGAGGAAGGAAACCTGAGGAAACAAATGGTAAAACTGTGTGATAACAGAGACAACTGCTTTTATCACCAGAGTGAACATAAACCACACGTTTATTGCAGTAACGTTACTAATAGCCACTGTTTCCGTTAACATTAGCCGTGAAGTTACCCAAAAACCATCACTTTCTAACGCTATAATTTTTATCTCACGTTAGGGACTGAGGTAAGGTTTAGTGTTAAACACTCACCCTCACCATGGTCCATTAATATATTGCTCATTTTGGCGTTAAGGACATAATCATTTAATGTCGCAGAGTAAGAAAACGTCTGACTTGGAATGTGGAAGCCACTTCCGACTTCTCTTTGGGAACCATACGCATTACGTCGTTACGTACAAACGTACAAGGCAGATGCACATTTCAGTTATTTTAGTAGCATAGCCTGTTAAATATTGGTATTTTGACATTTAGATAGCACAAAAGCAATTGTTAATGATAAACAATCGGTATAGTGATGAAAGAGGCACATAAGCAGCAAAACAGTTAGAATGTACTCTCTGTTTATGATTTGTTTAGGGTGCTATGAAATAATTTGTCACCATGTAACAAAAATACCCCACTAGATGGCGGCATTGTAACATGGGATTAACTTGAACTGGCCTTATTTAAATGGCAATGCAACAATGCTTTTGGGGATTTTGCAGCAATTTCTAACATGAAAACCATGCGCAATAAATGATAGCTGCATGCTATTTAATAAAGGTTCATTTTAAGCTTATACTGACAACGTTTTGAATTATATTATTACATGCTAGTGATTACATTAGGATTTTACTGGGACTTTGTTTTATATTTCTTTCTATCCTCTATATGACAAAAATGTTGATACTGGTTGTTAGCCATTAGATAACAGGTGAAATATCAAACCATGTTGGAAAGGTACTCACTTATTATTAGGAAATCAAAAGACTTCAACCGCTTTTTTAAGTTTTATTATGACATTATTCAGTAGTATTTTATTTTTATATTATTTTTATTTTTTATTTTATTATACTTTATTAATCCCACAAGGGGAAACTACACTTTACACTCTGTTGTTATTACACACATTACACACAGGCCTGAATTACACACACACATCCTCAGGTCCTATACATGCACAAATGGAGAGATGTCAGAGTGAGGGGGCTGCCCATGGAAAGGCGCCCTGAGCAGTTGGGGGTTCGGTGCCTTGCTTAAGACCACCTTGGCAGTGCCCAGGAGGTGAACTGGCACCTCTCCAGCTACCAGTCCACCACCATACGGGGACTCAACAACCCTCCGGTTCCCAACCCACCTCCCTATGGACCGAGCTACTGCCTGAGCTGTTCCTTATATCAGGTACCATTTGATGCATTGTGTTATCGCCAGAAAACATAATGAGACATGGCATGAGAGGAAAAGACAGGCAGAATAAATTATAACAGAGATTAGAAGTGAGCAGTCATCTGTTTACAGTTTTCTGAGACTGTAGTTGCAAGCATTTTACAACAATCCCTGACAGTCCATGACAGTGCTATGAACATTTCTGTTGGATTCTGTGGCTGAGCAGAATTATATTCACACTGACTGTTAATGTTAAGAGGGAAAGTTATCGACGTGCACATCTCTTTCTAAAAATAACAAGATACATTTCTATCTTAGTATGACATGTCTGTGTCTTGCTCTGTGTCTGTGTTTAATTTATTTTCAAAATGAATACATCACTGTTTCACTCCTGAATGTATTGCAGCCTGTTGACTTCACATAATCATGTCAAATTACTCTGCTGCCTGTCCGGGCTAAGATTGAGCTTAATGCTGAAGGTGGAGCCAAGAACTGTTTAAAAAATATGTGGAGTCATTCTCCTTACAGATAATGATTGCGTAACTATCATTCACATTTCCCTACATAAAAAGTAGAAAAGGCAACGCACTGCCCTTACACCATTTTATTAATTGTCTTTCAGATTGTGTCAAGGAAATCTGGTACTGTGTGCACACGACGGAGTACGACAGATAAGGCAGGAAGAGAATGACAGATGGGAAGAGACAGAGAATTGCAGGGAGAACAGGAACAGAAAATGTGTAGTGACAGGCTGCTCAGTCAGAAGTTGAACAATTGTTCGACCTAAAACCTGCACAACATCCATGGAAACCAGTTTGAACCAGGATCCAAAATAGGAAAAAAATGGCATTGTTAGCTCTCTTTCAAGTAAAACGTCACCCATTTTACATTTGATTTTAATATGTGCATAAGAAACAACACTTTCACTGCTTTTCAGTGTATAAGAACTAACATTAATAAGGCTTCATGGAAACAAAATTATGAGCCAACATGTCCATCCAAGGTGAGTCAGAAAGGATTTACGAATACTTCTTAGCAGCTTTGGTGAGTTTACTGTGCCAGGTTAGCTTTATTCTGACATGTGTCAGGTATGTTGTCAACCACAGGAAGTAGACTTAGTTTTTGAAGATCAGCACTGATCCAAGAATTTAACACTGAATTAGTTAAAGGTTCACACTAAACCTGTTGGAAGCACCTCTGAAAGAAACTTCAAACTACTACAACACACACAAGCTCCAATGAATCTGATCATCCAATCTTATTTTACTGAGGCAGTAAAAGCCATGATTCTGTGGTCAGGACAGGAGAGAAAGCTATTTGCAAATTGCAGTTTGATATATACAAATACATAAGTACAGTGATAGACAAATAAGAGCAGTATAATAAGCCTAACATTATACATCTTTACATTACAGCCTTAACATTTTTAAGATAATTCAAGGTCTTTAGGCAGAATAATGTGCAGAGAAAAGTTACCACTATCTTTCTTTATGAAACTAGTAGTGCAGTAAGACAGCAACATTTCTTGAGTGTTTAAAGCCTCTTGTTCTTTTTCTCACAAACACACACTTACTGTGCAGAGTCACACTTTGCTGCAGTATTATCTACTGTGCATGGCAAAGACGTTCGCTCCTTTATCCGTTAACCTCAGACTCTTTGTGGCAAAATGTTTTTCAGAGACAAAAAAAGCTCTTTCTCGCCCTTTTCTTAACTTTAACACACATGAATGTAACAGTGTGAAACTTTGCACCAAAAAAGAGGCAACTGAGGGCAGCTGCTGCATTGCACCGTTGTGGGAGTAAATCCAGTGCCTGTGCCCCTAATTTAAGAGAGGGCTTTGATGCCACTGGAATAAGCTGCAGCTCATTGAAAGAACATCAAAGATACTCCCCAGCCCACAGCCATTCACTGCTCTGTAGGAAACGTCATTGGAAATACTGTGGGGTTCCTATCATTTCCATGATTAACGTCTCATTAACTGGCCATTAATGTTATCAATTACCCCGAAAATGTGCTCAGTAACTTCAGGGATCAACCAAGTTGCTGTTTGGAATTTGTGATGTTAATATTTAATGATTTGCTGTTACTTGAGGCTAAGCTCTTTCATTTGAAGTATTGGGCTGTCTGATAACTGATTATGGTCCCTTTGCTGTGTTTATTTACTTTGATTTTATATTCTCTGAGTTTTTGTCTGTTATTATGCCCAAATTAAATATATTTTGTCATTTTTGCATTCACTGTTGCTCTCATGCATTTAAAACTGACTTTCTTTTTTGGCCTTTTTTGGCATCTGTAAGAGGCGTGCATAAATGTGGAGGACATACTCTTAATTTGTGATCCGTTAGTGTAGTACATAATGTGATTTAATTTTAATGTAAACCTATTTTTAACCGTATATACAAAATTTGACCTCAGTATGTTTTTTTGTATCACAGTAGACCATCTAATTTTTATCAAGTGTTTTGAGCACCTGACTGGAAATCACTGACATGGTAAGATACATAGCTAATTTCCTTCCTTTTAGACAGAAAATAATCTATTATTGTTGAAATCTCAAAATCTACATATTAGCTTTGAGGTACCAGGTCTCGAATTTGGTCCAGTCCCTTTCATTGTATAGAACTTGCTGTAGTCACACAAGTCTGAAGTCAAATGTTATACAATACTACAGTATCATCAGTATTTTTTATCCTCTTTGGGGCTTGCGCAATTGAATAATGTTTGGCTCTATTCCCTTGATTGCACTATTTATTTTATTTTTAATAAACTTAAGAGTCAGTCTTTCATATTAGATTGCATTAATTATTGCGCTCTTCTGAGAAAATGATAGATTTGTTGATTAGACCAAAAACACACCATAACTCAACTTGCTAAAAAAAACAAAACAACAATAATTAATTAATAATTATCAGACGAGCAACTTTTCCTCCGTCCACACTGGCCTATTAGAGGAGCGCACCGTGCAGCCAATCACAGACGTTCACTGCTCAGCTCCACTAACCGTGGATTAGCTACGAACCGACTGCAGTCTACAGCTCTGGGAGGGAGAGGTAGTCACTGCTACTCACTGCTCACCCTCTGTTTTATTATTAGCTTACTTAAATCTGGCAGCAGGGCTGTTTTTTTTACAGCAGCAGCGGCTCTTTTTTTTTTTTGCATTGCGTAACCAAATAGGTGCACATTATTGGGGTCTCAGGTAAATGTGTGGGGGGACAGCTCAGAGAGAAGCGGCTGATTTGGGATCGATAAAAAAAGCTGCTACTGTTAAGTCAGGTAGGACACAGTTGATGGCCCTTTAATTTAAATCTACACCGTGCTCCGCTTTCGCGTCCCCGATGTTCAGGACGGCCAATTACCCGACGGTGGATCCTGCTCCCACCATCATGCACGGAACTTGGTTTACCACGGGGTGCCGAGAAACGCCCGTAGCGGTGGAGAAACCGAAGAAAAAGGCGTTCAGCCTGGTCAAAATAATGTCTCTCAGCAACAAGAAAGGGCACGGCCAGCATCCGCACCACAACAATAACATGCCCTTTACGATCCACTGTCACATCGGGAAAGAGATAAAGCACATCTGCAGCAATTGCAGTCGCGGGAACGATACACAGGACGGTGAGTATAGGCTACCTAGGCTCGAGCCTCTCATTATCTGGGGCCATGCTTTTGGGTTGCTAAGTGTTTTTTTTCCCCAACCGAATCAGAAGCTCAATGAATGTGCTTTGCGTTTCCTTGATGTGTCTGCATGTGTGATAATATTCTGTAGTTACAATTTGAAGTGGGTCGGTGTATAGGCTACCTTTTAACACAAAGCGACTGTGACTCGCTGTTGCTGTCGTGGAAAGTGCCTCTGACTGGATCAGAACTTGTTAAAGGGTTAGGGTCCGACTTGAATTGCAACTTGTTGGTTTTCATCACAAACAAACAAAATGTTTAAATTAGTCTTTATTATGGGGAAGATAAAGTATATCTTCAAAGATACCCTAATTTAGCAAATGGATCATATTAAAATGGCATGGAACTGTGCAGGCTGTTTACCCAAAGTCATTTCCAGTTAAGCGTCATTGCATTGTCACTTATCCATCCAGTAGCCATTTGGTATTCAAACAAGTTCTCCACAAAAAAGGTATTCAAACAAGTGTTTTTAATTAAAGGTCCCATGACATGGTGCTCTTTGGATGCTTATATATAGACCTTACTGGTCCCCTAATACCATATCTGAAGTCTCTTTTACCAAAATTCAGCCTTGGTGCAGAATGACAGCCACTAGAGCCAGTCCCACAATTACTTAGTATGGGCCATTTCTGAGTCTGTAGCTTTTGAGGAGGAGGAGGGGGGGGGGCAAGGTGGGGGTGTGGCCTTGACCAACTGCCACTTTGCTAGTTTGAAACCCATGATGTCTCTCTCTAATGGGTGGGCCAAATTCTCTGGGTGGGCAAAATGGAGAAAGGGGAGGTAACCTTGCCCCTTATGACCTCATAGTGGGCAAGATTCCAGATCAGCCTAACTGAGCTTTTATTTTCTCAAAGGCAGAGCAGGATACCCAGGGCTCAGTTCACGCCTATCACCATTTCTAGCCACGGGGGGGGGACCATAGGCAGACTGGGGGAACTCATAGTAATGTTATAACTTGAAGTGTGTGTGTGTGTGTGTGTGTGTGTGTGTGTGTGTGTGTGTGTGTGTGTGTGTGTGTGTGTGTGTGTGTGTGTGTGTGTGTGTGTGTGTGTGTGTGTGTGTGTGTGTGTGTGTGTGTGTGTGTGTGTGTGTGTGTGTGTGTGTGTGTGTGTGTGTGTGTGTGTGTGTGTGTGTGTGTGTGTGTGTGCAGCAGCTGAACACGGGGTAGTATGTGCCTGATGTCATTTTTTAAAAAGAAGCACCATTTTAATCACCCTAGATACTTGGAAGAAGATTTTCTCAGTTTTCCTTTTACTTTGCAGATTAGGCTTGAGAAGATTGTGTTTAATTACATCACCATGCACTTAAATTGTAGACATTCTGGTTCTTTACTTTCTGCCTGGAAATGGTTCACTAAAAGTAAAAAAAAAAATTGGGTAGCATTAAACACAGCACCAATACAGACAGACACACACAGCCCTATTGGTAGACAATATACAGAGCATTCATCTTCACAGAATGCACCAAAAATCAAAAGCTTACTTCATTTGTCAACATAATATATATTTCAGGGATGTCTAGAGGCCTATGAAGTGTTTGATGTTGTGAACTGATGTTTGTAAGTATTTATTTTATGGAAGTTTATGAAAGAGTCATCATCGTCTCTATCCTACTGTGAGAAGCTGCTGGATGTTCCTCAGCGGTTTGGTTCTTTTTTCCTTGCCTTTATCTAGCTTTCAGACCTCCTAATTAATTTGCATCGACTGTAAAGCTATTAATAGAGTAGTAGAGTAGTTTGGTGACAGGAATTCTAAGATGGTTGGCTCTAAGGCACCAGAGCATTCAATTGATGGTCCGTGGGACTGATTTCTACTGCATTACTGTCTCATTAATTATCCTACTGTCCCATTTCCCTGGGGAGGTGACTTGGCCTGCAAAGTAATATGTCCGTGTTGGCAAACATCGTGAATGTGATGTAATTTTTCAGAAAAGAAGACACCAGCACATTCTCTGAAAGCACATCATGGGTGATGATCTGCACTGGGGTGACACTGACAACTGACACAACACGCTGTGCTAGAAGTCACCTCAACCCTCTTGACCCAGTCATGAAAACGTGACCTCGTCTGTGTTTCTGTTTTTGGCTGATGACCAACCATTTGGTCCGTTCCATTTTTTTGAGCACATGGCAACTTTTGCCACATTTGTGTGTGCCCTGGTGCTTAGTGATTTGTAAGTGGGGTTGTTCGTCGTCTCAGAGTGCGGCATCTTTTAAAACATAACATCACTTGTCATTTAATATTTTGTGTTAGCATAAAATGCTTAACATTCTTGGCTTTTGATATTCAACGGTATGTAAAAGTCCAACGGGCTGGGCCTTGTGAATATTTGATGAGGAGTAGAAAGATTTCCCCTTAATGAGGTGCTTATCAGTCTGTTTAGTGTGTTTTGGCAAGCTAATGCCAACTGCTCAGTGTGATGCAGCGTCAAACTGTTAAGACTCAGAGCATTATGCACATGATGCTATCTGCAGGTTTGTTCATCCTCTCCCAACCTCATTCAGTTAGAAGGGAATTCAGGAAGTCACTTGGCACAGATTCTTACTGCTTGGATCTTTTGTAAGCAAACCTGTCTGCTGCATTCACTGCTCTCCTGCATGATTTCCAAAATATTGCCTCTTCTGCATCCTCACCTAAACTAGACCCTGATTTTCTTTTCCCTTTTTGTATTCCTTTGCAGCTGAGGAAGGAGAGAGGCTGGCCGCCATGCGTTCTGAGTCCTTGCTCTCCGGCACTCACACTCCACCCATCCGTCATCGGAGCAAGTTTGCCACTCTGGGACGCCTCCTCAAGCCATGGAAATGGAGGAAGAAGAAGAGTGAGAAGTTCAAGCAGACCTCAGCTGGTACTAGACTTTTATTTTTATTTTTTATTCTACAGTGTGTTAATATAAGCACAAAAACCATGCAAGTGCATCATAAACAATGCTATCTTATAGAAAGTTAGTGTATATCATTTAGCCAAAAGAAAAGAAGTACTACATTTCAGTTTCCAGGGTTATTGAAAACACAACAAATTTGGTACTGTAAAAGTGCAGTATTTTGAGGTCTCTTTAGAGTTCCTTTGATCTTGCAGCCCAGACGTTGTCGGGGGCGAGTGAAGGACATGCTGTCTTCAGATGTGGCTATATTTATTTTCCTCGGCTGACACATCCTGAATTCTACCGTCAGCCTGGTGGACAGGAGGGGACACTTTGTCAGACTGCATCTCGCAGGGTTGGAAGCAGAATTCTTGTTTGTGTAGAAGATGAGCTATTGCACAGAGACCTGAATCCGATCTGAACAGGACAGGATGTTCTGATTCAGTTTTATCTTCCAGTTGTGAATGAATCAGTCCTCAGGCTTATTTGATCATCATCGCTGTGGCTGCCTCATTGCTCTCTTACCGCCAATCATGTCAGTCTCTTATATCAGATCATGTCAGTCACTTCCCACTAGCACAAAACATTCATTTGGATTTTTGGTTGATATTCAGATAGGATTTGCCTGTTATTCTTCCCAGGGTGCTGTTTGGCTGTAGTTTGTGTTTATGCCTTATCATGGTCCCCCTGGCACTTCTGCTGATGAAATCTATTTTTTAGCTTTAGATGCTTGACTTTTTGATGTTTTACTGTATTTTAATAGTGAGTGCGTACTTGATGAAACAATCATATAGATGTTTTCTGTTCATTGGTGCAATCCCGGTTGCTCTATGACAACAGCCTCCCCTGTTGTGGTGAAGGACAACAAGGAAGAGCTGAGCTGTACAAAAGTATTTGTTTTCTGTTACAATGGTGTTAATGCACAGTGGAGTTGAATGCAGAAAAGCTCTCTTCATTGCTTTTGTTATCCACTTGTTTAGTAATCATCATGCTGCTCCAAATTTTTTTGCTTCTATTGTTTTGTTCAATCCTTTTTGATAGCAGCATTCTGGTGCATTTTGGCACATAGGCGCAGAGTTATGCCCTTTAAAAAAAAAAAAAAAAATGGATAGCGACACAAAAACACACGCCTATTAACTCGATAATAAAGCCATAAAGTATAGGCTATCAGCGACATAACCAATCACATTATGACAGGCGCTCCACTTAGCACCAACTGCAATGTTTCAATTTAAATGAATATAGCCTACTGGCAGTCTGGCACTTGTGGGTGCCCAGTTTTGGCCCACCAGCATATCTCAATGGAGCGGCCTCTAATTGGTAATTTCTGCATCGTTTCAAGCTGTAGGCGGTGTGCAGTCTTGCAAGTAACTCCGATGCTCAGGCAGGTTCTTTAGCCACAGTGGCGCCACTACAACAGTGCACACACAGTCACGTCAATTTCAGCAACTAACGTAACTTTTAAAGCCCCAAACGAGGAACGTGGCCTGCACTTATGCAGCCGGCTGTGGAAGAGTAGAAGTCAAACAAGTGTGAGCCAGTGCAGTAAATTCAAATGACAGCAGGTGGCTCAGGGGTTTTTGAACTGTTTTGGTCAACATATTGACCATTGAACTTAAATGGGGATTGAAAACTGCACTGATAAATACTTGCATATAAACAATGGCTCAAATGACTACACGTGTAATATGAAAGGGGTCGCTACTGGTGATGAACCGACAGAGCTGCTTCAAAGACTACATTCCTTTTAATCCAATTGTGCACCCACAATCCATTAAAGGAAAACTTGTGACAATTACAAAACTTCTTTGAAAACATCTGCGTTTCGAAATTTTTGGGTGTCTGTCGTTTTTTAATTTAATATAAGAAATTCACCTGCTCAAATGTCGAATTAATGGAGTGGTATGCATGCGTGAATAGCTTACAACAGAGTGAAGCATTGAGTGGATTTTGTGCAGGCATGTTGTCTAACGATACCCTAAATTGGAGCATAAATAAATAAAAAATAGTCTGATTATTTGGATAAAGAACCTCAGACCTATTCCAAGAAAGATAATTATTTTTTTACATACTTTTAATCCTTTTGTAACACGGATTTTGTTGAAAGCTGTGTTTTAGAGGAACAACATCCAGCTCACCTCATCCAGGAAACTGTTTTGACTTTGGTTGACTTGTAGCTCCACTATTGGTTTGTGTTTTTAAGATGGACAATTACACATGCTGCTGTGCATTTGCCCTCATTTAATCTTTCAGCGCTACAATGGCAGACAAGTTATTTACTCCTTTTAAAGCCTGAAATGGAATACTTCATTTGAACAACAATAAGAAAACTGCTGCCACATTATTAGGAACAATACTTGGAATAGTAAAATGTGCTGTACATTTAGGGCTGGACAATATATCGATGTGTAATGAGACTAGATATTGGCTAATATTTTGGATATTGTTGTATGGTAAGTGTTGACTTTTCCTGGTTTTACAGGCTGCATAACAGTACAATAAGTTATGTCATTTTCTGAATTTACCAGACTGCTCTAGCTGTTATTTGCCTTTAACTACTTAATCATTATATCCACATTATTGATGATTATTCATCTCAAATCTAATTGTGAAACTATTTTGTTAAAGCACCAGTTGTCAACCCTACAATATTATCACAATATTAATCTCATTAGAGGCAATGGCGCCATTCCTGCTGTGCTGCTGTGATACATGCTTCTACGTTTTGTCTTCTTGTCCCTGCAGTTGTCTGTAATGCCTTACTGTTGATTATGTTTCCTGTGCCAGCGGGAAACAGACCAGCCACTGGGCATGCAGATGTTGTCGTAGATAATTGGACACTGAGCACAGTAGTGGATTATGAATGTGTTGTGATATTAAGCAGATGAAGGCTGGCTCTGGATACTGTACTCTTCACCTCAGGAAGGAAGGCGGGAGGCCCCGACAGTTGGAACGTCTTATCGTGCTGTCTTATCGTGCTCAGTACATTCTCACAGTGAGCTTATATCACAAAGAGATCTCACTAGGCAGAGATTCATCAAAAGAACATGCACGTAGTTGTCCGATGTTATCTTTATTAAAATTTTTAATGCAATTAATTGGCATTTCTTTATTGCATTTAGACAGTAGTTGTCTAAATGCAATATTCCTGCTGTTTAATGGCATATTTAAAAAAATAAAAATCATCACAGATTGCCTACCTGTCCATTGATCATATGCGGCATGGAGAGGAAAAAACAATGTCACATTACAAACTTGCAGTATCATTTGTATGCATGTATCAAGGTCTGGCCACATCCAAGCTTCTGACGTGTCAGCCTTAACGCTTGAGCTTTTCATTGAAAAAAGGACTCCATGAAAGTTTTAATACAGTTTTTGTGAGGCTCCGGCTGAGAGAATTGCTTCGGTAAAAGCCTCCACTTTGAGCTACTGAGCCTCAGGGTTGGTAGGATGTTTCCGACTATCTGGGTCACTTCGCAGTGGAATATATTTTCTTTGAAAAACTAACCGTTGTGTTCCCAGATCAATACTGGCTGTACTAAGATATGCCACTTTCATTTAATGTGCTCTCAGCTGAGTCTCCCCATTAGGCGTCTAATCTCCTCATCTTGGTACAGCTTGTGTTGCTGTAGTGTTGGACACCACTTGGGCCCATGGTGGACCGTCCAAATTAAAACTTGGTTGATATTCAAGGGGATTTAGAGGACAGTTTGTGCTTTTTGTACAATGACATGAAAGATTGAATTATGTTCTTTGGTATTGCTAGGCCTTTTAATAAAGTATGTTTCTATTAGTGTACCTCAGCTGTACACTTGATGTACTTAATTATGTAAGTAATAGACCTTATTTCAAACTTACAGCTTATGATTTGCCATTCTGGTGATCCAGTCATTTATACTCCAGATCAAAGTTAAATATTTTATGCGAGTAGCAGGATTTTTTATCAACACTGAATGTGTTTTTCTGTATGATTCTCCCAGGACCTTTCTGATGAAATTAACATGAAATTCCACAAAATTAATGTATTTACTAAATATTAAACAAAATGTTTTTTTTTTTTTTGCAAGACTAGCCAGTGTTTTGACTCCTGACTCAATTCTCTGCCTGCGGTGTCCATTTAAACTATTTCTTCTTCTTTTGTTTTATGAGCACACAATATCTGTCAATCTCAAAACGTATCTTCACAAAGGCTTTTGAGTTAATGGTATTACGTAACTGTGCACATCCATGGCAAAGCAGTTATGTCATAAAGCTTTGAGTAATTACTCTTCATTTTAGATGAAACAGCAGTATAATCCTGAACCTATTACAGCACCGCCAGCCATGTGTTGACCTATTTGCCCTGGGTTTACCTACTCTGGCAAAGAGTTGGTGCTGATGTTTTTAAAGAGATTTGTCATTTTGATGAACATGTGTCCGACACCCAACTTTTTATTTTATTTTATTTTTTCAAATAACCCATAACATGGATGTTGATGTCTAATTTAGCTGACTTCACGCAAGGTGCCGGAATAAAGTGTTATTGAAGAAATTGTATTTAATGAAAAGAAATGGTAGAGAGGCTGAAATAGTGTTGTAACATTTTGTGTTCTAATGATGTACAACCTAAAAGATTAAAAAAAAAATTCTGATATTGACTGTAGTAAAAACCACTAACAGAAGTTGTTGCTTCTCATTAATAGAAGCTTGTGGGAGTTTCATGAAAATTGGCTACCAAGGTGCAGAAATCCATAGTATTGATTAAAATTTCAGAGTACTACAAGGTTGACTCGCTCATGTGGCAGACATTAATAGAAACCTCTCCATTTTCTGTTGTGTGAATGCACAGGTAGAAAGAAGTGAAACATGTGATGCCTGTTTTGCTTTGTGGGAAACAATCTAGTGAACGGGCTGCATTCTCTCTGTTAGAAACAATCCTCTATATTGATTCTGGGTCAACTGTTAAGTCTATTTACTGTCCCTAGACCTAATGTTAAACTTGCTGTGTCTGTGTGTGGGGGGGGGGAAATCACATTTTGATGGAGCTGCTTGCATTAGCCTCCAAAGTAACATCTATGAATGGCACAATTCCTTTTCAATATTTTGGTCACACATTTTTCCCAAACAAATGTTTTGCTGCTTAACTAACTCTTGGCTTGAAGCTGATCTCGAACAGTCTTTTATTGAAAAAAGCCTTTCCCCCTCTCTCCCCTTTATGTCTTTGGCTATCCTATATAAATAAAGGCCTAAAATACCCCCAAAAAATCTAAAAACAAAAACGTGTGAAGTATTGCGTGATATTAAACATCTGGTATCCTGGAAGAACTCATAATGGAGCATACTGTTTGATGATAGCTCACTCTGCTGGGTATTTTTCAAACACTGAAGCACAGAGGATCCAAATTTCTGCTCCGGAAGCCTGCCCTCTGACATTTGTATGGTTCTCATTTGTGTTTTTTAATTTAGGACTCTCAGCAGTTGCTTTTAAATCCACTGTGTTGTGACTAAGGGCAAGACAAAGAAAGGTCAAGCTGTCAGTTTTTTCATGAATTCACACTAAGGATGTATTAGCATTGAACACCACGCCCCTGATAGAGCTGGGACAGGACTCATGGGTCATATGTAAAGCACACATGGCACAATCTGTGATCTCCCTCTTAAGCAGAGGCTACAGAGCCCTGCAGGGAGAGGATTGTGCAGTGTGTTGCTGAGCCTCATTTTACATTCTTAATTTGTTTCTATGCAGGGGTAGATTTTGAAATTACTAACATGATTTTTGAACTGCTTTTGTTCAGCCTACAGAAGATGTTAAGATCCTTAACCTTTGAAGCCTTAAAATAGAAGCCGGTGCAATGGGATATTAACGTGTGCATTACAATGAGAAGTGTTTTTGGAATACATCCTTCCTCTCCATCCTCCATCAGTTTTGTTAGTAAAAGTCTCATGTTCTAGCTTTAGGTGGTCAGAATAGAAGTCACAGTTACAGATTATCTTCACAACAAAATGCAGGATTTTTAATACTACTCTTCTCTTATTTGACATTGCTTAGAATTCAGATGTACAATTACACATACATGTACAGAGAGACCAATAACATACTGGTGATACAGTTGTGTTCAGGTAAATAAGTAAAAATAAAATGCATTTACTTAAAGAACAAGTTTGGTGATAGTCATAAAAAGTCAACCCAACAATGAATTGATCATAACTACTACTGTGTAGCTAAAGCCTGATACATCTTATATTCTAGATACCTTTTTTATTGTTGTCCAAAAACAATTAAAAACTCAATGAGCCACACTGGGTAACATATGACCTTATTACAATGAACATGGGCACTGTAGTTCATTTAATGTCAAACACACTGTCCAGCTGCTATAAATACTCAAGAGTTTACCAAATATGTATTAATCCACAGCTGAAAATGGTCCCCAACAAGTGCCCTACTTACTTTTGTCTGAATAACGGTTGCTAAAAACTGCAGTGCTTAGTAGTTTTAAGAATATGTAAGGTTATAAATACAACTATATAAATAAGACTGTTTTTGAACCGGTTTAGTATGTTTACATTTACATTGGAACAAATGTGTTTGGGGCTGAGTGCCACAGAAAGAATAGACTATTGCATGATTAGTTTTGGTCTTTTTATGGGATTTGTTGACTATAAGAAAAATATAGAAAAATGTCTGCCCTATCACATGTTTTCAACAACACAACTCTCTGAAAGATCCTATTAAAGCTCCAGAACAGTTGGAAAATAAAGGATATGGAGGTTTTAATGGCCATGCACTGCTATCTTTAAAGTCCCATCATAGACTGCTAGGTATTGCCAGTATCATCCAAAATCTACTAAAGCCATAGCTTGTGATTGTAAACTATTTTGCCTGGGGATCTGGAGATATTTTTCAGTTTTGCAATTGTTGTTATTGAATGGTTTGACAAATATGAAAATGACTAACATTATTCTCCTTTACCCCCTCAGCTTTAGAAAGGAAGATGTCGATGCGACAGAGCAGAGATGAGCTGATCAAGAGAGGAGTGCTTAAAGAGATCTTTGAAAAAGGTGAGCTATGTTATGAAGTCACATTTTGAATTAACAGAGCTGGAAAATCATAAAGTTATTCATATCTTCATTAATCAGTAGTCTTTGAAGTGCACTCCTGAAGATTTGGCACGGTGCATCTACTGGTATAATCGTTCATTATTGAAATTTAGTAGGGTTTTATAAGCTCTTTGATCTTTATTTGATGTGCGTTAGATGCCCCATATTCAAAGCTGGAGAGTATATTTAAGTCTGACAGCAGAGTGCTGCATGCCTCGGGACATTAACAACAAAGTTGGTGAAGCTAAGAAAGTCCATTAACTATTGCCATGATGTGAACTGAGCAAATGAGGACAATGTGTGGCCTTTTTCATATGTTATTGTTTTACAAATTTAGTTTTTGGGACATTGTTCAAAAATAAGAAGACAACTGTCTCAGATCTCTTACAAACATACCTAAATCAAGTACAATTATAAATAATATATTGCATTTATAAAATGCTAGCCACCACCATAAAACTACCATGTGCACCTTAAGCTGACAGATGCTGTTCAGCTCACTTAATTAGTCAAAACTGATGAACTGATAAATCTACCTTTTTTTTTTTTTTTTTTTTTTGCACAATAACTGTGCAACTCCTTAGAATGCATATTAATTAGGCCAGGTGTACTCAATTCTCCTGCCCAGTGACAACCTAGTTTCCATAATAATAATAAGCACAGCTTGATAGATCAGCAGTGGTTATTTTTATCCATGCTAAGCAAACAGTTTCTATTAAAGGTGCAATGTTTTATTGACACTGACATCCATTGATGTATAGATATACCACACAATTCACTTTGTTGTGCTCAAAATAGAATTAGATCCAAAAATAGAACTAAATTAACTGGTCGCCATCTTTGACTGGCACTCTTGAGTTCCTGGATATAATGTGTCACGCGTCAGCAAACCCTATCACTTGTCTAATTTTGAGTTAAATGGTACAGAGTCTGCCATTTTAACAGCTAAATTCAAAGATACATTATATCTTTCCTCATGAAGATGCTTCAAAAAGGGGGGCTTTTTAAAGGTCTTTCTGTATGACAACTTGAATGTTAAAGCCTAAAAAAAAAAAAACTTTCCAAATTATACAGGGATAAGCATTCTTGTGGTTGTCTTTTTAAAATGGCCGTCAATATGAAGGAATGGGGGAAAGCTCCCACACACGGTTTGTCAGAATATGTGAGCAGCGTTGTGAATTGCACTGTCAGCCTTAAAATGTGATCATGCAAAAACCATCAAATGGCTCAGCTCTGTTGAAGAATTAAAAAGCAAAAGTTCTGTCAAACTGTTTGGCTGACACTGTTCCATGGTCTGCTTTGTGCTGATAAGAAGGCTCTTGGGCCGTTAAACAGTTAAATTTCTGGATTGTTTCAAAGCACAGCACCAAGAGTTCATTTTCAACTTTGTCCAAACAGTCTTCTAGTGCAAAATCTTCTATGCAGTCAAACACATTTTCAGATTGTTACTTTTTTGTGTTTAGCAACCTTTGAGTTCCGATCCTCGATGGATGGCGGAGTCTGCACTCAGGAGCCCTCTATTAAGTCCTCTATGGTCCTGCCCATCAAGAAATCTGTCACCTACTCAGGGGACCTTCAGGATATCCCCGCCAAGCCGCCGCATTACCACAAACAGCCTCCTGCCCTCCCTCCAAAACCTTTCTCTAGGATCCCAAACCATAGCACAGGTTAGTGGTCTTAGTAAATGCTCTGTTTACCTTTTCCCACACCAATATACAGAATGTGTTGTGCCCTACTTACTATTACTTACTATGCACAGTAGTTGTTTTGAAAAATGAGCCGTGACTTAACTTTCTCTGTTAGGTCAGCTGGGCTCTCTCTGTCATTGTCAATCTGTCAGTCAGAAGGAAGTGGCATTACCGTGACCTAATTCCCACTGCCCTGCGCTTACGTCTGAGCCATGTCTGATCATCAGCTCTTATGTCTTCATTGATGTAATATAGCACAAGTTAACCCATAAATCCTTCTTTCTGTCCTGTTATACTTGTTTTTTTTTTCTCCTTAGATTCTTGCCAGCCAATGAAGTTGCCCTGCATGCCTGGGGGAAAGCACTCTCCACCTCTGCCTCCCAAGAAAGTGATGATTTGTGTGCCTCCAGGGGGGCTGGACTCCCCTTCTCCATCCCCCAATTCCCTCTGCACCGTCTCCCAAAAATGCGGCCCTCCCAGGGCATGCCCCCATATCACGGCAACTTGCTGCCCTCTCAGCTCGCCGCTCTATCCAGTCTTCACCAGAGCCACGGTCACCCGTTTCAGCTTCAGTACGGCAGCTTGCATACGCCCAGCCGCATCATTGAGGAGCTCAATAAAACCCTGGCGCTCTCCATGCAGAGGTTTGAAAGGTTAGTAGCCATCAGTGCTCAGGTCATTAAATCTGATTGTCCTTCAGTGAAGGCAGGGGGGGATTATGGATTGGCCTCTATTTGTTGTTGTCTGTCTGTATGGAGGTTAAAACTTGATACTGATTAGCCCAAAGGGTTGGCGCTGACATGTTACTTTTTTTATAAAGACTTATTTTCGTTAATTTAATGAGTCTGTGGTTAAGTCAATTCTTGTTAGTAAAATCTGTTGCAAATCTAGCTCTAATCAGAATAGTTACTGATCAAAAGCATTATAATAAGCATTGTTCATTAGGTTTAATTTTGTGACGTCTTGTCCACTACTCCAAATACAAATATATATATATATATCCTGGTGTTATTGAGGTCGCGTCCTGCCATGTAGTGCTGGTGTACAGGTCTATTTCTGCACCCTGCCTCACAGGGCAGCATGGCCTAATTTTAAAGTAAATGTGTGTATGTGTGGGCAAAGGCTCATGAAGTAGGCGTCCCTCCAGCAGTTCGCCTGACATAACATGACCAGCTGCTCTTTACAAGAGCTGCGTTTCTTCGTGTTTGGAGAAAAGGGACAGGGTAGCGGATTGGACATTATGTAACCTCGTACATTAGGATCTCTTTTTCTCCAAAGCCATTTGGACAGGGATAAGGAAGTTATGGTCCTGACATTGCTCACAATTAGTCTGAAAAAAATGGTTACGCAACAGTGGCTCCTCATAAGAAGCTCCATCTACACTGTGATTAATCGTATTTGTCAAATATGTGACAGGTTAACACTTGCATGCAAATGATGGCTCCTGAAAGTTTGTTTGACACCTTGTTTTGAATTATACAAGTTGTATAGTCAGTTACTCTTTTCCTCTTGTGTAGTTCAGAGGATTGCATTTTATTGCGTAGGACTGCACAGAATTGTACTTGGTCTGTATTCAGGCCTTTTGTACTGCAGTTTCATCAAGCTGGAGTTATACATCTCCTCTCCCTCTATACTTGGATTAAAAAAATCACTAAGCTATCATTAGACTACGTACCAGAAGCTCCGTTATTGTCTTTTAAATCCCTTTTTTTCTGGATTGAGAAGGTTTGCGAGGGTTATAGTTTGAGTAATGCTCATAAACAATTTGTTGACTGTAAAAAGATGAAATAGAGCAAAGCTTGAATATGTGAGTTTTCCCATGTAAACTGGATTTCTGTTTTGGCTGTTGAGGTGTTGGGCATCTTCTATGCAAGGCCAAATATTATGGACATAAGCATGACCCCTTTGGTTACTGGCCAGAAACACATCTCCATATCTCCATTTCTCTCCACCAGCTCCTCTTTGCATGGCGTCGGTCAGTGTGTCCCCCTGGACAGGAGAGAAGTGCCATCTGTGATCATCGACTACGAGGATGAAAAGGAGAACATGCCCAACGAGTCCGACTATGAAGATCTGCCCAGTATGTATAAGGATGAAGACGATGATGTGGATGATGACGAGGACGATGATGAAGATGACATATTAACAAGTGAGCAGCAGACATTCTAGTGACCTGAGGAGTCTTTAATTTTTAAACCGCACAAATGAAGAGAACGTTTATTGCAAAGTCAGCGGCACAGCGGCGGGGATGTAAAACATTGGTTTTCTTTCAACAGATATATATAAACATATATATACTCCGTCTGTTTAGGCTTTTTCTCATCTATGTGTTATCAAAGGCATGAAATGACAAAAAAACATAGTGTGCCTTGGCACACTATGTGTCTTTGCCTCTCTTTTGTTGGTAAGAATAGCTCATATTTACAGATATGACACATCTGCCTGATCGACAGTACTGCTAGCTTCACCTGAAGGCTCCTGGAACTCAGTGTTAATTTGACCTTTAAAGCATGGCAAAAATTAGGTCCAGTATCATGCTGTTACCCATGGAAACACTCAATCTTTAAACAAAAATGCTGAGCTGAGCAAAACTGTATCCGGTTTTCACATAGGAGCATGTTGGAGTTGTTAAAGGTTGTGATCGGCCATGTGTGACGTAATCATTCGATACGCCACATCGTGACATGAAAGTACAAGGGTCATAGTTGTTGTAGGTGAAAGGACACTTGACTGGGTATGGCTTGGTTGCAAATGGAGTATAGCCTTCCTTTTCAGGTATTTTGCATCTGAAGTTACACAAAACTATTATATATAACAAGCAGTAAAGCAGTATTTCATATTTGGACATTTTTCAAACATTTGGCAACTACTGAAATCTCAGCATCAAAACCACGAAATAAAAATGATCAACAATTGAGAGATACAGTAGAATGGTGTGTTCTTTCCCAGCACTTTTTCTTTTATTGGCCCGACATCTTGGCTTTGCAGCCCTCTCATGTTTGACCATGGTGTTTGGGTTTAGGTTCTCTGGCTCAGAAGGTGCTGAGGAAAGACTCTCTGGCCATCAAGCTGAGTAACCGTCCATCCAAAAGAGAGCTGGAGGAGAAAAACATCCTGCCCATGCAGACAGACGAGGAGAGACTGGAGTCTAGGCAGCAGATAGGCACCAAACTCACAAGGTGAGTACACATACGCATACGCACATGTATCTTTAAACTTTTAGTAATATTGTTAGTAAACCTGGTTGAGGTTGCTGTAGCAACAATTGTTGCTAAAATACAGCACTGACCCTTCTCAACCAAACCAAGCATTTTTAGTTTTTAGCTTCTGTGGCGACCTAATGTTTTCAGATGTGTGAACTGTTGACAAGGGTTGCTAATCATGTGAGCCTTCTTTCTATTGAAACACTTTTATATCCTTTAGAACACTTTTTCTTCTCGAAATCCTATACACCTATGTACATATTGCACCAAAAAGAGGCTTTGAAAATGGATTTACCAATTAGCAATGTACTGTATTTCTTCTTCTAGTTTAAAGTTATCTTCATTGACTACAGTCTTTTCCTTCTGACATTTCAATGTGACCCGAACTGACGGTAGATGTGTGTGTGTGGTGTCTGTGTGTGGTCCTCCATACAACTATACCATATAATGGTATTTATATAAGCATATTATAATACACTATATATATATTATATATACATAATACAGGGATTTGTATACATATGTTGAATATAAATAATACATATATTGTACATATATATTAACATATATATGTGTTATATAGTGTTAGGTTTTATAATAATGTGTATAATACATTGACATTTAATATACAATATAATAGTGATATAATATGTGTATATATATATGTGAATAGATGTGTATAATATATGTGTGATATTATTGAATATATATAGATATGATATGTGTAAATATGTGTATAAATAAAGTGATATAGTATATATATAGATGATTGTGCACTAATAATGTGTATTTCCCACTGTATTGTCTAATCTCTATTGTGTTCCCAAAGGCCTGTCTGCTTTCCTCATCATGTTGATCAAAGGCGTGTGCCACAGTGTGCCTTTGCCACTCATTTGCACCACAATAGCTCAATTTACAGCAGTTTACACACACACGTCTACAGTTGCAGCTTACAAATGAAGGCCAACTCAGTGTTAATTTGATTTAGATAACAACACATCCAGTACATGCTGTTACCCATGGATCACTTCTATCATTTGATTTGCTGCGCTGGGAAAACCCTGTAGATGTAATGTGTTGAGAGAGGAGAAGACTGCCAAGCGTGGGTAAAATTAGCCTTGCATGAAAGTGGGAAATTTAAAGGTACTTGATTTAGAATCTTGTTTTTCAAATCTAATGTGATTTACACATATTCCCATAACTGCTTTAGTTGTAAAATTCACATTTTGGAAAATAGGTGTATTTGCTGAGTTAGATGAGAAGATTGATTCTGACAATTGATCAGATAATTGTGAAGCTACAGCCAGGAGAGAGTTAGTTTAGCTAAGTTTAAAGAAAGTGTTCTTCATTCACCTCTGTTGTTGCCATAAATGTATGAGAAATAATAATCAAAAGGCAGTTGCGGTCTTGAAATAAAATCCTGAGTCCTCTTTAGCTGAGACCAAGACAAGACCGAGTACAGATGTGGTCGATTTCGAGAGGAAAAGTCCAAACTCGAGTAGTACAGCATGCATACGCAGAATCTCTTTAAAGTTTTAAGTTATATTATGAGTGACAACTTTCACAATACAGTAGCAACATTGTTGATAAAATAAGCCTGAAAAATCTGAGACCAAACAAGCATTAAACAATTGTTCTTTATTTTAGCCACATCATAAAACCTTGTAACTCCTTATATAATGTCATTATGCTCATGTCTCTATTCTTCATATTGCAGAGAACACGCAGACAGTTCTCTTAGTAGATGATGTCAGTGCCTTACATAAATTGGATGTGATATATAAATCATTTGGTAAGGAGCATCTATACGGATGTTTGTTGACCAGTCTGTGCATGTTTATTCAAAGGAGCTGCATTTTGCTGTGATTATTCCAATATGATGCTCAGTGACTGAGACCACGGTGATGCATCTGCGAAACATCTGACTTTTTCTGAACGATAACCTCAAATGGCATGGTAATAGCTTAAAGGGCATTGCAGTTCAAGATGGCAGTCACATCTAAACGAGATGGAAACAATCATTGATCCATTGCCTACTGTTGGGTCTACTCCTGCAGGGTCCTGACACAGTGCTATATTGGGTGTCCCCAGTTGAAATCACTTTGAGTGACCTCAAAGTGATTGCCTTTTGGTATCTTAGTCATTTCAGCCACTTTCAAGATGAGGAAATTGGAGATATTCTGTGCAAAATGTATCTCTTTACATGTTGCAGAAAAGAAGAAATTGTGATAGGGACAGTGTCTGACTGTCCTGTTCCATGTGTTTTTGACTGTGTAGATGTGTGTGGTAGGTTTATTTTAGCTGTCTTGAGTGATAAAACCTTTCACTTGGCGTGTGGCCGTCTAATATTGCCTTATTCAGCATCAGATGAGAGCTGAGTCTTCAGGAATATCTGGCTTTTACTGGCCTTCTTCCCTGCATTGCACCAGTGTACAGCATTACAATGCAGTCATTCCATAAAAAAGAGGCATTGTTGATCATGGCTTATTGAATTTTTTGGGAAGTGCACATGTCAAGCTGTCGTGAGGCAAGACCTTGGAAACGATGCAAACCTTTCAACTATGAGAAAACAACATTGAACCATGTTGCAACAATGAAGTTGTACTGGAAGTAAGGGAACATTGAGTTGATGTTTATTTTTTTCAGTTTGGGACTGACACATTGCATCTTACTCTAAAGCCAAGGGTTGTCACTTCCAGGGTTTCTTATGAGGATTGTCAGTTGTAAAAGCACTCGTGCTGTGCTGCAAAATAGGAAGAAGATAACCTTACTGGAGGCTGCTGTCAAAGCAGGAAAGTGAATACTGGGCGACATGGAGGGAAGAAAAAAAGGAGCTTTCTCTGAATTACATATCACAGAAGAAGAACTAGCAACATGTTTGCAAAGATTTTCTTTTACAGTGACGGTTGATGATTACACTAAACAAAGTCACTCAACACGGTTCTGCTCATCTACCTCATGTATATGTCCAATCTCTCTATTAATATATTACCATTGCACTAAACTGCCTTGTACTATATTTATATTTAAATCTTAAATGTCAGACCATGCTTATATGCCACCATTATTCTTACTGTCCTTTCTGTTTATATTCATGTTAAGTGAGTGTTGTACTTTATAGATTTAAAATTAACCAGAGAAAACTTCCTTGTTTATTTGTACAAACCCGGCCAATAAAGCTGATTCTGATTTTGACATATTATATGTAAAGTAGATTGATTTGCATCAGGAACTGTATTGATTTAGTGTTTCCCTGCTGACCTCTTGCCTGGTATTATGTACTGATCATGGATGTATGTTTCTATCCAGGCGCTTGAGTCAGAGACCCACAGTGGAGGAGCTGGAACAGAGGAACATCCTCAAACGTGAGTGTCTTTATATATTTAACATAATCTCTAAGCTGCTAACATCAGTCCCCATATTGCCCTCTCCAACCCTTCATTAAACACATTGTAGCGAAACACGAGTCTATATTTGTTGCAGCCTTTTGTGCATGAAAGCTTCATGGTGCAACCTGTTTATTTTTTTGAGAAACCTAGTTATGTGAAAGCTATTGGCATACATCTCTCTTTTTATTCCTCCTTGGTCTGCCTTTTCATCTGAGGCAGACAGGCGGCAGGGCTCCCTAAGGGGTCATGTCCAGGGAGTTTTTTTTTTTTGCTCAAACACATGCACAAGAAGAGCGAGAAGCCATTCTGTTGCCTGGTACTCTGCGTCCCTCACATCAAAAACTTATTTACCAGCAGTTCCTGCTTTCCTAAAGGCTCTTGCATGATTGGCAGGGTGCAGGAGGAAAATACAAAGTCATGTCCTCGTTATCACACTCACACATGCAAGGTTAGATAAACAGGACTTGATTTTTCTCAAGTAGAATTCAAAACTGTGAGTAGTACTACAGATGCAGTATGTGTTTAGCACATGGACACATTTGACTGCTGAAGCTTTTGCAAATGGGAGTAGTGTCCCTGTGTGCTTCTTGTTTACATGTGTAACTTCCTCCTCTGAGTTGGAGCTTATTATCTCTGTAATTCACTGAATATATACGACACATGGATGAATTTTAGTGAGATGTAAGAACTTAACATGATCACATTTTCTTTTTCTTGTAAAAGAAAGAAATGATTATTCTTAAATAGGTTAATCACTTGATCAGAAACATGGAGCAAAAAGGGCTGGGACAACTTAAAAGGAACAAAGCAATCATTCTCCCCTGATACTCATGCCTAATAGCATTAGATCTATTTTAGGCTGTAAGGAACTTATCCAGTTTAGTGTGACTCTAATGAGCCACATTATGCAAATAGTGTTTGTTCCGCTTTCAGTACTTTCAAAACATTTCATGTTCAATGCACTGTTTACACTCGCAGTATAACACTCATCCTTTCATTCTCTGCAGCTCGCAATGAGCAAGAGGAGATTGAGGAGAAGAGGGAGCTAAAACGAAGGCTGTCACGAAAGGTGAGTCCAAAGGTGAAAACCCACACTAAATTTCGAGGGGGGTAAATTGTTGGCCAGGATAAGCAAACACTGTGACAGTGACTCATCTGTAGTGAGAAGTAAAAATCTAGTTTGTTACAGGTCTGGTGTTGTAGTTCTCAGGCCTCCCCGGGAGACGCTGACGTCCTTGTTACCCTTGGCCCTTGGATATGTTGGCTGCCAAATTCTTTGGCCCCATATGGAGGTGTTGAGCGTGTTCCCTTCACTTTCAATTAGATTATAGCACGTTCTGATCACCTGCAGACATGCTGCTTAAAACAAAAATCTCACAGCTGTTGGAGGGAATTTGTTGCATGCATCACAGTGTAAAAACTTTCAGTCAGTTTTTAACAAATCTGCTCATCCAGACTGTATATCACACTTACTATGCATTCATAGAGCATTGCACATGCACTGTAGGTAAGGATACCTTACATTTATGTTTTTAACCCATTTTGATAAGGAAATGTACTTAACATTTTACTGTTGAAGTTTATTCCCTGATGGACAAGTTGTCAATGCCACGGTTTCTAAATGACCTCTGGCATTTTTGTTCTGTAGTTTCTTGTTCGAATGTCTTTGAAGCCGTTACCGCTAACTGAGATAAGCTAATATTGGTTGATATTGCGCCCTGGCTGATTTGGCCAGATGGTGGTTATTTTCATCCCCTTAGCTTGAATAATCAATTTATATGTTGTTGTTTTTTGCATATTCTTTTAGGATATATCTATTAGCCCACTGATTCAATAAAAGTCCTGTATGCCAAATCAATGTGATATTGAACTCCTTTCTGATGCACCTGCATAAGAAATCCTGGATGTGCAGGTCCTTTTTTTTTTGTAATCTTTCTACAAGGAATTGAACATATGCAAATTTTGAGAAGCTGCTAACTGTGACAGCAGCTATGAATACTTTACCTAGTTTTCTGTTCACCAATTCTCTTTCTCCTCTCTTTCCAGCTGAGCCAGAGACCCACTGTAGAGGAGCTGAGACAGGCCAAAATTCTCATCCGATTCAGTGACTATGTAGAGGTGTCCGATGCCCAAGACTACGACAGGCGGGCTGATAAGCCCTGGACCCGGCTCACAGCAGCTGACAAGGCAAGTTTCTCTTACACTTAGTCAAATTGAGCTAATCTTTTAAAAATCTCAAGATCCCTCCTTGTCTGCTTTAAAATTTCTTCAAATATCATCATTGCCCACCTCCAACCCCCCACTCCCCCTCCTGACGCAAACCGTAACCCTGGAGAGTAATGGTAGTAGGATGTGTTCCTCCTCGCTTGTTATGGCAAGTTCCACCTCAGCTGTTTGGTTCCCAGTTGTGCGTAAACAACCTGGAGCCGTGCTGCTGCTCACTGCCAAGCGGTCCGTGGATCTGACTTTTAATGAGTTCTTGATTTATTTTATTTTATTTTTTTTTTTTTGTGGAGGGGTGATTTTGCCTTCTTTGCTTTGATGATGCGCACTTCTGAACACGGCAGGTCACACCTCAGGACAAATTTTGATTATGCAACAATTCCCCTTACGTAAGCGAGTACGGTAGCTGGACAAGCAGTGCCTCAGGACCCCTCAGCCACAGGGAGGCTCTGCTGATGAGATATGTTTTCCTCCAATTTATTTCGTCCCATCTAGCGCAAATTTGAATATTTGTTTGTTCTCCTGTCGCGGAAGCATAAGTTCTCTTGAGTCATGCTGAATGGCAAAAGCAATGACGTCACCCGCCTTGGTTGTGGTCACACATACAATTTAAGACAGGACGTTAGCTTATTAAAAAAAGGAACAACATATCATTTTATTTTCTGGAACCTTGACTCATCCCCCACTTTAATAATCTTTTTGCAGTCATCCTACCCTTGGGCAAGGCACTCAGCCCTCCACTGCTCCAGTGGTGCTACTTAGAGGCCATGATTCACTGAGTATTGTCCCAAATGTGAATGTGTATAACTGCATGAATGGAAGATGACTATTATTGTCTTAACAAACCAGGCAAAAAAAAAGTTTAAAATCTGATCTTTAGCAACCTGGGATAATATTTAAGCTTTTCATCCAAGGACTGACAGCCTGTAACACGTAAATACACTGTACAGCTTTGACTTTCTAAAAATAAAAACTGTATTGGTTGCTATTTCAATGCGTTTTCTATGTGTACTTAAATCTATGTAAATCCATGGTATCACCACTTCATACTGTGTATTATAAAAACACAAGCTGACTGCCCAAGTAGACCAGGAACAGATTGTATGTCATTGTTGTTCATGCTCTTTGATGTCTAAAGAGGAAGAATATGAGGGCTCTTGTGATGTAAGAAGAGAATTCAGTAGAATCATCTATGGCCTTAAGATAGGTGTAAATGATGCATGAAGCATACTAAAAGGAGTTAGAGCTAGGACTTAGAGGCTGCCGTTTGTGTACTAAGCCTCAGCAGCTTTTCTCAAATTTCCTTCTTATTTATCTTCTGCAGGCAGCTATACGGAAGGAACTCAATGATTTCAAGAGCAATGAGATGGAAGTGCATGAGTCAAGTCGCCATTTAACCAGGTAACGTGCAAAATCCATTAATTTAACATCGGTTTATATGTAGCTGGAGCTATTCACATGCTGAAGGCATTAGCTGTATACCGCAGTGAGTGAAATGATGAAATGTTTGAAACGCCACTTTTTGTGCTCATCTTTTAGGTTTCACAGACCATAGTAGACCACCACTGTCTTGAGCAGTGCCGGACCGGCGCTCTCCTCCACTGAGAACCTTAAGTGCTGGACAGTAAAATGGTGCCAGTTTATACAATAAGGCCATGTCTTCTGAAATGCCTTTTCAAGACCCACACAACTGAGTCGGTACTACTCTCCAAGATGCAGACACCCACTACTCCATCCACTGTAGTAGCACATAAGGACTCCAGTTGATTTACATCGCCCCTCTATGGAATTTGTCTCTTCAACCTTCCTGCTGAGCTCTCAGGCAGGTTTTATCTTGTTTTGTTTTTTTGCAATTGAATGACATTTTCAACATCTACTGAGGGCAACTGTACCTTGGTTCCTCAATAACACCAGTGGACTTGTCTCAGTGGACATGTTTTTCTCCCTCTTCATGAGTACGGTGTCACTCTGGACTCCGTCGAGCCCTCATGGACAACTCTGTGTGAAGATGCCAAGTTGCTTGTTTTGTGCTCACTACATCAGCAGGAGATCAATCTTTACTGCACCTTCTGGGGCTTTGGAAATGGCTTAGAAAGACACACAGGGGGGAAGGAAGGGTGCCACATTAGAATCATGTGCAATATTTTTTTTTTCTTCTGCTTCTCCTAGGCTATAGCACCCCCTAGAGTCTCTTCTGTGTCATTACTATGTAGTCCTGACTGTACTGTACTGTACTGTACTGTACTGGCCATGTTGACATCTAATTGCTAACTGTGAATTTGAGAGTTTGGGCAATGCCCACACTCTCCCCAAATGTACATTTTGTTCATAATGAAACAGGAAAGTTACATTTAAAGAAGAACCATGCTTGACCAAGTTTCATTCATGTCACAATCTTAGAAATGTAATGTAAAAAAATGCAGCTGGCAGATATATTCTGGTTCCAGTATGTGCAACAATTATCTATTTTATAATGTTTTGTTAGTTTTTACTTGTTTTTGATAGAGGCACTTAGATCATGAATGATTCATGTACATGTTTTTACATGTCCCAGCTCGGAAACGGAATACCAAGAGCTGCCTCACCATTTCATTTTTGTTCTGTTTGCAGCAGTGTGTTTAATGATCTTTGCTCATAATGTGTGCATTGTATTATACACTTTACTTTTCTACTTGTGTCATTAGAAGCTTTTGACTAAGCAATATCCGTTGTTTGTAGAGAAAGGTTAAACTACAGGTGTAACCCCCACGTTTTTTTACTGTGCTTACACATTACGGCTTACTTCAGGGTTTTCATTTTCTTTTATACTTTACTTTAGGAAGGCTTTATTCAGGAGGACTTTTCTGCATTTTTTTTGACTGAGCCACCAAAAACATCTGCCTCTTTAACAGCTTACCAACACAGTCTATAATCTACAATTGAACACAATGATGCACTCTCGATTTTGAAACACGAGTACAGGTATAAGTGAATTCATTGAGTCAGGAATTTAAAATGTTTATTGCTAAAAGTTATTTGCACTGTTAAGAGTTTGGCTTTACAATGGTCCCTGTTTTTAAGGTCAGGGCCCAAGTGTGTTAACATTTGTTTGATATCTGACTGGTGACCATTTTGTCTTTTCACTTTTGATGGTCTTGTTACCTGATCACTAATCCTACACCAGTATTCCAATGCTCATAAGCTTTATGTACACAAAATATTTTTATTATTTTTTACTGTATTACTTTTAAAGTTGCAATATGAAATTCTTGTTTGCCAGATAAAGAAAAGTAGTAGAGGTAACTGGATGTTGGCCGCCTACTAAAATGCCTCTGTCTGCAAAATTCTCCCTCATTTTCAAGGTCTTGGTCAGTGATGGATAGATGACCCGATAAAACCTGGGAACATAGAAAATTTGTTTTGCACTTTATGGATTTTCTGTGAAATAATAGTTTTTTTTTTTGGTAGTTTAAAGCAGTTTATCCTCAGAATCTGTACACAGGTCATTTTCATATCACAATGCTTCTTTTTTAAAAATAAAAGTTTCATTGGGTCATCTAATCTCAGACTTTGAAATATGAGGTATTTCTTGTGTTAGAACAAGCTTCTGTATGATTCCAGCATCAAGCCATTATTTGAAAATGTCCATCCATAGATTCAGTACAATAGAGCATAATTAGGAATGAATTCACACAAATCTGCTCCAGTTCTCATTTCAGCTCTAAGAAACAAGCCTGAGCCACTGGGCTGAGCATGCAGTTTTCCATTAAGCTGGAATCAAGGAACATGAATTCAGCAATAATCTGTTTCCTTTTACATGTTGGTAGAGCATCTGAACGAATTTGAAAGTGTTCCTTTTTTCATTTTTTAAATACAGAATACCATGTAAAGGATACGTCATGCCAATTAAATTCCATTTCTGAATGCATTTGAATTGTTTGATTTATCATTTCTTTTAGATTAAAAGCCACCCTTAGTTCTGCCTGCCTGTGTTTCTAGGTGTCATAGAGGTGCTCATAGTATATTTGCACTGTAGATTTAGTACTTTATTTTACAAATTTTTCATTTTATTTTTTCAAAAAGATTTTTAGGCCTTTATTGACAGGACAGCTGAAGAAATTAAAGGGGGAAGAGGGAGGAATGACATGCAGCAAGGGCCGCAAGTTGGAGTCGAACCCCGGACCTGCTGTGTGTAGAAGTGAACCCCCATACATGGGCGTCCGCTCCACCAACCGAGCAATCCAGGCGTCCCATTTTACTCCTTCTAAACGGCCTGTATTAATAAGCCTTGTAGTATACTATACTTCATAACAAATGTGTATTTAAATAATGACAGGTGTTAGGTAGTTCAGGTGAAACATAGTCAGGCTCAGACTGTAAGTGAATTCATGAATGCAATGGTATTGTGGCTTAAACTGTCCCATTTCTAACCAGGGAGGTCTGACACTGACTGCAAATAAGTGACACATTATAATCTGCTCAGGTATTGAGATGTTAAAAATGCATGACTCTAAATATTTAAATTTAACACAAAAAAAATGGACATGGTTAAACATAACCAGCTGAGCAGGACAATGTTTCTGCCTTCAAAATGAAGAAAAAAAAAATTGAATGATTACAGCAAGCAAAGTATGTGCATATGGGCAATGTGAGTATTGTTTTAAGACCGACTTTAAAAACTGTGAAACTATCCTTTACCTATAATTACTTTCAATGCACTTTGTTATTAATCCCCATGTATACATGCTATTTGAAACCTCTTCACCCTCAAAAGAGCACTCTACACAATGAAAGTAAATATTTGACAATGGTTCCAATTATTTTCTGCAGGCCTGATTATTATTATGAAAACACAAAGTTTATTTAAATCAGGTAGCAATTGCAGAGGGACAGGATGATGCTCAACAACCTGTATGCTTCAAGAGGATTGAAAAAGTGACCTTTTTATACCAGATGCTGATCATATTTGATATTCACATAAGTGTTAAGGCTTTAGATGTAGGCTACAATCAGTATTTGGTGTCTCTCCACCAATCAGAGAAATTAAAGGTCTGTTTTATTTTATTATTAATAAAGACAGTTTTTTTTAAATCATTTTCACAGGTATTTTGAAGATAAACTAATGTAAGATGATATAAAAAAAAATTATGAATAATGTATTAATGCTAATAATAAACTATTAATATTAGAGCATTAGGTTGTCACGTGAAATCTCTGGCGGGTGAGTCAAGTCAATAATAAATGTTCAAGTCTGCAGATAAAAAGAATCAAATAGAGGTTCATGAGTTTCTCATTTTCTGATAAGTGATTGAAAAAAATGGACTAATTTTTAAGTATTGATACATAAACATACTCTGTACATGCGTGATGGGCTTAACGTGTTGTCATTTATACTATTTGGTTTAGAGTTTTGTCTATTTTGTTATTATTTGTGTTGTGTGGTTTTGAATAAGGTGGTTACTGTGTCATATTTTTCTTGCATTTCATCTGGGTGGGTGATTATAACAAAGGCTGGGATATGTTCATGTTGCAAATGGTATGTTTTGTGTTTTTTTAAAAATGTGTTAATCATAAAAAACATAAAAAACATACCTTAATCTAATTAACAAACAAAAGTATTTAGCTGCAACGATCTCAGAAACACTTCCAAGAAATGTGTTCATGTACTCTTTAAGTCTCTACATTGTTTCTGCAGTCTTTGTGCATCTTCCTGCATGTTCATATTTTCATATTTGCACTCTGCCCTGCTCTGTTGCAGGTGGCAGATTCTCGCAGCTGGGAAGGGGGGGCTGACCAGAGCCCCTTTACGGTAACCAAACAGCAATATTATCGTCTGTTTTAGAAGACACAGACCATCAGTGGGACTTTGGTTACGCAAATCATTACCACGTGAAGATGGATGATGATCTGAATTTTTACGACTTATTTTTATAGAACCATGTGTGCAAAAACTGTTAGTTAGGTTTTATTACAACTATACTATCAGAAATCCTTTAACTTTTTTTCTGCCTGGAAATGTAGTGTGTCACATTTGTATAGTTGATGAACATATTTGTAACCCCTTTGTGTCGAGCCTTACTACAGTAGACTTAATGATGGAAGCAAACCTTTTGTTTGACAAAATGACCGAATGTAATCTGTGATATAAACTTTGTTGTGTGTACCATGAAATCAATAAAAAAAAGAAAAGGTGAGATAGTCTTTTCTTTTAATGATTTGCTGCAATTTTAGGAAGTAAACTACGCAGCCTCAAAAAGTATATATAGTATACATACCATAGCATTGTAATATAAAGTTCATGCTTCATCATCACTTTTGGAGGTGTTTCAGACTTCAACTATTACCATATGGATCCTCTGATACTATAGTACCACGTTATAAAACTACTTAAAACAACAAAATATAATTAAAAAAATCTAAACAGTTATCTATGTTTAAATCAAGTATGTTCTATATATTCATAAGTCAAAGTCATAAGTTAATATAAATACAAAATAGAACAAACAGAAAACAAGAAAATAATACATAGGCAACTGAATATTCATATCACTGGTAAACTCGCTGGATAGTATACCAAATGGTCATTTTACAGAACTCTGAAACTCCACATTTTTGATTTACAGATTTCAATTTCATTAATCCTCAAATCGATTCTTTTGCAATTAAGAATTTAATGCATGCATTAATTTGTCTTGAAAAGTATATCAAGACATGCTGGCACTTTATCATGTAAAGACATATTATGGACAATTCACCCACTACAGTGTGGCAGCTTACGATCTTAATACAGCCACACCACTGTCACTTATATCACTATAATACATGTACATATATGTATGTGTAGGTAAAAGGCTACGTAGTACACGATACAATCTTTCGTCTTCTTATCAAACGTAACAATCAACGAATTCATGGTTGCAATGGTAAAGCAGCACAACAATGACCAAAATACCAGGCAAAAAAAACTATATTATAAGCACACACATTAAATATCTAAATGCATGAAGTTAAAATGAATTTGTATCTAACAAACGGCAAACTTATCAGCAAATATTAACACAACTCTATTTACAACCTTGCATCGTGGGAATTGCCCAGCCTGGAGAGGAGACCCTCCCATCGCATGCCATCCCGACCAAACTTCGACTTTTCAAAATAAAAGCTCATGTCTGGTCCGCTATGTTTTTGTATGGTGTTTTGGATGTTTTCCCAACTAAACAGTACTGCAATTATGCTAATGAATACCATAGTTTTTTCAGCAGATGTCTTAGTTACAACACGAGCTAGCAGAGCAGTTTTGTGTAGAGCACCATTTTTACAAAAGTCATTTTGCAAATGTTCTGGATTTAGCGTTATATGCAAACCTTAATATGCATTTGACAATATACAGCCTACATTTGGATTTGCACGCCTAATAATAGCACAACTCCGTTCGGCTTAAACTAAGTTTAAAAGAAGGTGACCTGAAACCATGGTTTTAGTTTTTTTTTCCAGGTCACCTTCCAGCTTTCCCTTGGTCAGGGTCGCTGTGTCCTCAACAGGCGAAACACTTTAGGTCAAGCTTTGCGGTTTGCGCCACTAGATGGCGAGAAACACAATAGAATAAGAGCCAGTAATGGCCTTGTGAAATGGCGTCCTGATGAGATGGTGCTGAAGTTATTTGCCTCGTCACCACTAGTCTAAAATAAATAGACAGCGGAACTTCATGCCGAATTTAATGAAGTGGAACCGTAATAGCCTTTAAATGAGTTCAAAGTTTCTCTCATATTCGACAGCTGATAAGTTTTGTCTGTGTATGCAGTAACTTAACTACCTTGAGTGATGTGGGAGTTTTTCCACTGTTAGCATACAGAGATAATAGACTACGCTACCGCAGATAAGAGCACTTCTGTAGCTGTACACCAAACATTTTATACGAGCTATGTTTACGCCTCTCGTCTGCCCACCGCCTCACTTGACTGAAAGTGAAGAAAAGCTTCTTGGGAAATGTATTCATGACATCATTTCTTCCCTCTAGCGGAGAAAGCAGGACGTTTTCTGGCGCAATACACTTCCCACAATCCACCGCGTTGTTGTTAACGACCCCATCTTGTGTCCTCATGAATATATATCAGCCAGTATTTGCGTAGGAGGTCGGCCGACGTTCATTTCATATTCTAGCACCGTATTTCGGTCCAAATGGGACGCACAGTCACGTCTCCGCGCGCCATGCCTCGTCGCAGCATATTTAATCGGTAAGATGTTTTTTAGGAGCAGCGGAGGAGACTCCGACAGGGAAAGGAAGACAAGAAGTGAATGACTACTGGTGGAATAAGTCAGCAACACCGCCCAGTTGGCGGATATTTACCACGGTGGGCACGCTTTTAAGGCTTTTAAATGTAGTGGTTGAACCTGTGTAACTAAGTGCGCACCGTTATTTATTTAAAGTGGGGGACTTTTCATTGGCAGAGATGGAAAATGTGCAGGCTGTCGCTGAGGATGGTGTGTCGGATGGGGCCGCGACCAAGTTAATGAAGAAGCCCAGCGGACTGTCTGTCGCCCGGGGGACCCCAGCGGATGATGGCGGTGGACATTTGGAACCCTCCCGCGTAGACGCAAAGAATGGGAATAGCTTTTCTCATTCCGCTTCTTCAGTGGGATCTAATGTAAGTGCGTCAAACCGAACTGTGGCGTCTAATGGCCGGGGCTCATCCAGCAACTCCAGCGCTCTCCTGTTGAGACGGAGGCGCTTGAAGAGAAACCTCTCCGCCGCAGCTGCAGCCACCGCCGCCACCTCAGCTGTCACCGCCAAGATGAACTCAGCCCTGTCCTCTGCGTCTTTACACACTCGGAGTCTGGATAGGAAGACTCTGCTGAAGCACCGACAGAACATGCAGCTGCAGCCCGCAGATCGCGAGTGGGTGAGAGCCGATCTTCACCGGGGCTCCATACATGTCCACGACAGACTGACGCCCTCATATCCCAGGCCGGTTCTTTGCACTATGGACACCACAGCCGGCGAGGTGGCGCTCCGTCTGAGTAAACTCTGCAGTAAGTCGAGCTCTGTTATGCGCATTTTGTGTAAAGATAACCCCAAGACTGACCAAAATGGCAACTGCAATGTGAAGTATGAATATAATGATAACCCATGTAAGGTGAATCAAGACTCGAGTATACAATGCAACCACCTGACTCCCCTGGAATCCACAGAACTAAGGGGCCATCCAAGTGGCAGATTGAGACTGCTGCTCATGGAGAATGCAGATGAGAGGCAAAAGCAACAGGACGTTGATGGAAAACTTTTCACCCCAGAATCAGAGTCACAAGACAACATAGCCTGTTCACTGTCAGATTTAAATTCTAACTCTAACATGGAGACCCTCAATGATGATGACTCAGAGCACAGGAACTGTTTGGACAGCTATGGATTAAATTCTGGCTCAGATGTGGAGAGCAGTGCATTTGATGACCTGAGCTCCGGGGCCAGGCTCAGCGAGCACAGGGACTCCCTCAGCGATGACATGGTCCTGGGCACAGAGGCATCCATCCTCAGCCCGTCATTTGATAGTGCCACAGAGGGCCACGACATCTATGGTAGCTCCTCGGACGAATTGGACCTCGACTTTCCTGCGTCGAGCACAAGCATGGACCCCATCTCGCAACATCATCCCAATGGAATCAGTGCTGCTACTGCCAACTACAAACTGTGCAACATAGGACATTTAGACGACATGGCAAACAATATGGGACCAGACAGCAGACTCAACCCACACAGTCTTGGCAGCCTGCCACCCAGCAGTAGTGCCGGCTCATTGTCAAGACAGTGTTCTACAGGTAATACACCTGATATCCAAGATCCAGACTGTGGCCAAAGTTCTGTAAAATCAGGGTTGACAGCAGAACACAATGGAGATTCCTGTGATTCCAGTCCCACACTGTATGTTCAGCTGCATGGTGAGGCTGTCAGGAGGCTTAGCCCAGATGAGAGTCCTCTGCAGATCCAGAATGACTTTCTTTTTAAGCTTGGATTTAAGGACCCGTGGAGAGTTCAAGAGGAAGGGCTTAACACGGAAATTGGCTCCTTGTTACGTTTCTATGCAGGTAAGTAAAATGACTCACTCAGATAGAATCAAATTCTCTCATGATTAGGTTTCTGCTCATTCTGGGACTTGTTGAGGCCTTCTCTGTTGCAAATTACATAGTTTGGACTGCAGAGCCTTAGTTTAGTGTTTGTAACAGGTTGACAACCTGTAGCCTATCACACAATGAGGCAGGTACAAACATGCAGTCCAGGTGTGCATTGTGACATTGTACTAATAGAGCAAAGCAACAGTTTATTTTCTATTTTTTTGCTGAGACAAAATATCCTTTTCACAAGAGGGTTGAGCGGTGGGAGCACACAGCATGAGCTTCAGTCAGGACTGAGGAGAACAGGCCCACATGTCCCTGCTATTGTTGTCCGCTGTCCGCATTATGAATGCTGTTAGGCAAGGTGAGTGCAGCTCAAGACCTTTGCTGATAACTGCGCCAGCAATTTTGAAAAAGTCTTTTAGCCTGAGTGTGTTTTCCAGTGATGGTTTAACATGTTCAGGTTTAACCGGGTGGTGAATGAATGGGTCAGAGGTAGGTCAGGGTTTAAAGGCTGCTGGTTTGCCAGATCAACCTTGTCTCAGGGATGTCCTTTAAAATTTCAGGTCTGTTTTTTTTTCTTCTTCTGTCCTGGACTGTCTTTGTCGGTCCGTAGCAGCACACTGTGCTCCCATGGACACGCATGACATTGTCACAAAGCCATCACCACAACTTATGGTGCTCGGACGTGGGGCCCTTTCCGGCTTTTGCCCCATTATCATCCTAATGAAAAGGCTGAATGCCTTTGTGGTTGGATGGAGAGTAGCTGTGGGAGGACCATAAACCCTCTCTGTGTACCCAGTGAATTCTGGTCATTGAGATGCTGCACAGTGCATGTCCTATTGGCATCCAGCGTGACTACTGTCACACTAACTAACTAACTAACTAACTAACTAACTCCTCCTAAGCTGGGTTAACATGCTCCTCCAAAGCTCAGGAGGCCCTTTTCTTTACCATGCCACTGCCTGCACCACTGCTGCTATTGCGTTTTACTTTTTTTTGGGGGGGCCTGGAAAGGACAGTTGAGTAGAAATGGTTTGTAGGGTCTGAAGTATGGAACAGAGAGGCACTAACACTCTTCCTGTCCAACAAGAGGCTGTTGAACCAGAGGTCACTCAATATGAAACTGAAAATGGCCACATGCCCTCCTATTCACATTCACAGTCGCATGTGCTTCATGACCTTTTGTGCTCTTGAATACTGGTTTGCTTGAGGTAGAATTACTTCATTTCGATAGCATCATATGGCAGGCTGTATGAGCATGCACACTGGGACTCTTGTGGGTGGATATGCATTTAGGGGAAAAAACAAATGAATCGTACACGAGCCTGTGCAGTCAGCTGAGCTCAACCAGCAGTAGCAGCCGCCACTAAAGGCGGGCAAAAGTATCCCTGATGCCCCTCCAAGGGTGACGCCTCCACATCCCATGTGAAACAGCTTAACTGTGGTCAGCTGAGCTCTCTCCAGGGCCCCCACACACACACACACACACACACACAGTCAATAACACTACGCAGCACTCAGGCTGCAGTCTGCACAAAAGGCCTAATTCTCATTCAGTCACATAGAGAAGGACACAGAAGAGCACTCACAGATGCATGCACTGTAAAGAGAAAGCAGCGCTGTCTGATGACATGTCTGGCCTACTCTTCCTCTCTTTCCTTACACCATGGAAGCATGTGAGGAATGTACGCTGCCTCGTCTAGAATGTCAGTCACGTTTGCTGAGGAGGAAGTGGAACAAGGGGGTTAGGGGACGCGGTGTACAAGGGGATACCGCAGCGACACATGTTGTGCTGCCTTTGAATGGTTGTCCTGCCTAGATAGTGAAGATAGGGCCAGTCTCAGCTGACTTGCTGGCTGACTGAGACGCAGCTGCCACAACTGTAGACCTCAGTCACACCAAGAGCCTTTTTGTTTGTGTGCCTGTGCATGCAAAGACTCCTTTAATACAGGAAGTCCAGTATCTAAACTGTCACATTGCCCAGTCGCTCAATAAGAGCACTGCAAAATTTTGATGCTATATAACCTAGATATTAAGTACATGAGCGGCCAGTAAAATGTACTGTATCTTGAAAAAGATTGACAGAAGAGGTGCTCAGCACTCAGCAGGATTTGGGAAGCACAAGAATGATGGGAAGAGGCCGTTAAGTCGAACAGTTGCTAAGATGCATTTTGCCAGATCTTTTGGACAATGCGGAGGTCATTGACTTTGAAGAGTTCAGGTCATGGTTTGAGTGCATAGACTCTGCAGTGGCCAGATGAGAGAACTCACTTTGCCCTGCTAGACACACACACACACACACACACACACACACACACACACACACACACACACACACACACACACACACACACACACACACACACACATGTACAGAAGGCTGCCTAGATCAAAGGGCCGCTGTCCTCTTTGGCAGGCTGACGAGTGATCCTTTCAGAGCTGCCCACACAGGAGCCTCTTGTAATGCCTAGCCAGCTTTATTAGAGTTTGAGTACAAGGGAAAAGCGTAAAAAAAATAAAAAACATACACAGACTCTCATATAATCAATACATTCACATTCTTGCTGACAGGCCCAAAATGCTAACACTGTAAATACAAGTACACTTCCTCAAGAGAGTGTTAAACAGATTTTTCTAGCTGTACACTTGTGTCATAATCTTAATATAATTGCCATTCAGGTAAAAGGGTAGGGCAAAGGTTAGTGTTGCTCAGTAATGGGGCGTCAGACAGGAGATTTTCCGCCTCAGGTAATGAAGCTGCCCCCCCCCCAATAAACATACTGGCATACTGAACCCTAACATACAGTGGCACAGGGCGTCCCTAGAGAGGCGGAGGACCCAGATTTCCTTATCAAACCAAAGCAGCACATTTAATTATTTAGATTCATTAGGCTACTCAGCTTCCACGAACTTCAGCATAACCACTGCTTTTTGTGAGCTTTCTACTTACCCCATTAAAGTTGAAATGCACGCTTTTTAAAAGCAGTTTCATGTTAATATGAAGTAGTGTTAAGATTTGGCCTTGTTTTTATGAGCAAAAATAATGACCACTGGCATATACTGGCCTGGAAACTGTCAAGGTATTAATCCCTTTTCAGCTCCACTCAGGTTTATAGCTCAAGCTTCTGTGAAACAAAGTCTGGGGCGAAAACAGCTTTAACATGCTGCACCCAATTTTCAGGTAATTCCCATGTTGTTTTCAGTATCTGCCAGCAAGGTGAACTTGGCAGGCGGAGTGGTTCATTCAGAACTAATAAAAGCAGCGATATCTAATGGAATGTTGCAGATAACGGCTCTACTTTAACAAAACAAAAGTGTTAAATGTACCTGTTTACACGATTTATAACTTTGCAAATTCATGGTAATACTTTGGTGAAAGTTATAATTTCACAAAAGGTGTGATCATGATTAGTAATGGGAACCTTATTTCTAATTTTTTTAAATGACGTAGTAGTTAAATAATAACTTACAATTGTTTTGCTTTAGGGCCTAGCTGCAGTACAGATCTAAGGCTAACATTGCAAAGATTATGTATTGTCATCACCTGTTTAAATCCACAGCATCTTTAAATGACAAATTATTATCTTTTTTAGAACCAAAACAGTGTGTTCATATTGAGACTTTGAAAAAGAAAAGAAATATCCTTTCAAATGTGTACTTACAGTAGAGTATTCATACTTTTTTTACACTTTATGCTTACTTGTGTTTCTCTATAAATTGTCTCTTGTTTCTCACAAGAGGTGTTTAATTCTCAAACTTAATTTTTGGTCACATTTAGCCATAGACAGTAAAAGAAATGGACAATGTGACGCCGTAGATTTCCATGGAGACCAGTGAAATCTATTAGAAGCATTTTTCCGGTGAGTGAGAGCATAGGTATACAGTCCGTTAGGAGATAACATAGGCACAGGCTAATTATTGCTTACTAAAATGCTAGTTAACATTAGTAATTAAACTTAAACAGCTAACAAAAGTCGAAACTGCAAGCTTCTCCTGTACTGTATGGTGATTTGTCGACTATGCAACAGAAAGTTGCGTGGTTATGACACAATCGTTGGCCCATTTACAAAAATGTGAGAGACAAGGTAATGGAGCCTTTTATACATTGTCATGTTTCTTTAGAAAAACAATGGAGTCTTTAAACGCTTCAGATGTAAAGTTATGAATGGCAGTCAATGGAATGCTAACAGCGGGTGATGGCTTGTTAGCAACAAAATGGCTCCATAGTAGGTACGCTTTGCAGAGGCTGGCCCAGGACTATCAGGGGACAAAAAAAATATAAAATTAACATGGTATTGTGTTTTGTCAAATTACATCACAGAAATATAAAACTGCAATACACATATGGCTTTGATAATCTTTTGGCTTTAGATTGTTACTCACATAAAGGTTTTAATCAATATTAGAAGCAATAAAATAAAAGCTCTCAATCTATAACCAGAAAAAAATCTCAACAGAGGCATGAGTAATGGAAACACCACGAGTCCTGCTGATAGGATGTCTATATTCCATGTAGACACAAGATGTTACGATTTTAAGAAGACAAGGAATAGTTAGATTACTAATTAATAGTTCAATTACTCTAAAAGCTTTGAGGAATATCAATGCCAGATCTTTCCACTCGTACCTCGGGCCCTCTCTGAGGAGGCAGCGGTTGGTGACGTGATGACTTAAAGCACTCTGCAGGGTTTAAAGGCTTAATGAAGCTCCCAACTTTCTCCAGCAGGCTGTTGCAGCTATTAAGCAAAAAACCACTGTCTCTGTTTTGTCTGTGCCACGTTGCTTTCTTCGTACAGTCAGCACACCAGATTGCTCCCACACTCGCATCTCTATGAAAACATTTTAAAGCCAGAAGGAGAACAGTCTGCAAATTTTGTCATTGTTTTTTTTTGTTTGTTTGGTTTCTTGTCATTGGTCGCTGGTTATCCTGGTAGTTATATGGGGATCCCTCCTAGTAGCTTAGTTTGAATGAAGTTTGCCTTTAAAGTGATATATTACTAGTCTCCGGGGATTCATGAATTGCAATATTTGAGCGTCAATTGGACTTGAATCTATAAAATGTGGCTTAGTTAACCAAAACTACCGCATCTCTCTATGTATGCAAACACTCCTGGGAGGACTTTACAGAAGTGAGGCACTAGGTTGCCTCATCCTTTCTCACATCCATGTCCTCGCCTGACAGCTAATGGTCTTTCTAAATGGCCTATTGCTGAGTCATTATGTAATTGTGTAATCAGATTTCATACGTTCTCGAGCTCAAATCCAATACGTATGTGTCGGTGTGCGATGAGGTTTTTTGCGTTCATCACTACAGTAGTGTACTGCTGTGTCCTAAGATAAAAAAGCGTGCAACCAAAGAATAGATCATGAATTTCATGTCTCCATATGCAAGCCACACGTGTAGATGTGGTCTTAAATAAAATGTGTGTGTGTGTGTGTGTGTGTGTGTCTGAGATGGACATGGAGAGGATGGTGGTGTCAGCTTGTAGCAGTTAAAGCCAGGGGAACTGTTTTCTGTCTAATATAGATTGCCTTCTTGGCTGACATCCTCCCACCGCGCTCTCGCGCCAAATCTTCCTCCCTCTCTCAATTTCTCTCATGATCGATCCCCCTCCCTCTTCTCCCACTGTCTTTCCTCGCATCTCCTCCTCCCTCACACCATCTGACAGTTTCCATTTATCCTCCCATATCTCTTTATCTCTCCCTAGCTTGCATTTCACTCCAAAGAATTACTGGACACTCTCATAATTGTCTCTACAAAATATTAATAATAATTATAATAAAAGGCAAAAAACTAACAGCTCAGGTTATTATTTCTACAGGTCTAGCACTCTTCTCACTGTCTCCCCTGGGTTTGAATTTGCATGCTTTGGTGTACAATTGTGTTTGGTTCTTGCACCCTGTGGAAATAAGTAAGAGGTATATGCAATTCTCATTTCTTTGTGGTTAGCAGCTAAATCTAGGCTGAACAATGTCATGCTGATATGTCATTAGGGTCTGCCTGGCAGCACATTCTGAGATAGGGAGTTGAGGGTGGGGATAGAGAAGGTTAGCAGCCTGCCATAGATAGATATATAGATTTTATTGAACCCAGCAAAATTGGAAATTATACAGTGTTACAGCAGCAAAATATCAGTCACACAGCACAGAATATAAATATAAATGAAATACTAGGATACAGTATACATACATACAATATACATGAAATAAATATAGGGTAAAATACAAGAACAAATATTTGAATATATACAAGTTGGGAATACAAAATTGTGCAACTACTTAACTAGTAATGATACATATGTTAACCTATTGTGCAAGTTCCACTTAGTGCAGTATTGTGATGTCTCAGAGTCTTATCTAGCACCCAATGATGAAGTTTTATTGCCTGTGGTAGGAAGGATTTCTTGTTCTCTTATGCGGGCAGCCCGGCCTCTCCGCTGTCTGTCAAACTGCCTTTGCCAAATGCTCCCCAGAAACCTCGGAGGGTTGCAGTATCTGGTGTTTACAAGCCAAGGCAGTGAAAAGGTTCCCCCTTCAGTGGGGTCATGGAGTAGGTCGACTGTACCCGAGTTGAGTACCAGTCCCTGTCCTCACCATACTGTATGAATGAGGGGGGAGGGAGGGAGGGGTTAGAGGCAGGCCAGCAGGGGCTCACTCTCTGCAGCTTTGATCAGCAGCAGCACAGCCTAAGGCCAGACAACATCTGCAACTCTCAGCATTAAAGAGGCCCAAACATTCCGATTAGGGAACACACAGCCTGCTTGTGTACAGGACAGAACTGTGTCAATTCCTGGATGGGAGGTTTTAAAATACCAGCACTCCAGTGGTGCTTACAATGATTTGTTTTACAAAGCTTGAGTCTCCAGAGAGGTTATTTTGCATTGTGTTTATAATTCAAATGTATTAGAATTTCATTTTTTTAACACACATTTAGTAACTACAAAAGGAACAGTTTTGGGGCAACAGTTTTATTTGTGATTTTGTTTTTACACTGCAGATACAAAGGGCTAAGTAGCCTAGATGAAGAGTTTATCAAATAGCAGGCTATTTTGTGAAAGGAATTCAAAGCGTTGCCAAACTGTCCCGAATTGTTGTTTGTGTCATCTGGACACAGCTAGATAAGGTGTGTTTGGGTGGAGCTCCGCTCGTTTCTATGGACTCTGCTCCAATAAAATGCGGCAGAGTGGGTGATATGAAATGACCTAGTATAAAGTTCATCTATATTGCACTATATTGACTGTCTACTGTATGCACAATTGCACATTTTCAATTCAAATTTTGCTGCTCATATTTTCTTCATTGTATGTGCCTTCTTATTTTTACTTTTTACTTTCTATATTGTTTACTTAAATGTTATGTTTGTCTGTGGACCGAATTGGATAGAGGGAAACGTAATTTCGATCTCTTTGTATGTCTTGACATGTGAAGAAATTGACAATAAAGCTGACTTTGAACTTTGATCTCCCTCCAAAATGGCTGAAGCACAAGAATGATACTTCCTCATTGGCAAATGTGTCTTTTTAGAGAGAGACTTTGAAAGCAAACAGAAGGTAACTGCCACAACCCCATAGACGTCCATGCTTTGCACTAATGCACAGGTACCATACTTTGATCCTGAAGGTATATCCACAGCACATCATTACTGCATTCAAGCTGCTTTGCCTTGCAGGCTAGATAATGCAATTCCGAATGTTTGCTATCTTTTCAGCATCTTACACTGGGTTTAATAGTTACATATTTGCAGCCTAATGTAGCACAGTAGAGCTGCAATAAATCCTATCTTTGTGTATGTTTGTGTAACAAATTAGTCTTCCGTAAGTGGTGGTGCTGTATTGCCAGTGTTAGAAGTATTCAGATAATTTACTTAAGTAAAAGTAGCAACACCAAATGTAAAAATACTAATCACAAGTAATATTTACACAAGTTCCAAGTACAAAGTACTATCATAAAAATATATATAATATAAGCTGCTATAATTCATAGTTTAATGCATTGTGTTCCGCAGATATTGTTCCCACTGTGTGCTGTTGTCTTAACACAAACAGCTGACAGACTGCAGCTGGTCAGATTGGAGCTCATTTTAACCACTTTATATACTGTTGGCTGGTTTGAGCTATAACAATGTATCATATTTTAAAATCCAATCATATGTCTTGTATGTAAGGTCTTAATTTTCTAAGTAACTAGTAACTACAGCTGTCAGTACAGCATTTCTCTGTAATATGTAGTGTATAAAGTAGCAAAGAATGCAAATAATCGTAAAATTGTATGTAAGTGTAGCACTTAAGTTAATGGACCACGGTTTGTTGGAATGCATTGTATAGAGAGGCACTTCTAATATTCAAATAAAGAATTGAACATATTTCTCAAAAAAAAAAGAAAGGCTTGCCCTAAAACTTTATAAGCTTCAAACATAGGATTTATTACAGGATTGTTATATTGGATTACATTAAACACAGATGTACCTAATATATTGGTATGCCAGTAAGGGCTGAGTGAAACTAAAAGTCCAGTTTTGAGTCCAGTGCAACCTAGGGAGACATCACTGCACGTGCAGCCAATCTCAATCATTAACATGGCAATTTGCCTGTCTCCTGCTTTAATCTGTGCAGTGTGATAATCACCCAGGCCCTGGGAAAAAGTCTATTGCACATTCAGTCATTCTTATTCTGTTTCTTGTTTCTGTTTTGTCTGTGGTGTGTCTCCCATAAATACAGTCATTTTAATAAATCTCACTCGACGTCTAGCTCTCACTGCTTCTCAGTCCCTCTGACCAAAGACTTCCCCTCTATAGTTCTTTTTTTCTCACTATCCCTCTCTCTCTCCCCCCCTCTCTCTGTCAGTGCCACTGTGTTCACATGGCCCCTGCATGTGACATGAAGCTGAGCCAAAACACCCCGGATGCCAGTTTCAGCCTTCCACTGTTTCAGACCTTGTTAAATTTTAAACAAAACAAAAGGAAAGGAAAGAAGAGAGGGGGAGAATGAGAAGAAAGAGAAAAGTGAGCACGTGGGGCCCGGGGAATGTGCAACAACATCACAATCTTATTCATTCATTCGTCCTGTCCCTGTGCATCATCTGGAGAGAGGAGAGCGGCCCTTTAATTCTTACTCTCCCCCCTTCACTGTGCTTGTGTGAAAGGCTTCCTCTCTGTCTCTCACTCCTTTTTCTCTGCTCTGAACTAGACTGTTTGTAGCTTTAACCACAGATCTGGGGTCTGATTACTTTGTGGCCTGTTCTATTGTGGAATTGAAGAACAACTGAGTCTGTAGCTGCTGTCTTCATGGACAACTTCCTTCTCAGTTACCCCGAAGCAACTACTGCCCATCAGATGCATTTTTAATACTTTATGGAATGGGAGAATAGCTGGAATTGAAATAATAACAGTCACTGTTTGCCTTTTATTATTGCTTGTGCTCTTCCCTATGAATCTCCTTATTGCTCCTTCTTTTTCACCATTCAACATTTTATATATATATATATATATATATATATATATATATATATATATATATATATATATATATATATATATATATATATATATATATATATATATATATATATATATATATATATATATATATCTATATATATATCCCAGAACCAATTGGATCCCTGCAACATCCCAGTGGCTCGTTGTCAGATTTAGCTAAGCTACGAAAGTCCTTCATAGCTTCTGATAATGAATGGCATTAGAGGTTAAGTACAAACAATAACAGCAATGTGCTCATTTGTGTGTGTCTGTGCTCTACCCTCAGTGGAAACTGGAAGTGGTTTGACTGCCTTTCATTGTGGATTAGCGGTTAATAATTCCAATCAGCGATACAAATTGTGTTATTGTCACCACACACTGCTCATACTGTAAAAAGAAGTTTCCTGACATGGATAATGTATTATGATGGATGAGACACTTGAATCAGCTGGGCCAAATTTGTGGGCAAACTGCAACCAACAGAGTGCATTGTCACAGAGTTTAGAGTTATTTACAGAATTTAAGTTTAAGTGGGCCAACTGATTAAGCTCACTGCATATTTCTCTAGCAGTTGAAGGTTTGAAAAAAAGTGTGTCAGCTTTGGTGTGTTAGTGATATCAAATGGACTTTCATAGCCTTGTTTATAAGCAAAACAAGTTCAGACAGGAGCCTCAAGCGGGCTGCAGTTTTCCATCCGCCCAGCAAAATAGTCATCCCACCAATCACACGCACACTCCTGATGATATTGTAGTACAGTACACTGCTCTGGTATTCACTCAGTCTCTTGCTCACCCCACTGCTATTCTTGTAACACATCTATGAAAATGCTGCTGCCGCCTACTTAAATCCGCTTTGCTCTACTCAGGAATCTGTCTACTCGTTGATTGGTAGCACATGCTCAATGTGAACACAGTACATAAAGTCCCATCACATGCAGGGACATACATGCCATCTTTTCAAGAAACTATAAGTGAGCATGTCTCTTTTATAACATGTAAATTGAATGGCAGGCTATGTGTTACCATGTTAATTAGGGCTGGGATGGCATGCTTTTGTTCCAATTAGATTTTTTGACGATACATGGGTGCCGATTTGATTTTTGTTGCGATTTTCATTTAATGCGATTCTAGAAGTATTGCGATCCGATAGTATTGACTCAAACAAAAACAAAAGTTGAATAATACACTTCTAGACACAATATATTTAATGAGATGTTCTAAAAAGTAATTGTTTCCTAAAAAATAATCAACATCACATTTTAATCAGTCTGGCATTTATTTTATTTGTAAAGAAATACATAACACAGCATTTTCTGCTTTCGGTGTGTTTTGCTAGAAGCGGATATGATGTAGTCGCCGTCTAGCCTGGAAATCCAGACCCAAATACGAAAGATTAAGGGTCTAGCATCGAGTAATGAAAGTTGCCCATCTTGAGGGGCTGCACCAAGCGTGCATTTGAAAACCTCACTGCACGCAATTGGATAATACTGTATAAACAGCAAATATATATATATATATATATATATATATATATAATATATATATATAAATATATATATATATATATATATATATTTGCTGTGACACAAATAATTCCACCTGATACTCTTTTGCAGTTTTGTGCTTTTGTGACCTTTTTAAATGTCCTTTTATAATGGACATTCATGCTGGCCTTCAGGCTGGGATAGTGGAGTTGTTGCAAAGTCTCCATTAATGCCTCAATTTTTGTTCGTAAAAATAAGATTAAACTCTTTAATTAAATCTGTCACATACAGAAATTAGGCAAGATTAGTATTGCTTGAGGGATTGCTGAAATACAGAAATACAGACAGTAATTTAGTTTAGGATTTTTACTTTCCAGTCAGGTAAAATAATTCAAATGGCCTGAAGTTGTGGTTATGACATATAATTGTTCAACTGTGAATTGTGTTTAGTTTTTGTAAAGGTGAGGTTCATTGTCCTATATCAGCATAATCTGCTTGTGAAGGGACTGATTTTGGACATAGTTGCTCGCTATACCACTACAACAGTCTGTCAGATTTACTAGAAGAGAATTTAGGATGCTGGTATTAAGAATAAGACACTTCAGGAAGTTCTAAATGTAAAATGTCCCCGCTTCATTTCTATCAGCAACAGGCATTATTAATGCAGTGGTACAAATGAACAGGGAAACACAGGGCGACAGACAGTGGGGAGTCCCTGCTAGCTAATTAATCGCTGACATACACATAAACATAAAAACACACACACACACACACACAAACTTGTGTACGTGCCTACGTGCATGTGCACTTCAGCTTTCACCTTTTGCGTGATATCAAACCTCCACTGGCTTACCAATTACCGTTGTCATCTCGTCTCTTTAGCCTCGGTATCAGAGGGAGGTGCTGTCAGCCTGCTCCTTTATCGCTTCTCTCCCTTCATCCCTGGCTCTCACATTTCTCCCTCCCCTGATGCACTTCCCAGGGGGGTTGAATGCTTGGTGGGTAAGCCTAAACCTCTGTGTCTAGAAGGGGTTTTTTGTACTGGTGCTTAAGACGACAATACATTGCTCCCTTCTCTTTTCTCGCTCTCTTTAAGCCCCCCATACAGTTTAAGGCGCCGCACTTTATCAAGGCTGTATAGAGTGCTGCAGAGACAGGCTGCTGCTGCTGTATACAGGCCGTTAGCAACTGCTGAGTGACAGAATGCGGAGGCTAAAGTGACACAGTGACGCTGCTGATGAGAAACCCTCGGTGTCCTCAATTTTGAGATAATGTGTGTGTTTGAGAAACTTCTTACATAATTTGGGTCCATATTAATCCTCCTATTTGAGAGGCTGGAACTAAAAGGACATGCCACCAATTTTACAAAACAAAATTCACATGAAGTAGTCATTGTGAAAACAGTTTGAGAAGGTCTGCTGTAGTTCCTGAGAGAGCTGTTCATAGTCTGATGAAGACCATACCGACCTGCATTTCACTGCACATGTTTAAAACCTTTGGATTTTGATAAACTGGGGCTATGGAGTTTGATAAATAGGGGAATTTACCAGGCAGGGAAAGTCTAACGCTATCAAGTGCATTATGGGTTGTGTAGGATGCAGCAAATTGAAACTTGATTCATAGGAGGAACCAAAAGTCAGAACATCTCAGCCTTTGCTGCATCGATTTAGACCGTTCTGATCTTCCTTTTCTTGTGCCCAAACTCTATGTACAGTAGGTAGAATAAAAAATCAGTTATCAAAGACCTTAAACAATAAGCTGTATTAATTTTGTGTTGAGCCACAAATCGACTTATGTTTGAAGCACTAAGCAGGATTTCCATTGGTCCATGAAAATTAAGTTTGAGTCAGGCTGAGTTTAACCCTCATGTTGTCCTCGGGTCAAATTGAGCTGTTTTCCTATATCAGTGTTGTTTTTAATTACCCAAAATAACATGATTGAGTCCACACAATGCTCTTTGGCAACTACACATCTCTACATTCATGAATTATGGGGTGTCTAATTCAATTTTATAGCATTTGGAGAAAGAAATGGAAGTGCTTTTGAAATAGTATTGAGTAAAAGTTGACATCAACTCACATCAACATCCATTCCTTTAATTTTAATCTAAATAATTCCTAATTTCTGCTTTTATAACTCAAACATTAGGTATAATTTCCTAAAAATTAGGTTTATTGACCATACATTCCAAAATAACTGTAAAACTAAAGTTAATAAGTTAGTGTTACGTAGTGTTAAATGTCAAAAAAAGAGACAAACATTGAAAAAAGTGTTAAAAAAAGGACAAACGTAAGAAAAAGTTAAAAACATTGATTAAAAAGCATCAACCAAAGTGTTGATTTTCATTTTTGACGGGAAGACATAGAGACGGGGAGGCATAAAGGCCTCTCCAGGCAGAGAATCTATCCCACTGTTGACTTACATTCTTTATTGGCTTCTGGAATTTGCCTTAATGGCATCTTCACTACATGCTGTGGCCCGCCTTTGTGTCATTGTGCATGCATTGCCCGTGATCAAGCCTGATTATATGTCCTCATGTGTTAGTGAGAGAGCTGTACTGTAGGATTGATGGCGAGTACTGCATCATTCATGGGTGTGTGCCACCCTGTGCCTGGACTGCAGTGACCCGTAGCTGTCAACAGCGTATCCTTGAGCGTGATGGCATAGGCTGTGCTGAGGACACACTGCAGGGACTGCTGGCATGTGAAGGGCTGTGGGTGGAGCTAGGAGATGAACTTGCCAGTCTGGGGGCTGGAGAGGAAGCAGTGAACACAGAGGAGGGATGAATAGGACACTAAAATAATGTACTATACTATCTGTCCCTTTTGTGGAAGTTCTCTTTTCGCTTCTCTTCCTCTTTGGGGAGTTTAGCCACCTACCTAATGCCACTTAAGCAGGACGGGCCCCGTTCTGAGTGATTTCAAAAGAAGGCCAGGGCTTTGTAGGAATGTGAGGAAAGAGAGGTCAGGTCATGAGTAAGCTGGGCTAGAAATCGTGATTCTCTGCAAAGACCGCCACATAAAACCACTCAAACTATAAATCTAAGCAAGAGAAAGTAGGGAGAGAACAGTTGGAGAGTGTGGACGACATCTATATTGAAGCCTGACATTATATACTTTATGGAATGGGTAATGGAGGAAGATAAGTTGGAAAAATGCAAAATTTCAGTTCCGCTGAGACCCTCCTTGCCCTCTGAAACAGTGTGTGTGAGTGCGTGTGCATGTGTGTGGGTGCGCACAAGCAAGACAGAAACTCGTTACGTAACTGGGCACCCTGGCTCTCCTGCCAGTTTACTATCACACAACAGTAACTCAGTTCACACGTGTGCAGGCTTGCTTTATTTTATGTGTGAAAGCACAGCCTCCCATTTGTAGTTTCTCACGCATTCATGACCTGCTGGTAATTTATTGTTTCCCAACATGGAATAGTCATCTTTTTCACACTGATAAACAAGTGTATAACCCATTTGAACTCAATCTACATGGAACAGCGTTACATAAGCACATGGAGGGTTTAATGGGGAAAACATCTGACCTTTTGCTGGCAAGATACTAGACACTCACTGGAAGTGAGAGAGACATCAAAGTCTTTTCTGAGTTGTTAAAAAAGCGATAAGCATTATCATCGTTTAAATAGGCCCGGCACTGTGTGATGCAAGGTATTGTCAGACAGCTTGCTCGTTTCCTCATCCTCATTATATAGACCTATAGACCTTAATGCATCTCTGCTGAGAAAGAAATGCTTTTGTTTAAAGGAATCTGCCACTATAGGACTGTGTGTCTGGCTTTGCTCTTCAAAGGATGATATCAACATATTACTATTTCAGTCTTATCTCGGTAGTTTTGGCCATGATTTCTATCAGTTGCAATGTTATACTTAACAAGTTATTTTCTGAGATTTCAGAATGAGGCGATGATGCTAAAAACTAGCCTGACAAGTAGAGCTGGACAATATATCAATATTATATCGATATTGGGATATGAGACTAAATGTCGTCTTCGATTTTGGATATCGTAATATGGCATAAGTGGTGTCTTTTCCTGGTTTTAAAGGCTGCATTACAGTAAATTAATATAATTTTAAGAACTTACCAGACTGTTGTAACTGTTCTGTTATTTTCCTTTTCCCACTTAGTCATTATATCCACATTATTGATGATTATTTATCCAATATCTCATTGTGTAAATATTTTGTGAAAGCACCAATAGTCAACACTGCAATATTGATGCGTTATCGATATCGATGTTTTTGTTCAAAAATCTTGTGATATTTGATTTTCTCCATATCGCCCAGCCCTACTGACATGGCAAAAAGTGAAATTAATACCCAGACTGTCCATTGTGATCATCCATCATAGTTCACAGACTGCATTCTTGGCTGGTCTTTGACCTATTATTGTTGTGCATGTACGCAGGTTATGTACATTATCATAATTGAAAAGATGGTGACCAACACTACAAGGCCATGGTTGTAATAAACTGTATTTATCATGTATGTTTGGTCATGCATGGATTATATAATTATACAATTATGTCAGCACAAGAGAACGTAGTGCTTGTATTTAGTCTGTTTTGTGTCCTAATAGTGAAATTTCCAGCTGACTGATTAGCTCACCTCACCTTACAGCGCTTTCCTCTCATGAGTCTTTCTGCCTGAGGTGACAGGATATGCCTGTAGCCAATTCTTTTTCTGTCTGTTTATCAGCATATTTATCTATCAGTGCATTTTTTTCCTTCCTCCATCTTAGCCTTCTCTGCTTTGCCTTATCTTGTTTTCTCTTCCCTTTCCATCCTATAGCCTACATCTCTCTTTGTGTCCATCCCCCTCTCTCTTGCCATAGTCCTTTTTAGACCAGGATAGCTACCAGTATTCCCTATACTGTGAACCCTCACTATTTACTTTCTGTACTTTTATTTATGTTTTATACACCCGCGTACCCACAAACATACTAAATAATTTATTTGCGAGCTCTGTGCACTTTCACAGCCTCACAATCATGCTCAGATTTACAGCCATATATTCAATTAATTTGTAGTACGCACACACAAAACCAACTTTAGTGAGCTACGGTGACAACATTTGCATTTGCTCACACACAAACAAGGGGGTTAAAATCACAGAGCTCTGATGTGTGTGTGTGTGTGTGTGTGTGTGTGTGTGTGTGTGTGTGTGTGTGTGTGTTTGTGTGTGTGGGTTTGTGAGTGTGTGTGCTCTGATCAGTGGGCTTGTGTGTTCCAGTGTAAGGTTTCGTAACACACTCATTACATAACTGCAGCAGGAGTGGAGCTGGGAAGAGGGGGTGAGTAGAGACGGAGCACACATCTATGTACGTCAGTGTCGAACCCTTCCACTGACAGAGGGAATCACTGGGGAAAATCTTCTTTTTTTCAAACACTGATGCCAACACCTGCGATTCGAAGCATCCCTAATGCAATTCTCTGCTGTGTCCGCTGCATCTGGGTATATTTTTAATGTATATTGATTGAATTACATGATGAAGCATATTCACAGTGCAGCGGGTGGTGTGAAGAACGGTGCAGCTGATAGAAAATGTGGTTATTTCTTACACTTAAGGGCACATGAGTCATTTATTGAATTCATAGCTGCACAATATGATTAATCAACATGTTATGGGGCCTTTCTCATTGTAGGTCCTCATTCCAGCTAGGCCTGCACGTTTTGGGGAAAAATATAAATCACGATTTTTTTGCTTAGAATTGATATCACGATTCTCTGCCATGATTTTTTTTTGACCACGACAAAACAAAACAAATTGCCAGTACCAAACATTGATTCTTTTTTGGCACCTACAGCACAATGCGCATGACCACAAGCCTGTAAACATAGAGGCTTCAATGAAGAGAAGGGAGAGCATTGCAGCGCTTGGGAGCATTTTAAACCTGTTTTATACCCTATATGTTTAAAAAGTAGTAGCGTTTGAAAAAAAAGTTATTTATTTAAAATTGTGAACAGGGTGAATCAAGATCGCGATTTTCTAACGATTAATCGTGCAGGCCTAATTCCAGCTGTCAGTTCCGATTGCATATTTACTCATTTTTTGCATCTGTTTCTGCTTCTGCCCATTAACACAGATTTGAATCAGATTAACATGACCTGATATGTGAAAATAATTATGAAGTGTCCTATATAGAGATGTTCCGATACCATTTTTTTGCTTCCTGATACCAATTCTGATACCTGAACTTGCGTGTCGGCCGATACCGAGTACTGATCCAATACCAGTGTGTTATATATATTTTTGTATATATAACTGTATGCTACTATCCCTGTATGGATATGATTTCTATCTTTGTTGTCGGTCTGGCTCAGGTTAAAGTCTTTATGAAACATGAACAAACACAAACAATGAACGCCACAGAACTTTCTTTTATTATCCAGTTTGACAGTCAGTTATAACAGAAAAAGAACATAAATGAACTACTTTAATGTAGATTTTCTTTAGGACTTTATTACGTGGGATCAGATCAGTGCATAAACTTCAGAACTTCCCGAGACCAATACCAGCATTTTAGGCAGTATCAGAGGCGATCGGAACATCTCTAGTCCTATACTTTGGACAACGTGGACGCAGATATAGGAAATTCCAAAGGCAGTCGCAATATTTACCTAGCAGGCTAGGCTAACGCTGTTGCGCTAATTTTAGCAAACTGCGGCATAGCGTTAGCTTGCTGTCTAAACTTGTGAAAAGCCAAACAACATCCCCATCCAAGCTGTGTTTTATTTTCCCTCCAATATTATTATAAACATAATAAAGACACCTGGACTCTGTCGATACCAAAAGCCATATGACTGGCAAGATCACAAGCATTTAGGTACATGGAGTGATAGCAAAAAAGCTAACGCTATCGTGAGACATAGCTAACTTCACACTTCATTCATTTCTAAAGCAGCATTAGAAATGTTTTAACAGCATGGTACACATTAACGATGGTATTACTTTATTTGTCCGATGTAATTTGTTATTATAAGTCAAAGAGAGAAAATGACATTTACCTCACACAATAATCCGTAGTCACTTGCCCTCCAGTTTGCTCTTCTCACATTCAGCTCCCATACTTTTTTTGCCTTTTTGGTTCATGGGGAAACTTGTGAAATCTTTTGCCGCTTCCCCGTCTTTCATTGCAGACAAGTGCCCAACAGTTGGGCATTTTTTCAGTGATTTATGTCATTTTTTAAATAATGTATTAAATTTTTCCACTATTTCCTGCAATGTCAATAGGAATCAGATGAATCTTGGTATACAACATGGTGTCCACGAACCACGTGACCACCTCGGAACCAATCACATAACAGGATAGCTCAGAATATTTGATTCCTTAGCCAAACTCTCTATATAAACGGCTCTGCCATAATGTATTCCCACACAGCCCCTACAGGAGGTGGATGGTAATGCATTGACCTGATATCTGGAGTTGTACAATGCCCTTTAATAGCAGAGAGCTGTTTAGTTCCCTTCACCCTAGGGGCAAGGCTAATAATGGTTTAATAGAGAAGATATTGCAGGCTGTGACCTCATTTGGATTCAGCATGTATTTTACTGGACTGAGAGAGGAGGCTTTGCGCGTGTGTGTGTGTGTGTGTGTGTGTCTGTCTGTCTGTCTGTCTGTCTGTCTGATTTTGTCCTTCCAAGTGACATGCTTAAGAGATGTGGTTCAAAAATTTTTAGGGCATCCATCAAACTATTTATTATCCACTCCACCCTCTTTCTGGAGATGGAGGGACATCTCATGGTCACCTGGGCCACAGCAACATATTTTCCCTGAGCACCCCCTTGAGTCTCTCTGGCCCTGGCCCTTAATGCTACATCACCACTTGAGAGTAGTGCAGACATAGGGTGAAAGAGAAGAAGTGGAATAATCACCTCTACTGAGCTGTTTAAGCTGAAGGATGTTCAGTGTCTGGAGCAGCAGTTGGCTTTTCCTAGAGGAATTGGAAGCAATCCTCAGCACTCTGGAACACAAAAAACAAATGTGTACACACACACACACACACACAAATTATGAGTGAATTATTGATACAGATATATATTAGTTTCTGAAGATATATATTAGTTTTGTACATTCCACATAATTACAATTATGTGTCTTTTCTTTTTTGAATTCCACACATTTACAAATGGCCTAACCCATCTGAGCTACATAACAATTAAATTGTGTGTAATTGTTTTATCAATAAAAGAAGTAATGAACACAAGCTGCAACATGGATGATTGAATAAATACTCATCTAGCTAATCAACTGCTTGTGGTGCTTTTCAAACACTTAGAGTTGTTTATCATGATTTGACTCTAGACTGCCCTTTTGAGTTGACTTTGCGTTAATATGCTGTAGATATTATAGACTCAACACCAGTTTAAATGACTGATAACTAAAAAACTAAATTGCATATTAAAACCAAGAAACATGAATTTATTTATTTACTTTCAATTTATCAATCAAGCACTTTTGGACAAAACTAGAACAATAAATGCCACTATGCTAACAGCAGCATGCTCACTGTGACAATGCTAATCTCGATGTTTAGCCTGTTTTATTTTTATCATGTTAAACTTTACTAATTAGCACTAAACACAAAGTACAATTGAGGCTCATGGGAATGTTTGCAGGTATTTGGTTATAAACTGAAGTGTTTGACAAATTGAATTTTGATATGATAATGGTGCTTGTGGAAAAGTCAGGGGATCAAAAAGTTAGTATAATTCTTGAACATGAATGTCTGGATTCATAGTCGTTGAGACATTTTACTAGGGGTGGGGAAAATAATCGATTCTTAGATGCATTGCGATTCTCTCTAGAACAATTTGTTTTTGAAGGTGCCCTGCCACACGTATTTGATTACTTTGTGGTAATGTCTGAAGTTCTACCATGGACATGGAAAAATGCCTTGGTTACTTTGTTTCAAGCCATTATAGTGTGGTATAGAAAGCCTGCAGGAAGACTCCGCTGGATTTGTGCCAGTTGTCATTACTAGTCAATGAGCTAAGCTGCTTGACTCTGATTGGCTAACAGCTAGCCAATGAGAGCCTGGCAATCAGCATCCTTTTAACCAGTGCAACTGGGCGAGCACATGAATAGTAATGAGCTCAGGCAACATGACATCAGACTGACCAGATTTTGTAATTGGCCTGATTTTTCTGCCTATTTATTGTCAGTGGCTACAGCTGACGGAGGAGGTAGCAGTTCATTTTCATATTCACAACATAACACAAACACATATGGACCTAACATATATATATATTTTTTTAAATGCAAGTAAAAATGGTTTTGTGAATGTGTTGATTTTTATTTAAAAGTTACTGACTCCAGACATGTACAAATCAGAAAACAGAGTGACTGAAAGAGGATAATAGACAACAACTTAGAGTTTAGGCAAGAGTGCAGAATTTTTTGCATTATTTTTAATTTTTTATTTTGTATACGTATATACACATGATGTTCATTTACATCACATTGCATCTGACCACCCCATGTTTAATGTTCTAAGAACATAATTCTCCACCTTTAAACATGACTGAGCCTCTGACTTGGAAGATTACTGTGAGAGAAGATAACTTTCATAAGCATTTTTAAGGCTTAAGCATGGAATGACTACACAATAAAAACCTCAATAGACAAAACATTCTATATGAATATAATCTATATGCATGCAGATGGTTTAGAATTTAATCTTTGGCCTCTGAATGGGAATCGAATCATAAGGGGCCAAGAAATAAAATCATTGGTAGGGTCAGTAGGATTCATCCGCTGGGAAACATACATTTACAAAGTTTCATGGCAAGCTATCCAATAGCTGTTAAGACATTTCAGTCTATACCAAAGTGTTGGACCAAACCTAATTAAAACAAAAAATTATCCACGTACTCTCCAGCTCTTCCTTGTTTGATATTTTGACTCCTGAACTTTTTGTTTTCCTCAGCTTCCCTGGCAGTCAAAATATTAAAAGCACTCAATAAAATGCTGCACCTGGGACAACCAAGACAACATGGCAAACTCAGCATAATCATGCTGCACACGATTCAAAGTAAGGGCACACAGACACGTGTAGGCTATGCAGTGTCACGCAGCGATAAGGCATGAACATACCATCCATTTCCCATGCAAAACCGTACCTTATCGTCTTATCACCTTCACACAAAGTACAGCTTGACACATTTCACACATCAACACCTCAGTCCCAGAGGGCGAGGCAGCCCCTGCTATCTCCATGGACCTGTTTGTTTGAGAACATCTGGGAACAAGAGGATGTTTGTAGGGTTAAGAAGCTACTATTTCCATGGCATGGTATGGCTCGGCTCAATTTGCTTGCTTCCCATCGGCAAAAGTTTTGGATAGTACCTGGTACGTTTTTTGTACCACCTCAGTCGAGGTTTCAGCAAGCTGAGCTGAGACTAGAAGGTGGAGTTAAAACACCGCAGACCTCCGATTGGTCAGAGAATTGCCACTAACCCAATGCAGGACATACTGCACAAACTCACCATTTTGAAATACCCAAGCTACCATAAATAGCAGCCCGTCATTTTTTATTCACTTGACCCAGATTTTTTAAAATGGCAGCGCGCATGACCATGCCGTGGTCAACTGACGGAGTGCAGGCATTCCTCTGTTTGGTCGCTGATGAAAGCATCAAGAAACAAAATTAAGAAAAGCTGTGGTACCAAAAGTGAGGAGTAGAGTCGAGCCGAAGCCATGCAGAGGAAATGAGGCATAAACATCACTCATTCCAGAATCTCTGATACTGTGGAGGCCTTCCTGAAGATCTCCACTGCGTGTGTTTTTCCCGCTGACGCACATTCACAGTTCAACATGTGCATCGTTTTGAAAAGTGTGGAGAGGTGAAGTGTAATGCAAAGAAAGATGTGGAGTACTGAGAGTGCGATGAGCAGCCTATCAACCGTGACGGCCTTTGCCACCTTACAGCAAGGCTCGTCAATCGCTGCTCAAGTGGACAGTCAACTTAACACAGCCTGTCAATTTGGATATCAGTAATCACCACAAGTCATCCGCAGAGAATGAGAAAGAGAGAGTGGAGAGATGGAGAAAAGAATAAAGGAGGGCAGCGATTTGGGCAAAGAGCCATAGCTGATCAGATGTGGAAGCACATCCTTCCTTTGCCTGCAACCACAAGCCTTTTAAGTAGATACATTTTGACATTGTGTGTGTGTATGCGTGCGTGCGTGCGTGCATGTGTGTGTGTGTGTGTACGTATGTTTTGTAACAGAAGGACAGTGCAGCTATTTGTGTCTCAGCAACAGCTGGCACCGCTCTGTCTTACATCTATTTCTACATCCCTTCACCACCAACTTCCCTCCAACCGTAGTTTGCTCTTTATGAGTTACTATCTCCAACACGGCACAGATGATGATGATGATGTTTGTTTGATAGAATGTCTCCTATCAAGTTTTTTTAATATATGGTTCCTTATAGTGAGGTATTTAATGAGATCCTGCAGTTGACATACATTTTAAAAGAAGCAGAAAAAAGCTGACAACAGAGATATAGGGGCCCAATGTAGACTTAGAAGCATTTATAAGTCCCAGAGTCTTGCTAACTGGTACATCACAGATGTCACCGCCTATAGAATAAGCAAATGTGTCTGTACGCATGCTCGTGCTCCGCTGTGACTTATGTGGGTCATCGATGCCCTACGGTACAGCATGCCCAGTCCTGTAGTGGAGGTGTGCTGATGTCAGGTTGCATTTAGCAGGACAGGATGATTAATCAGGGATGTGTCCCTGTTACTACACAGAAGAGCCAGAAGAATAAAAGTGTTGATCTGTTAAATTAGGAGATGAATGGAGAGAAGTCAGCAGTGGGTACTGATCACTAACAATGATGGATAACGTGTGCAGCAGACATCTGGGAAGCAGCTTTCTAGCCTGGTACTCTTACGTGTCGACGTGGTTGACTTTGCAAAGATCACACAATGTATACTGGAAATACATGCTGTATCAATATTCAGAGATATCTTTTCGAAGTCGCACACTGCTAGTAGCAGCTACTAAACATTTGCTTTTCTGGATCTGTAATGTGTGCTTCACAGGCTTAAAGTCCAGTAAACTGAAAATGTATAGTGCCAGTTTCCCATTCCGACAGAAATGTGCTACCGTGTAAGATACTATTGTCATAGCAGCATTGTTTTGGGGTGTATAGTTATATAATTTGCAATGCAAATGATCATAGTTTATTAGTAGGAAGCAGAGTTCGTGGTAGCACAAATTCAAATAATTTGTCTTTGCAGGCTAAGACTTTGAGGTTATTAGGCAGTATGTCCAAAGGGCACACAGAGTGTTCTAGGAGGTGGAATCCACATCTACTGGATTTGTCTTCCGTCAGATATGCTGTGTTCAAGAGCTGTCACTATTTTAGTACTACTATCTATGGAATCAGTAATACAAGTCTACACAGGAACAAACTAGTCTTTCAAATATAAACTGAAATCTGGACGCTTGTACACTTCACCGACCATCTGTGTTTAATACTACTGTTTGATGTGGTTTTGTTGCCTCACTGTTGTGTTTTTAATATATAACAAGGACTCACTGGAAAGCTTGTAGTGAAATAAAGAAAATTGATGCATATAACAAGGAAATTAAAATTAAAGCATCAAGTGCATCTCTCAGCTAATCATGTTTCACTGTAATAGTTACAATTGTGAACAAACCTTTTAAAGCTTTGGAAACCTTCAATAACTTTGATATAGTTGTTGGTTCTGTCTGAGTGACAGCAGTGTGTGTGTGTGTGTGTGTGTGTGTGTGTGTGTGTGTGTGTGTGTGTGTGTTCCTGAGCTCGGGGAAAAGGAAGGAAGCCATCTCCAGTAACCACACACGTACACTCTGTAGTACTCCTGCTTCTACAAACAGTAGGTCTAGGAATAGACTATGACTTCTGAACATGAACACACCCACCTTGGAGGGTCTGTCTATTGTTTTTAAATCCATGTGTCCCCCATAGATTATGGGATGACCACTGTGATTTAAGACTGAATCTGTCTTCATTTCAGATCAGCAAAGGTCAGCTTAAAAGATTTGGATCAGATTTTGAGAGGCGTTTGTCACGCTCATCTAGCTAATTGAGTTTGACTGCCGCCTTCCGAGTCAACATGTCAAATTGGCCCAAATGAAGGCCGATGGCTCCTCCGACTGACGACGACACCGAACACACCGAACAGACTCGAGTCACTAACCTCGCCAGACTGTGCGACGGCCGGTAATTGGGTTGGTGTGTTAGCTCCTTGACATCATCGCTGCTCAAAATAGTTCTAGTGTAGGTGGCCCATGGTTCATGCATTTGGAATAAAGTCAACTGTCTCTTATAATTTCTTTCCCCTAATGGAGGGTCACCAAAAGATCCTGCCTTTCTCTGGCCCAACCCTGTAAACAGGATGCTCACGTGGGTGTCCCACCCGCCTCCCTGCTTCCTCTACTGTGCATTCCCTTTGCCAGACTGATACGTTTGCCTCCGTCCAGTCATCCCACATCCCTGCAAGATGGTTGTAACGGCAACATCCGTACAGGAGAATCTTTTATACTTCTCTAATCACAAAAGCAGCCCACTCAAGATGTCTGTATTGTTCTCCCTTTGCAAAATCTCTTGCTGTTTTTGGTCCATCAACATTCAGTGGGGGCAATTAGATGGATGCACATATGGAGATGGTTAATCACTGTCTGTGTGTGTGTGTGTGTGTGTGTGTGTGTGTGTGTGTGTGTGTGTGTGTGTGTGTGTGTGTGTGTGTGTGTGTCGATGTTAGCAAGGGGAAAAGTAGGAGGAGGAGTAGAGTGTGTGTTTTTGCATATGCATGTGTGGGAGAGCACGTTCCAACAAACGGCCTAAAAATAGTAGTAATATGCCCATGTGACATATTGAGGCTAAAAGCTTGTGAATAATTTGACAAACGACACACACACACACACACACACACACACACACACACACACACACACACACACACACCCTTCCCAAGCTCAAACTTGAAAATATGTGCCTGCTGGTTACCTCCGCCAGCCAGCAAAGTTGGAGGGGGGTAACCAGTCTGTTCAGTCACCGGTCGGTTTTACTTTCTGTTAGCAAGATGTTACATGAATTTAAAATTTGAAGTAATAGCTCTTAGTCCGGGAATACTTCATTAGATTTTGGTGGTAATCTGGAAATTGCGATTCGGCTGTAGGCCCACCCGTCATGCTGCAATAATTTCTTTTCTCATTTTATTTAAATTTAGAGCAGATACATTATGTTTCAGATAATGTACTTAAACAAAGAAAACATTAGTATAAGCGTTATTTTCAAAGGAAACCTAAATAGCCTTGAGGATATCAAAGGATTAATATATAATATAAAGTTGTATGTGATGTTTTTTAAGTACGTGCTGGTAAATATTTCTTTCCTGTGATATCTTCAGTTTGCTTCCTTATCTCATTTTCTTAATCTTTCCTTCCCCATGTTTCCTCTTAAAGTTCAGTCCCAGTTTAACTCACTTATCTACACTACTTATTCTTAAAGTGAATACGAAAGTGGACAGCTGTTATATCTGTCTGTTGCCTTGTAAAACTATTTGTGTGTCCAGCCAGGTGCACTGGTTACCGTTTATACCAGGAAGTTGCCCGGCAAAATGTAATGGACATTTTACCTTAAGCGAATGTGGTTATATGATTCAGATTTGGTTAAACTGTGTTAAAATGTGTTTAAATGCTGTGATTGTATGGTTTTGTTTAGGCCTTTTCGTCCACTTAAACATTTAGCATTTTGCTCTCAACCAGCACCTGTACCACACATGAGTCTACACATAGTCCCGATTATACCAATACATTAATTAGCACTTATTGCATTTCATGTGGAGTGGATGGTAATGATGACCCTTTGATGAGAGATAAAACCTGCAGTTTTGTTCCTCCACGCTCTACTTGTTTCCGAGGTGGTATTAAATGAGTGTGGAGATCAACAGTTTGAAGTATGGCTGGACGATTAATCAAAAATGTGTCAACATCGAAATTCTGAAGCTGTTGAGACATAATTTCAAGTAATGTGTGCTTACATTTCAATTTTATACATTTTCAATAAATTGCCATAATAGTTCCCACTTTGTATTTCCTTCAATTATTTTAAAATCACAAAAATAAGCATTTTTGAAACCTTGTCAATGAACTACGATAACTTTCGTTATCAAGGTAAAATGTGCCATTAATCATGGTTTTGATTTAGGTCATATCGTGCAGCCCTGGTGTGAAGGTTTGGATGCAGTGTAGATAATCCATCCATCTTCATCTGCTTATCCGGTATCAGGTCGCGGGGGCAGCTGCTGCAGCAGGGGACCCCAAACTTCCCTTTCCCGAGCTACGTTAACCAGCTCCGACTGGGGGATCCCAAGGCGTTCCCAGGCCAGGTTGGAGATATAATCTCTCCACCTAGTCCTGGGTCTTCCCCCAGGCCTCCTCTCAGCTGGACGTGCCTGGAACACCTCCCTAGGGAGGCGCCCAGGAGGCATCCTTACCAGATGCCCGAGCCACCTCAACTGGTCCTTTCGACGCAAAAGAGCAGCGGCTCTACTCCGAGCTCCTCTCAGATGACTGTGCTTCTCACCCTATCTCTAAGGGAGACGCCACCCACCCTCCTAAGGAATCCCATTTTGGCCGCTTGTACCCTGGATCTCGTTCTTTTGGTCATGACCCAACCTTCATGACTATAGGTGAGGGTAGGAATGAAAACTGACCGGTAGAACAAGAGCTTTGCCTTCTGGCTCAGCTCTCTTTTTGTCACATCGGTGTGATAAATTGAATGTAATACCACACCCGCTGCGCCGATTCTCCGACCAGTCTCCCACTCCATTGTCCCCTCACTCGCAAAAAAGACCCCAAGGTATTTAAACTCCTTTACTTGGGGTAAGGACTCATTCCCTACCTGAAGAAAGCACTCTATCGGTTTCCTGCTGAGAACCATGTCCTCAAATTTAGAGGTGCTGATCCTCATCCCAGCTGCTTCACATCATCTGCGAACCGATCCAGTGAGTGCTTGATAAGACAAAACAAAACATCCAGTAAAGAAATTACTTCAGATTTTTAATCCTGATATACTAGCAGAAACAGATGATGTCTTTGTATAATTTTCTACCAGCTCAAACTAAACCCAGATACCTCTTAAAAAAACACTTAGCATAATGTCTATGGCCCTTTAAGTGTTGAACATCAGTTTTGATATTTTCCCTAAAACTTACCCATTTTGTAAGTTGCAATTGGGAGATGCTACAATTATCATTAAGTAACTTTCTTTTGGGATTTGGTACAAATAAAAATGAAGTGTATACGTGTATATAATATTTCTTTATTTACAGACTCAAAGTCCAGATAAAAAAGTACACTCAACACATTACAAAAGAGGTACAGACCAAACACATACATAAAACATAAATACACACAGACAAGTGTATATAAGTGTAACTACTATTCTCTGTCCCAGTTAAGCAAGGGTAAGTACATTATACAAATTTGGAATATTGCAGATGTCTTATATCCTCATAGCTCATTAAAACATATTTATCCGTAGATTATGATCGGTAGCTTTTGATTACTGCTGTGAAGTCAAGGCAGATTGCCAGAGCACAGAGGGAAATTATGAAAAAACGGGTTATGCTACTTTAATTGTCATATTCAAGATATTATATTATAGATACATAGCTACACAGCTTTGTGCACAGTGTGCATTTGCTATAATAGAGCACATTTAAGTTGGCATTGCCTTAAGGCAAGTTTATAAATAGTCCTTCACTTAAAGAAGTAAGACATATATCTTTTCCCCTAGAACCACGCACTTGTGTTAAAGCAGTTTAAACACAAATGGATTTTTTACTTTTGCCTCATTGTTTTTTGGGCCATTCCATATGGAATGAATATGAATGCTAGATTGCAGTATTATGTAATGCATGCTGTTGGGAAAGTCTGAAATGTGTGTCTAACATGTGTGACTTTGTAATCAGCTGCCAAACACACACTTTTGCTCCGAAAAGTAGTAGTAAATAGTAAGACTGCCGCATCTTTGAACGTAGTAGTTGTAAACCTTGTGCTATTCTGCATGCCCTCTAGTTATGTAGAGTCTTTGCTGTTTAGCATACAAAGACATCTCCCCCACACATGACTCCTGATCAACATTTAACAATAGTGTGTGTTACACACTCAACATTTAGTCAAAGCAAAACTAGGCTATTGATTCTGCTGTGAACACAAGATTAGCTTGTGGTACAGAGGTAACGGTCAAGGCTCAGTTGCTAGTTTTATTGAATTCAATTATATATTTGTAATCACTCAAATAAGATATTTATGTATTGGCATGACCTCATGTTTAGCCACATCAGCTGAAATAAGCAGAACTCTCGTCAGGCTGTTATTAAACTCTGCTGAGTGTGTTGCATTAAAACAACGTGCATTATAGAACTCTTCTGCGCTAGCCTTACAGTCAGTATGTGAAAGACCTGAATTATTTAAAGCCATGAGAGAGTGTGCTACTTTACCCCACTGACTCTTTTTTCCTCTCTTGAACTCACCTCCACAACCCCTATTCTTCAGTCTGTGTGCTTCAGTCTGTGTTTAGAGTGAGGTGAAATATGTTTAAAAAGAGACAGTACTGGATTAATGCAGCTAGTCTACAGTAGGCCGACAGTACAGGATGGATGTAGCTAGTCTACAATAGGCCGACAGTACAGGATGGATACAGCTAATTTACAGTAGGCCGACAGTACAGGATGGATGCAGCTAGTCTACAGTAGGTTGACAGTACAAGTTGGATGCAGCTAGTCTACAGTAGGTCGACAGTACAGGATGGATGCAGCTAGTCTACAGTAGGCCGACAATACAGGTTGGATGCAGCTAGTCTACAGTAGGCCGACAATACAGGTTGGATGCAGCTAGTCTACAGTAGGCCGACAGTACAGGATGGATGCAGCTAGTTTACAGTAGGCCGACAGTACAGGTTGGATGCAGCTAGTTTACAGTAGGCCGACAGTACAGGTTGGATGCAGCTAGTTTACAGTAGGCCAACAGTACAGGTTGGATGCAGCTAGTCTACAGTAGGCGACAGTACAGGTTGGATGCAGCTAGTCTACAGTAGGCCAAAGGATGTGAGACCTTTTTTCTAATGCCATCTGTTGCTTGGAAAGGAACACTTTGTAAACCTTTGCAGAGATCTCTTGGCCAAATGGGAAAACCGTGATGTTAAACATCCTGCGGCAAAAAAAAACAAATCCATACATAGAAAGTAGAAACCAAAGCCGAAAAGATAGAAGACAAATGACAGGGAAGGGAGGGGTGGAGGAGGACAGCACATGTCAGCCCGGCAGGTTTTTTCTGCGGAGGTGGAGGTAGACAGAAAGCAGGAGGATGTTTAGACAGACCGATAAGACTGCCTGGCTGACATAACGCCTGATAAGCAGCCTGACTGTCAGGTTTGGCAGGCTGGCAGTGAAGCAAGAGAACAGGGCATGGAGGAAAAGCACTGAATAAAGGCAGCTGAGAAATTGTGAGAGAATAATTTAGAAGAGGTGCACCTGGTATTGAATTTGAGACTCTATTAATGTAGAGCTGCACTGAATGCAAATCCAAGACTATTGAATTCCAAATGCGAAGTAGGACATCCCAGGGAGTTGTGCTGAATGTATTTAGATCTCATGTTAACCAGCATTGTAATTGCATTGTGGTGAGAGTTCTCTTGGTAGCCATTGTGGATATATTTCTCATTGTGTTGCATTAATTAGTGGGTAGCTAGTATATACAGATTTGTTTTTATCAGCGGACATATCTCAACAACTATTGGATGGATTGTCGTGAAATTATATACAGCTCAAATGTTTTGTGTCCAATGCGTTGTTGGTTTATCACCAAATACCCTTAACACAAAAGACATTCCTGTACTTTAGAATGTTAGCATGCTGATGTCAGCATTTAGCTCAAAGGGTTCTTAATCTTGGCTTTATATATTTTTAAGTGTAATTGTGTAAAATTACTATACTTTAAAATTGATTTTATTCACTGGTTGTATGCTAATTTCTTTCTTTAAACAGTACCCAATCATTCGACAGACCTGTGTTAAGGTCAAGTCTACAGTGCTAACTACACAAAATCTCCTTTTTCCTTTGTTCCAGGGAAGCCCCAAAGCATCGAGAGCTCAGAGCGGATCCAACTGTCAGGGACATATAACGTTCGGAAAGGGAAGCTGCAGCTACCGGTCAACCGCTGGACCAGACGGCAGGTCATCTTGTGCGGCACCTGCCTCATTGTCTCATCTGTCAAGGAGAGCCAGACGGGGAAGATGCACATCCTGCCGCTCATTGGAGGAAAAGTATGTCTAAGTCACCACAACAGTGCACGACTGGCATCACATAACCATTTTTTTTCTTTTCTTTTATGGTGATGTTATGTAAATGTATGCTTAGGATCACACACTCATATTGTCATATCCAGAGATTGACTCGATCAAAATCACTCTTATTAATCTCTTAAGCAATTGTCTCCCTGCGCAGTGAAGTTTGTTCTTGATGAAACCTTCAACAACTGTCTGTCCTTTTGTAAAACCCAGTAATGCTTCCTGCTTTGTTGATTTTAGTTTAAGGTCAAACAGAAATGGTGCAAGCCAGGTTTATTACAAAGTCTAAATATTTTCAGTATTCTGCGAGGAATTTTTTGCCCATTAATAACGAGTCTGAATGCTATAATGTTCAGTGTAATGGATCACTATAGCATTCGGTAAGCCTTATTTCGCTCTACTGTTTTAAAGTGCCTCCCCAAAAATGACCTTTATCTGTTTATTGCTTTATGGATCTGTTTATCTCCAAGGCTACTAAATAAGCTCCAAGGACCTGAAAAGCCCTTTCTACCCACCTGCCTACCCACAAAAGACACTCCATACGTTGCCAAATCCAGTTTTTAAACATTTCACACACAGCACATGACCTCTAGTCAACCATTCATCCATACACTTGCCTCTGCATGTGCCTGTCTATGCTGTTTGTTGTATGCGTGCCAGTATTCTATTCAAGCCCCATAACTAGTCAGCCATTCATTTACAGTGTCCATGTGTTTGATTATGTGTGACTGCGTGGTTAAAAGCAATTTCACACACATGTATTCTTGCTCAGGTCACGCACAGATGTTATGTGATCATGCGTGCCCTATATATTGTCATGTCTCCTTCTGGTTGGCTGAATTTTTCAACCCTGCATCTGCATCTTATTTCCTTCAAGTAGGTAGATTCAAAAACATCCAAGAAGATAAAAGGTTGTACAAACTATGTGAACTAGGAGAAGTTGAGAACGAATCATTTATTTTTGTACTCTCCATATTATGATGAGTTAAGAACACCGATCTTACATCAAGTGTTTGTCCAAAATCCTGAAATGTTCTGGTCCACGGATGATGACCAATTGGAGTGGTTATTTAAATTTTATATTTAAGTTTGCGACTTTTGTTTCCAAAGCTTGGCAAAAAAGTCTAGAAGGTTTATTTGTTTAGGGTATGTGGATACTTTGGCATCTGGTACTTGGTAATGATGTCTTTTTAGCCCGTGTGGGCTGATTTTATTGTATGCATGACATAATAATAAAAACAATATTCATTATTCATTCATTCCTTCACCAGAAGCTGTTTCAAATAAGAACTAACGTATTGAGACCTCCATGTATCAGCTTTTCCTCTCTGCATCCTTTTGTTGTGTGACACTTAACTTTTTAGGCATGGAGTTTATTATTTATATTCACAAGGGGGTCAGAGATGTCAGTAATTCATACTATAGTAATATCACGTGTGTGTTTGTGTTTGTGTGTGTGTGTGTGTGTGTGTGTGTGTGTGTGTGTGTGTGTGTGTGTGTGTGTGTGTGTGTGTGTGTGTGTGTGTGTGTGTGTGTGTGTGTTGTGCTGCAGGTGGAGGAGGTGAAGAAGCACAATCACTGTTTGGCCTTCAGCTCAGCAGGGCCTCAGAGTCAAACCTACTACGTCAGCTTTGACAGCTTCACGGAGCACCTGCGCTGGCACAGACACGCTGCCAAGGTACTGTGTTTGCACGTGCATGAGAGTTAGAGAAAGCACATAAGCATATGCTCCCAGGCGCAATTTACGGGTCAGCTGCATTGTGTATCAGAACATGCGTGACTGTGAGTAGTCTGTAGCGAGAAGTATGAAAATATGGCACTGCACCCACCAGAATCCCGCCGGCCCATATGAGCTGTAAGTGTGATTCAAAACTGCACATTCAGTGCTGTCCGATCTTTAGTATAAGTGTCTCTGGGTGCACGCACACACATAAACACCAATCATGTCTCTCTCTATTTTCTCTCATTTAAACTCAAATAGGCCACAGCCAGAAAACCTCTTTTCTAAATATTAACAGGGACATGCATGTCACTAGCACCCAGAGGGCCCCTCAGAATAGAAGCCTTGATAGAAGTGGCACGTGCCCTGGTGACAACTGCTGAGCCTCTAGCTAACTCCGCTCTGAAAAGCTTGAGTTCACAGGGTGTAGATTTTCTCCTTCAAGACATGGTGGACGTTTAGTCATTTCATTTTAGACGGCAGCTTGGGTTTTCTGTAAATTTGACTAACAAACGATCATAGGTTAACTGCTCTGCGCACCTGCAGTTAACTAGATTAGACGATGATGTAATGCAGGTCACTAACCTTTTGGACTTTCCCTTGAATTCTCCTGACTCCCTAATCCTAAGAAGATTGGCCATTGAATGACATTTGACCACTTAGCAGAAGGCTACACACACACACACACACACACACACACACACACACACACACACACACACACACACACACACACACAGAGTAAACCAGTTAAGTCTTCTATACAGTCTTTAAGTCTTCTCGTAGTGATAATCTTGTTTAACTCCACGTTTCTCTCTGTTACCTCTCCACTCTTCTCACTTTCTAACCCACTCCTCTAGATGGTGTCCCAGAGGATCAACTCGGTAGATCTGTCCTGCTGCAGCCTCGAGCAACTTCCTCCCAACCTCTTCTACAGCCACGACCTTACCCACCTCAACCTCAAACACAACTTCCTGCCTGCAGACCAGCGTCTACAGCCGCTGCAGAGGTACAATGCCATCATAAATGTATAGTAAACACACCTGAGACTAAACTAATAGGAGGGGAAGAGGCAGGAATAAGTGGAAGATAAGGAAGGAGAGGATGACCCTTTAACAGGTCAAGGAGACAGTTCAGGGTGGTTTGAATGGGCTGGTTTGGGCAAGCTGAGACTGGTTTAGCAACACTCAGCATAATTTGTCCACAACAGGAGCTGGCAGGGCTGTTGTACAAGGAGGTCAGAGAGGTTTCACTGGACACAGCAGGTCATGACTGGCTGGTTTGGACAGCTTTAGCTTTCGCCTGCAATTTGCAAGCCATCAACCTGAGCAGTCTAGGACTGGGGCCACTGGTATGCGGGGGCCAAAGAGGCTAGCCAGGGCTGTGATTTACCAGGCTAGGCCAAACGAGCCCAGGGCCCAGAAGGGTGGATGAGTCTGCAGGGAAGCTTTTAATGTGCCTGGCCTCCCTCACTCTCTCTCTCCGTGGGCACCATCTGCTGCATGCTTATCATGGTCCCAGATTAAAGCCCACAGCCAAGACGTGTGTGTGTGTGTGTGTGTGTGTGTGTGTGTGTGTGTGTGTGTGTGTGTGTGTGTGTGTGTGTGTGTGTGTGTGTGTGTGTGTGTGTGTGTGTGTGTGTGTGTGTGTGTGAGAGAGAGTGTGAATGAGTGAGCATGCATGTACACAGTGGTACATGTCACAGCTTTCTTTGTGAAGATTATTGCCAGAACATTTTTATCATATGAGATAGGAATTGTGTGAATCTGATGCTTGTGTATGTGTTAGCGATGTTTGCAGAATGCATCGCCTGTATGTGTGAGAGGAAGAGAGAGTTGCTTGCTTGTTTGCAACAACAAAAAAGTGACTGCAGGCTACAGTTTTGGGTCAGTGCATACAAAGTCTTGATACAGTATGGCATTCTTTTGTTCTTTTTTTAAGATGACTGCACTGATAGGAATGTGTATTTGTGCGTGTGTGGCTGTGCATAATCAGGCATGCTTGTGTGTCTTCCTGAGAGAGAATTTCGAATGAGTTTGAATATTTCTGAATCATCTCCTTCTTCTTTTTTTAACCCTCGGAATAAAGACTGGTGTTAAAAAAAAAAACGATACAAAGGAAATATCTCGTTTTTTAAATCTGGGTGAGTGATGCACAGCTCCCCTGCTGGTCAAGCGAGATAACATCCATTTATCTTTGCCAAACTTAAGTAGGCTCATCCGCATTTGACCCAGCATGACAGAAAAGAGGTCAGTAATGAGAAAGAGATGAATAGTTAGCTGAAAATAGAGCTGCTTTAACAGAAACATGTAGCAGAGCTACTGAGTACTCGCTTTGCCCCTGAGAGACTGAAGTCAAAAGAGCTGGAGTCAGCAACAATATTACTATGTGTGTAGCCTCCATGAATGTGGGTGTATGTATTTTGATGTGGGCAGTTGTGTGAAAGTCAGTTTTTTGTGTCATTATAAACATTGGCTTTCTCTGACATCTAACATGGGGTCATGGTGCCTTTGAATTTTTCCAAGAGGGATGGAATGTGTGAACCTGCCACATGCCTTTCCCCTTCTCTTTCTTTTCTTTCTGGCCAAATACTAACTGGTGGGTGATTTGCCAATCAGATATGCATAATTAGTCGTCTGGGATACTAACTCTCTCTTCTGGCATGGGACTACCTTCCCAGCATGCATCCCTCTGTGATACAGAGGTCATCACTCACTGAGGGGAATTATCTGACGCTCCATGCATATGATTAGACCTATGGCCTGTTTGTTTACATATGTATGATAGTTTAGAAAGTTATGAAGGACATAAAAGTAATGGAAAAAAACGGGAGAAGGAACGGGAGAGGGAGGAATGTTGGACAGAAAAGCGGCAGAAAGATGATGATTCGAGATGAAAGGGGGTATTTAAGGCCAAGGGAAAGGATTAAAGTTACATTAATTGACATTTTTTTGTAGCCACTTTTCGGGTAGCAGAAAAAGCTAAAAACACCATATGAAGTTGATATGATGAAAATGTTTGCGAGCAGTTGATTATTTACACTTTTAGCAGAGACAGAGCAATGTTAGCATTCATTTAGGGTGGGTTTCTGCTCACCTACCATATCCATTCTCCCTTTACCTCTTGATTGCTCTTCACCAACTCCTGGGAAATATATTTGGCTTTTTTTTGTTAAAACAGCTAGAAATGAAGTTGATGACAGATGACAAAAATATTGTTGTTATGGTGAATGGCAGGACAGTTGCTAATTAACACCACCATTAGCCTTTTATGTTTATGTCCACTTGATGAATATAACTAGTATAATAAAGTTCTCAGTCTCTGTAGGCTCTTGTTTTACTTTCTTTTCTTTTTGTTAAATATTCTTTTTTTGGTTTAGTTTTTTATATGCTGTACATGTTATTTATTTATTATACTTTCTCTGTTTATTTATTTGCTGCCACAAGCACATTTACCCTCTGGGGAAGGCTTATCTTATCTTATTATGTTTACCTGCTTAATACTAACTTTGTCTTTCTGACATGTAGTGCTGGTCAGGTAGTATACAGTTGATTAATCAAAACTGTCTTGCTAAAAGGAAAAAATCAGCCAGAGATAAGGTTACTAAAAGTGGAATATGAGGAGTGGAAAACAAAATAAAGTTAGTTAAAAGAGGCTATGCAGCCTCCCAGTGCTAAAGAGAACTGCATATTTGTGGGATGCTTTGTGGGTTGTGACTGAAACTTTTAGTGAGTTTATCCATTGACAATATAAGGAATAATGACGTCAGCTTCAAGTACACTAGGAAAGTAGTGAGGAGAAAATAGAATAGCACGATAGGACAGAATAACAGAGCATGACACAGTATGAGCATTACTCGGCACATTGCAGGGCTTGATTTTATGGTGGAATTACATTTTCCCACACACCCATAGCCATATCCTGCAGGAGTCACCCTCAGCTGGAATTACTTGGCCACCAAAATCAATAGCCCTGATGTATCAGCTGCCTTTTTCTCCATCACCATGATTCATAGCGTGTGTGTGTGTGTGTGTGTGTGTGTGTGTGTGTGTGTGTGTGTGGTTTACAAAGGGGGGGTAAATAAAGTATTGCCAGTTAAAGCAGCTGCTCCTGCCGACAATGCTAGTATGGCGCACTGCCCATCTCTGGCTTGCCATAGCTGCTCTCACATGATAGGTGGTAACAGGTCCAATGTGTGTGTCTGTATGTGTGTAGATGGATAAATAAGGACAGAGTAATTTCCCCCGCTTTGCCCCGTTCCCTCGGCTCCTCCCCCCCCATGGAGCAAACCCCTCTGAAGGTCACCTCTCTGCCATAGAACACCATGCCAAATGCCACTGGTCACCGGTGTTTAAATAAACAACACAGACACCAATGCTTCATTTCTTTTCTCGACATTCAAATGATAAGGCTGGGTTGAATCTGTGTGTTTTTCATTGACACAAACTCTGTGTAAGCTACACTTTGCTACATTTCCCATGAATATATTCAGAAATATACAGTATTTATGAAGATATATTTATGAATGTTTTCTACTCTCTTGCAATATTCATGTTGACAAGATTCATCTACTGTACATCTCTAATTACTTGTTCATACTCATCTCTTCTCTAATTTGTTGTTAATACTTTCATTCGTTGTTTTTCAGATTTTCGCGTCTACGGAGCCTCAACCTGTCTAACAACCACCTTGGTCAGTTCCCCCTGGCCATCTGTGACATCCCCATGCTGACGGAGGTCAACCTCAGCTGTAACTACCTGACCTGTGTCCCCAGCTCTGTGGGTGCCATGAACAAGTAAGTAACAGAAGGAGGTTATTGGGAATACAGACCTGATGTTAATGGTATTTGTGCTACAAGATTGAAATATTTGCTAAACTCAGAGGCTAAATATAACTGACTAATAATCTATAAAGGAATAATGACTATGTCTATAGCAATATATACACATAGTCATTATTCTTTTATAGATTATTCTTCTACTGATTCTGTTATTTGTGTTCACCTTTCTTTGCCCTACTATTGGCTTGTGATGTTGGTGATCATCCCAACTGCTGAGTTGTGGCCAGTGCTTGCTTGCATTGATCCCACCACAGGGCTGGGTGGAAAATCCGTAAACCTTTTCACAAACCAACCTCATAACCAAATATGGGAGTTACCTAGCAACAGGTACACAACATACCAACCACCATGGTGTGCTTTGCTAGTTTCAACATGTGAGCAAACAACAACACAACTTTCACAGATCATCTGTGATGCTTACCCGTGACATTTTGCGCCAGCCATGGCCTGTCCCATGGACTGATTAATGGCTAGTCTATGCAAGTCAATTCATTCTAGTCCTTTCTAATTACTCAGCTGTTTAAACATTACTTATATAGTCTCTGCCATTTGAAAAGTTTTTCCAACTTGTTATTGAGCCAATCTGCTGTGGAGAATCCAGTTTTGACCATGTCACTTTGCATTATGGTGCACACCCTCACTTTATTTTCAAAAATTACAAATTTGCATTTCAAAGGTGACATTTTCAAGAGCATTGAACCAATCAGATGCTGGCTGAAAAACCAGTTTCTTCCCATGGGAATGCTCTGAACATTTGAAGTTGTTGTTGTGCTTCATTATCAGCCCACTTGCCTTTGGAAAAGCCCTTTAACTCACTATTTAAAGAAGTGTCGAGTGAATTAACTTAGGCTCTTAAACTTGATAATTACTACATTATCAGGGCGAATTTACCCCACTATGACAAAAGGGAATACTATAGACTATGGTAGTTATTTAGTGCTGACTCATGGATAGTACATGTGCTTTAAACTCAAACCTCATTCATTGAAGCAGCCTTAGATGAGAAATGAATCTGCAGGAATGCTTGGGTATGCCTGTAAATTCCTGAAGTGACCAGTACTGCCATCTGCTGGAAATTAAGTGTATTGATTATGAATTCTGAAATTGTGGCGTCATTGTTCCTAAACTTCACCATTTTTAAATACCATTTTCCTTGTTAAATTCCTGTTCTGCCTATCACCTCTTTCGTGACTGAGATCAATAGTCTAACCTTGTGTTCCTCTCAGTTTGCAGACATTCCTGTTGGATGGCAACAGTCTCGATGAGTTGCCCAATGAGCTGGGTTCCCTCCAGAGGCTAAGTTACTTAGGCCTTTCCTTCAACCAGTTCAACCATGTGCCACAGGTGCTGGAGCAGTTAGCCTCCATGGAGAAGCTGTGCATGGCTGGAAACAACCTAGAAACACTCACCTTGCAGAATTTCCGACTGCTCCGTGTCAGACACATCGATTTAAGGTACGGCGAATTAGGCAGATTATTACAGAGATATATATATATATTTTTTTTTTAAGAAATCACTATTTGGAGATTATGTTAAGGGTTTTATGAATACACTTTGACAACATTCTCAAGAACAAGCATCACTTAAGTCCTCAGTCATGTGTTTTCCAGAGCAATGTACTCAATGATACATGTTGTCCACTAATGATGGAAACAAAAACAAGTCAAAGCATGAGCAGACAGCACGGAATCAGGAAATCATTTGCCTTTCATGGCTCCATCAGGTGTCTTCCCATTGTTTGCAAAAGCACAGAGCATGAGTGACTTGCACTATTTTCCAGTTAATACTTAACACTCCGTCTGACTTTGCTTAGACAAGGTCAGTAAATACGTTTTCCAGCATTCCTGTTTGGGCAAAGAAAAACAAAATGATGTGTAATGGTTCATGGATCAGAATAATATTTTTATGTCTATCAGTTTTGCCATAAATTATTTCTAATAATTGAATGCTTAAACATTGTTAGCTATCACCAGTAGGTGACAGAACAGATGTGCAACAAATACACACACACAGACACACACACAATACAAAAACACTTCCATCAGCATTGTACACAGAAGAACTGGGTACTAAACAGAAGTCAAAGAGTTGCTGCACAATATATCAGCCAACACCTGAGGCATGTTCCCTGCCTTGTAAGAAAGGCCACAGCCTGTGCAGTTCAACCCGATTCCATTGGAGCTGAACCTTTACCTCCTCCCTGCTCTCTCTGTCAGGTTGAATAAGATCTCCAGCATGGTGCCAGATGAGCCTGACCTGCTGAGGCACGTGACCCAGCTGGATGTGAGGGATAACAGGCTGACGGACCTGAACGCCTCGGTCTTCCCCAGGCTGGAAGTGCTTCACTGCGAGAGGAATCGCATCGTCAGCCTTAAGTCCAAGGGTTGCTTGCTCAAAGGCATCTACGCCTCCAACAACGGTGGGTTTGGCATGCAGGACTTCATGTGTGGTTGGAAAAGACAGATCCCCTTCCTCTCACATCACCTACGCGTCTTAACTGAAATCAAAATAGCTCATATCTCACCTCAGAGATGTCACTGCTTTCTCCTTCTTTATAACCGTATTTCATCCCATGCTCCTCTCTCTACATGCATTAAATTTTCTTATCAGTGTTGCAGTCTCATTTTCTCTTTCCATCATCCCTTCTAACTTGTCATCAACCCCCCATCCCAAATGCTCACTCTACCTGCATTTGTAATAGTCTGTCCTTGCTGGAGGTTAATGTGTTTGGATTTCTCCCTACAGAGCTACGCCAACTGGATATTAGTCCTTTGCCCTCCAATCTTACTTACATGGACATCTCGAGGTGAGAAAAATCCCAGAAGTACACACAAACACACACAAAAGGAGTGCAGCTCTAATTGTGAATAACATTGAAGAGCATTAATTGTTCCATGTAAGTGAGAAGATGTTAGATGGCTGTTACTTTTTTATCGTTGTCTGCCCTGATACTGAAAGATACTGTAGGCTCCTTATGGTCAATAAGAAAGGCATGAAAAGAGAACTCTGCTATAATTTGAATATAATTTGGAATGCTGAATTTATCTGAAATTATTCATACATTATTAATTATTTATTATTGATTTTTTAGAGTAATTATTATTGCATTTTTACAAAACAGCTGGGACTTTCAAATACTTCAAAATATTATCTCTCCATATTCTAAAATATGGAGAGATATAAAACCAATTTTTAACCAGAACTGAAGTTTTTTCTAGAGCAGCACTGTTGGGAACTGAAGTACATGCAGTATCCCAGTACATTATATTCCATGTAAGGTGTCTCTCTTTACATGAATCTATCATCATCATCACCCCCTCTTCTCCTGTAGGAACCATATGGAGTCATTGCCAGACTGGCTGTGTGAAGCTAAGAAACTGGAAGTTTTGGACATGAGCCACAACCTCATCACTGAGCTCCCGGCGCGGTGAGTCTCTCTCTCAGCAAATGTGTCCGTTGTAGCCTGTAAATGGAGTACAGTGCTGCGTTACTCTCCCTGTCCTTTGCCGGCCAGTCATCTATCCCCCATAGAGCCTCATTAATCACACAGATAGCCTGTAACCTCTGCAGCCCCTGTCCATTCTCTTCCTCTTTATATAGCCTTTTAGAAGGTCAGATGCAGCTTGCTTCCTCAACCATTCTCTTCCTCCTATTGCCTCTGCCAACCTTCATCCCTCTGCTTCTCTCTCATCCTCTGGTCCCCTCATTGTCTCCAGATTTATTTTTGACCCAATAAGTGTCAGGATGATGAATTTCAGCTGCGGGCTCCACTAGAGGTGCTGCTATTTTCCTTTTTCACATCCTCATCCTCACCTTCATTCTCCTAGTGCACTATTCTCCTTTCTATGACTGTTTCAGCCTAATTCAGTTACAGTCTAATTTCTCACAAGCCAAAAAAGATTTTGTCACCTCCTCAGCAACCCCGTTACTATCTATCTATCTATCTATCTATCTATCTATCTATCTATCTATCTATCTATCTATCTATCTATCTATATATATATATATATATATATATATATATATATATATATATATATATATACCCACTGTAGGTTCATAAGAGTCTAAATGTTTATGCTTAATGTAGTACTGACCAAATCTGTATATCCTTTATGTCGCAGGTTGTTATGCAGCAACAGTCTAAGGAAGCTGAGCGCAGGACATAACCAGTTGCAGAAGCTGCCTGAAAGAGTGGAGCGCCCTCTGCTGGAGGTTTTGGACGTACAGCACAACCAACTGGTGGAGCTGCCCTGCAACCTGTTCCTCAAATCTGACAGGTAGCATTAATTATAAGCTGGAAGTGATTTGTTTTTTTATCAGCTAATGCACCAGACATCTCATAAGAAGATCAAGTGTAGGAAAAAAATGCAGGTATATAAAGATGAAGGACAGAAATTATGCAAATGATTTTAATTGAGGACAAGACATCCAAGGGCAAGGATGACAGGCAATTGAAAAACATCCAACCAGGACACAGATGGTAAGGTGGGGGGGTTTAAAGTATCCATGTAGAAGTGTGTTATTAAAGTGACTCAGCGCTATGTTTTATGTCCTTGTCTGAAGGATCACAAAAATGAGTCTGTTCTTTTAATTTTTACTTTCAGTTTACGAAGCTTAAATGCGTCTGCCAACAAGCTGGAGCACCTGCCACCATCCAGCTTATCAGAAGAGAGCAACAGCATCCTGCAGGAACTCTACCTGACCAATAACCGGCTGACGGATAAGTGTGTACCCCTGCTAACGGGCCATACACACCTTCGTGTTCTTCACATGGCCTACAACCATCTCCAGACCTTCCCGGCCAGGTAAAGAACCTACTTTCACTTTGTCATTTGCTCTTCCTTTAAGCCTCGTCTGTATTTTACGGGAGGGGGGGTGATTATTTTTTTAAATTTAGATATAAAGAACAATTACAAACAACAGAAAGAGTGACCTCCCCAGCTTACAAATAATACACGCAGAAACAAACAAACACACACAGACAGACACAAGACCAATCACATGCGTGAAGACTGTAGCACAAGTCTAAAGCAATGATCTACTAATGCTGAGCCAAGTGTCTAAAGCGCTCCATTCACACGAGCCGTTGAGAGCTCCATTTACACTACATCCAGAAAGGAAAGGGTCCATGTACAAACAGACAAGTCATGAGGTGGTTTCCAGCAGGTTGCAATCATTTTCTTTGCAGCTGGAAGTCCAGCAAATACAGCATGTTTTTGAGGTTTAGAGAGGCTGGCAGATCATTCAGAATCAAAACACTGATAGTAGCAGGTTTAGTAACATTAATCAAGGCAGAGATTTTGGATGCAATATCGTTCCAGAACTGGCCCACAGGGGAGCACTCCCAGATCATGTAGAGATATGTACCTTGAGTGGGCAGAAAGTGCATAAAGGGCTGTTAATTATCTTCATGTGGTGCATTTTCACAGGGGTAAGAAATGTCCTATGAATGAAATTGTAGTGGCTCTCCTGGTGGTCTAGATTGCATGATACTAATGCTAGACCATACATCATGCCAGTCAAAATTGATACTCAGGCCTGGGCAATCGCTTGCCCAGATCCTCTCAGTTATTTTCGTTATTGATTTATCTTTTGCGTATTTAACTCAACACATATGTAGTTCTTATATATGGATGGCTGTCTTACCTATAGGCCGGTAAGCCTGTCACAAATAGGCAGATTGATATTTGCTAATCAAATGTTTAATTCATCTTAGGACATTTAGATTTTTGAAAAACACTTTCAATAAATTACCAATAATTTGGTGGCCCCTCTGTGGACCACCTGTTAAAACTCTCAGATTAAGACAATATAATAGTTTAAAAAATTGTTCCACACAATTTCCACAAGTCCAAGTCTTCAACTATTTTTCGACCAACAGTCCAAACCCCCCAATAGGTTAAATCTACAAGGATAGTCCAATAGGATCACCCAATAATTTCCCCTCATTCTTCAGTAAAATGGCCAAGTTGGAGGAGCTGGAAGAGGTGGACCTGAGCGGAAACATGCTGAAGACTGTGCCCACAACCATCATGAATTGCCGCCGAATGCACACACTCATCGCCCACTCCAACGCCATCGAGGTCTTCCCTGAGGTCATGCAGCTGATGGAGATGAAAGTAAGACTTTAGTATTATGTAATAACATCTCTGCGGATCTTTATGTACAGTGTATGTATAAGTCCCAAACTATATTTGCATGTGCGTGAATATCTTGTCCTCTGTTATCAGTGTGTGGATCTGAGCTGTAATGAGCTGAGTGAGATCACGCTACCAGAGAATCTACCTCCCAAGCTTCAGGAGCTGGACCTGACGGGAAACCCTCGTCTCAACCTGGACCACAAGACCCTTGAGCAGCTCAAGTATGTCATTGTTTTTCTCTGTAGGTCTTTTTGAGTTTAGTTACAGTGCAATCCTGCATGTACAGTAGTTCTGACAATGTGTCTATATAGTTTGCACTGGGAGTATTTTATAACTTTTTTCATGCTTAAAATTTCTCTGCCAGTGTGTGAAAATGTAATTGTTGTGATACTGTTTTCTATTATAATACTTGCTTTTGTAATGGTCCAGTTTCCTCCAAAAATACTTTTATCTGACCTATTCTAACCTTTTTATGATAAAAACCACAATATAGATATCCTGAGTAGAATACTGTGTATCTTTACAGTAAATGTCATCTATTTCATGTTTTTCAGTAATATCCGCTGCTTCCGTATTGATCCGCCTCCAACCTTTTCGTCGAATGAGGCATCAAGCGGGCCTGCTGTGTGGAGTCATGGTTACACAGAGGCCTCGGGCGTCAAGAATAAGTGAGTTCAATTCAGTCAATGAGAAAAAACAACCACCATCACACTCGTCCAGTGAAGCATCACTAATCCAACCCTCTTGAGAATGCACATTGTTAAAGCCTGATGACTCAAGCCAAGGAAATATTGAAGTAGTGCTTATTGAAAATACGAATCATGTAAACTAACACACCAAAACATCTTCATATGGGCTAAATTGCCAGTTCAACGCTAAAAAAGAGATTCAAGCAATTCCTCATATTGTTTCCATATTTTTATATGAGTGAGAAGTGAGAAGTTGAATAGGCACGTCTGAGATTCTGCTGTACAGTCAAAGGAATCATAGAAGGTATTGTTTCCATGGTTATAAGGAAGTGGAGTAAATTGGAGTATATTTGGAGAACAGAGGAGTTTTGAAGCCCTCATTGTTTCCTCACTAAGCACACGCCTCAATGACAGTATGGGCTTTTTCTGTTTTCTTGTCTAGACTGTGTGTTGCAGCTCTCTCAGTAAACCGTTTCTGCGGGAGTCTCGAGGCCCTGTATGGTGTGTTTGATGGGGACAGGAATGTGGAGGTGCCCTACTTGTTGCAGTGCACGATGAATGACGTGTTGGCGGAAGAACTACACAAGACCAAGAGCGAAGAAGATTACATGACCAACACCTTCCTCGTCATGCAAAGGTGCATGACAACAAGCATTTCTATAAGCCGTCCTCTTCTGTAACAAATCGTGCATAATGCGTTTTAGTCGCTAGCACAAACTATAATCTGCAGAAAAGATTGATTGAGACTAGACATTTAACATATTTACCCTGTCCCCTCTTTCTTTGCCACCATAGAAAACTGGGAACTGCTGGGCAGAAACTGGGTGGCTCAGCGGCTCTGTGTCACATTCGCCATGACCCCACCGACCCCGGTGGCTGCTTCACCCTCACTGCTGCTAATGTGGGCAAGTGCCAGGCCATCCTGTGCCGCGATGGAAAGCCATTGTCACTGTCACTGCTTCAAAATGTGGGGCTTGAGGAGGAATACCGTAGGATCAGGCAGCACAGGGCTATCATCACTGAGGTAGATATCCCTGAAAGCATCCCAGCATGCATTGTAATCAATGTGGAGTACAATAATGTAAATGTAACTTTAGATGTGCACTGCGTGAACACTGTATTGATGTTTATGCTCTATTCCACAGGACAACAAGGTGAATGGTGTGACAGATTCTACACGTATTATGGGCTACTCCTTTCTATACCCATCTGTCATTCCTTGTCCATACGTGCAGACAGTCACTCTCACCCCCCAGGATGAGTTTTTCATTCTGGGTAGCCGAGGCTTGTGGGATGCCGTGTCTCCCACCGAGGCTGTGGAGGCTGTTAGGAACGTCCCCGATGCCCTGGCTGCTGCTAAGAAGCTGTGCACGCTGGCGCAGGGCTACGGCTGCACAGACAGTCTCTGCGCTGTTGTGGTCCAGCTCAGTGTGAGTGAAGACTGCTGCTCCTGCTGCTGTTCTGAGCCTCCCCATCCACCTCCTAGTCCCGGCTTGGGACCCTATCCCCCATCGTCCTCTGCTATCAAGGAGCGGCCCTCAGATGGCTCCCTCCCTGTGCCGCCTTCCTCCTGCAGTGAAATCAGCAGTGAGATCAGTACTAGTGAGATGAGCAGCGAGGTGGGCTCCACAGCCTCATCTGATGAGCCACCACAGAGCTCCTTGGTGCTGCTGCACGAGCAGCCCCACCATCCACACCTCCACCTGCACCATCAGGCCCACCCGCTGTCCCTACAGAACCAGCAGACCCACACTACCACCCAGACCTGCCAGTACCTGTTCCCAGGTTCAGAACTGCCCTCTGCCCGCAGCTGCTGTGCCCTTCATCCCGCCTGCTTAGCAGGCTCCTTCCAGAGGCAGCTGTCTAGTGCCACCTTCTCCAGCGCCCTGTCTGACAACGGGCTGGACAGCGAGGATGAGGAGCCCATTGCTGGTGTTTTCTCTAATGGGAGCCGTGTCGAGGTAGAGGCGGATGTCCACTGCCTCAAAGCAGAGTGCTCCTCCTCTTCGTCACCCCAAACATTGTTACCCTCATCTTCCAGCCAGGAACAAACCCTGCTGACTCTTCCGCCACCTCCTCCACCGCCATGCACCCCAGAGCCCCTGGAGGAAGGGGCCGACATGAGCCTCGGTGAGGCTGAGAATGGGCTGGAGAGAGATGAGTCTTGGCAGGGAGCTGGAGGTGGGGATGGAGGAAAGTTGGCAGGCAAGAGGAGAATTAATGGGTCGGTGGCACGCCAGGAAAAGAGTCACAATCTTATTGAGGTGGCTGCTGACGCTCCCTCCAAGAAGTCCGGAGGTTACTTCACAGCTCCAGCCCAGCCCGACCCAGATGACCAGTTCATCATCCCGCCTGAGTTGGAGGAGGAGGTGAAGGAAATTATGAAGCAGCATCAGCAGAAACAGCAGAAACCACCAGGGACCGATCAGCCCACAGACTACTATGATACCCCTCTCTAAACAACACCACCACCAACTACAGCCTCATCTCCCAGCTGCAGCATGCACAGAAGCCTACTGTACCATCGACCTAACTAGTTCCGTGTATGGACACAAACATGAGGCTGTAAAATGCACATGAAAAAGTTGGATCATACTTTTTCTAAACAGCCTTCCTGGCTTAACACAGCCTCGTCATTGAAGAATCATGCACTGTAACATGATCCACCCATTTTTACCCCAGCAACTCATGAGATAAAACAAGCAAATGAGCCCTTTAATGATACTCAACCCTCTTGAATAGGCTGTGGACACAGCTACTGATGTCCATGGTTGTGCCCTTCTCACAGACGGTGGAACGTTGTTTTTACATTAGACAACCAGCTGAGTATGTAATTAACACTAGTCTTTTTGCAATAGCATTAGCTTGCCACAACACTTGGTAATATGGATAACAATTCCATGGTTTGTTTGTTTGTTTGTTTTGTAAGAACTTACCATATCTTTTAATGTGAAAGCAGTGAAGTTGCTGACAGGACTTTTTAAAACAGAGAAGTATAATGTTTTTATTATCAGTGAACTATGTTGAATGGTACACCAGTAGTACCACACTTAACTGTTGTAGATAGGGCACTTAAATACTGTGTTTCTTCAGTAAATCATGGCTCTTGGCCTGTAAAATGGCATAGAAAATTTTTGTAGAAATTTTAAATACTAACTCCTAGGAGTTGCATACTCTTTATGGTGACTCAGTCACTTTTACTAATCTTCTCTGAGAGAAATGGTGATTTTTTTCTCCAATGATTGTAAATAAAAGAAATGTTGTATACTGATGCTTTTAAAGGAACTACGTACCTGTATGTCGGTGAAGGTTTTAGTGGTGGGGAGGACGTGAGGTTCACCAAGAATTTGCTGTTATGGAGGTGTCCCACAAATCTCACACACACACACACACACACACACACACACACACACACACACACACACATATATATATATCTGCAATTGCAGGTCAGAAAACCCAACATTCCATGCAATATAACTACATAAAGTTGCCATGGGTTGCTCCACTTTGTTTGATTGTGATGTCCTGTAGTCATCACTGTATCTAATGAACACTTATAGGCAGATCTTTGCATGCATACTCGCATGCACGCACATACATACACACAAACGCACATACATGGACACTCACACGTAATATTAGTCCCACTTCCCTCCTACAGTAACTGTTATCACCGGCATGACTGTGTCAAATTCAGTAATACAAACAAATATATCCACATGGAAAAGAGACAACACAGATGTTCCTGTCTTTGGTATAATAAATTTTAAATTTGTGAATATAAGTCATGCTCTATTGGATTTTTTTATGTGAAAACATTCATATAAGACTTCAGAATTTCTAAATAATTTATGTACAATAGAATTATGTTTGCTCTAGTGTTTTTACATTGAATGGCCAGAAGGGGGCAATCTCATAATGGTAAAATAGACTCAATGCCAGAGGTCTGCAACATGTTTTAAGACAAGGACCCCTAAAGTGAAAGAGAGATGGAGCAGGGACCCCCTACTACATACATTGTGTAAAATAAAGTTGCATAATAAACTGGGCTTGGAATAATATGTAGGCATGCCTAAAGCTTTTATTCATACCTTCTTTGCATAGTCTACTAAGCTATGAAAAGAGCCTAGTAATTGTTGGCATGTTTTAATTTTAAACATACTTGTGGCAGAGTGAATTCATAGGATTAACTGTCTCTGTGGATTACCTTAGTGACTACCTTACCTATAAGCTAGTAAGCAGTGGGGATTTTTATTTGCTAATAACATGTATGATTAATGTTAAGACTTTTTAACTTTTGGAAAAAAAAACGTTCAAAAATTAACAATAATTTGGAGGCCCCCCTGCATTGACTCTGATGACCCCCTGTTGAAGATCTAGAGAATGTGATTGCTTTACCTTCTTGCACTGGAGTTTAAAGCCTTGCATCTATAAACCCAAAGCCTGATCCACAAGATATTTATCGAAAAACACTGAACAGAAAAAGATCAATTTATTTTACTTAAAGTCTGTTTTATTTTGCAGTTTCCTTCTGTTCATCAAGTTGTCATTGGAAACGTCAGGCTTTCTGAATGGCACTAATGTTTTCCATGACAACACTGTTGTTATTAGCACGTTTCTTATATTTCTTCTTCAGACAGATGACGCTGACTGCTGTAACCAGCAGCATTACTCCCAGTACAGACAGAGAAGAAGCAAGTGCAAGGGTGGTTTTATCCATGATAGAGCCTTTGTACTGACAGCTGTCCCCATAGTACCACCAGTCATCACCCACCACACACCTGAAAACCAAAGAAAAAAAGAGGACAAGAGAAAAATCAGACCTGAAGACCTGATCATACCATCTTGATCGACATTCTGATATGAGAATGTATAACTTCTTAGATTTTGGATATTGTAATATGGTAAGTGTTGTTTTCCTCCCCTGGTTTTAAAGGCTGCATTACAGTAATGTAATTTTCTGAACTTAACAGACTTATTTGTATGTAACCACTATTTATCTAAAATCTCATTGTGAAATATATTTTGTGAAAGCATCAATTGTCAACCCTACCAATATTGTCACAATATTGACATTTAGGTATTTGGTCAAGAATATTATATTTACTTTTCTCCCTATCGCACAGCCCTAGTCCAAAGGTAGCAAAAACCTGTTCATGGGCAAGAAATCCCAGCACGCAAGCAATACTGTATCAGGCTGGCTTTAGAAGGTGCTGGTAGGTGGATTTTTTCCTCTTTGTACAGAGCTGGGCCAGCTGTTTCCCCGTTTCTTTGCTAAGCTAAGATGCTGCTGACTGTACCTTCATACTGAAAAGACAGATAAAAGAGTGGCATCAATCTTCTCATCTAACTCCGCAAGATAGCGAATAAGCATATTTTCCAAAATGTTGAACTATTCCTTTGCAATTAATTTAAAGGATAAGGTAACACTGGAAGATTGTAAAAATGTAGATTGCACAATTTTGATTGTAAAGAGTCTGACTGCTTTAAGGCTCTCTGATTTGTTAATTCACAGTTAAGTGAGTGCAGTCAAAAAGCGCTCACCTGCAAGCAGCCTTCCCCTCATCCACCACGCAGACTCCATTATTCAGACATTGCACATTGAGGCAGACATTAATGGGTGCAGTGGTGACAGCAGTAGTGACAGCAGTGGTGACAGGCTGCTGGGTTGTGGAAGGCAGAGGCTGGGTCACTGTCAGATGAGACACATCTGAGTAGGGAGAAAGTTAATTGGATCCAAGTTAAGGAGCAGACTGGATTACATGGTTGAAGTGTTTTTCTGACAAGTGGAGATGTTAATCTTGGAGATGTTAGATGTAATCTTGCATCTTTGGTATACAATATCCCACAAACATGCTGTTTTGCATGAGTGCCAGGGATGAGTACGTACCATACTAATGAATAAATAGCCTAATTGGTGTAATGTGTGACAGGATGGATGTGGTTTTACAAAAAATATAACATAAATGGCGATACATTTCTTCCCTTTTATCTTAAATATCTTTGCACACACCATATGTTTTTTATATTAAAATGGGTTGAGTTTGTACTGTATTCTGGTTCTTTTACCCTCCATGGTGAGGAGAAAGATGGCGTCTCCTCCCTTTATAAAATCCCTGCTCCTGGCTCTGAGGTGGCTGAGATACACTGCAGTGCCGGAGCCTGGCCCTCTGAAATACTTGGACCCATCTGTGTGTGTGACCTCAACACCCACCTTGCGAGGGTCGTCCCAGAAAAATCTGTCAGAGTCTGGTTAAAAGGACATTGTTATGGATATAGTATTTCCATGGTTTGTTTTTTACATAAAGAATAGTCCATTTGAATCTTATTGATAGTGAAAGTAACTGCACCTGTTGCCTTCATGTTGGGGTCCGTGGTGACACTGCGCTGGTTGGACATGCGCTTTTGGATGTGTGGGTGTTGGTCCATCAGCATCATGGTTATCTGTTTCCAGGGGCATGGCCATTTCTGTCCTGTGTCTCCTTGACGGGCCACTAGATGAGCATAAGCCGACAACTCACCAGGGGAGCCTGCCTTACCGCTGGGGTACAGCTCCATTTGGAAGGTGTAACCCTCCTTAGAGGTGAATGGGGGGCTGAAAATAGATGTGTTTGTTGGGGTGTTTTCCATAATGTGACTGAAGTTTTTTACACGCCATATAAACTCTGGGCAGGTAGTCTCAGAAAGGTTGATGTCATCCAGTGAGAGTCCCCCTGTCAAGTCCCCGGAACCCTCCTTGGTCCCTTGAAAGACAACACGGAATTTTGTTTTGACGTCTAGACTCACGTGGTGCAACTGCCACAGATCCTGAGGGGAGCCTGTTGAGGTAAAAAATGAAAGTTATTGAATCGCAAGATCATGATGACCAGATTTCACAAGCAATATTGTAACATGTTGAGCAGAAGTACAATTTAGTAATAGTCACCATCTATGGTCTTTATATAGCGCAGTTTTCCATTAGGGTTAGCATTGTCATATTCTCTGACATGGATCTTCAGTGAGTCGCTGGGGCCGGCGCTGTTGTAGTAGAAGAACTGCAGACACTGGTATCCTCTTTTGGGGTATAGGAGCCTGCTCTCCAGCAGAGCCATATCCCCAGTGTTGGCTGTGCCAGTGCTGAAGTGCATGAAATACCCCGAGCCTAAAGATCCGAATTTCACTTAATTAATAATGTCAATACCTTAGCATTACTTGAATGCACTTTGCACAGTGGATAAGAAGGACCGTTACAAAAGCCAATCTGACATATAGCAACAATTAAAAGATTGGTGTACATTTTTTTAAGTCAATTTTAAAAACAACTCTCACATGACTACAACCAGTCCTTGTTTTAAATTTGTTTTAAAGTTCAGTGGTAAAGTTCAGCGAGGCTTCATCTGTCTAAGTTAACCAAATCAAGCCAATATATCTTCCAAAATTAGGGTCTTTTAGTTTGAAATGTCCTCTTTGTGTTTTCTTGTTGAACTGTGGTGGAGGGATAATAACACAAAAGGTGGAATTTCATACTTTAAAGACTGTATCTTTAGAAGATACCCTCTTGATTTGTCTAACACAGACTACTAAAGCCTTATATTAGCTTTGGTTGAACTTTGAAAAATGTTTAAGACAGAACAAGGACTATTTTTGTCCACCTACATTGGAATTGTATTTTAATGTATTTTCCCCACATTACAGTGACCAAACACTTTTTCCAATGTATACGCATGTGAGTGTCGTTTTAAAAATATGAAAACAATTTGAACTTCAACACAGAGCTATGCATCTGCACCATGTGTCATGTACAATATGTTCCTGCAAGAGATTTCTCACCAGTGCATTTGCCCATGTTGGAGTAGTCCGTGCTGGGCCCTCCATCAGCTTTGGCAACCCTGACCCAGTCTGCCTTATCCCCTTGTCCCTGGATCATACCACAGATGTTCTCACGTTCAAAGTCACATGAGTCCAGGAACGTGGAGCCCTGTGCTAGAAGACGTTTCATAAACACACTTAAACAAATGTAGGACTTTGAACTGCTATACTTGACACAACACTTCTTTTACACATAATAAAACCCAACTTGGGTGTTGACTCTTACTGCAGTTATAGAGGCGGTGCAGCTTGAGCAGATCACTCTCACTGAACTCCATACGCTGGCCAATGACATCACTGAAAGCAGGGATCTTGGTGACAATGGTGGGCTCAGTGCCGTTGCTGAAGGCATTTTTACTGTAGTGCATCATGGAGCCATAGTCGTAGGGCACACCCAAAGAGCTGGAGGTGTTGTCGTTGTAAGTGTTAAAGTTGTGTTCTTTACCTGTAGATCAGACATGAATAAAGGTGTCAGGGCAGATTAATTAAATTTCACAATGTCTTATTCCATTCCAAAAAATTGGGGTTGGATTTCCAAGATGTTTGGTAGGATCATTAATCAAAGTGGCTTATCAATAGCTAACACGTGTTTAAAGACTTGAGTAAACTGTACTTTAACCACAGACATTAAATTACAATTTGAAGAGCGTAGGTCAATGCAAGATCTTAATGTGATGCCTTGACGTGCTGATAATGTCTTTTTGCTTATCATGTTGAGATAATGCAGCAAAGAATACAACAAATGTTTGTCGAACACACAATAAATCAACTGCTGCATGAAGTCCTACACTACAAACCTCATAGCAAACATTGCATGAAATGTAGTGATTTTTTTTTTTTTTTAATAGAATGTACATTGTGTAAAAAAGCCATAAATGAAAGCTAGTTTACACTCCCTCTCCAACTTAAAGATGTATAATTTTACACATAAAAATATGAGCTATGAAGTAGGCATGTCAAGAAAGAATAATAGATATGTGGGGTCATGGGCAGAAATTATATTAATTATAATTAAATTGGCAGTGTAGCAGTTACAGATTCATACCCTCTGAGATGCGGTCCCACATGATATTAACATAATCATTGCGGTCAGCTCTGGACTGTTCATGCCAGAAACCCAGAGCATGAAGGAACTCGTGTTCAATGGTGGCAATACGGTCACAGTTGCTCCCTATTGACAATCTCTGCTTCCCAACTCGCTGGTTTCCCACTGAGGAAAAACAGCTTTTGGAAGAAAAAAAAACAAGGCTTTTATGAACGTCCCATTGAGGATTTTTATAGAAGTATAGAATATAGAGTACACCATATTTAGTGCACTGATTCTTATGAATGTACAACTTGTCTTGCTGTATAAACAGGCGATAAAGAATAAAAGTTATTTTTGCCTTACCCGTTCCCTTTGAAGATGGAAATGTAGTTTGCTTCTCCGCTCCAAGGCTTGAAGTCGATGCAGGTCTTGAGCCGGTACTGCTCAAAGGCCTTCAGAATTACACCTTTTGCATTGATCTCTGCAGAGCAGATGATTCTGTTAGAATTCAGTTCTGTTAAAGATGATAAAATATGACTTCCAAATTTTGATTGATTGCAATGCAGTGCAAATTCAATGCCTCTATTAAAGTATGCTTATCTGTATTTTCTGTCATATCTACAATGTTATAATGTTGGATTTACATATCAAACGTGTCTAAAACTTTAAATAATGAGGTATAGGCCTACGTATTCTAGAGAAATCCCCTGGAGCTAAAATGTTCAGATTTCCAACTGTTTTTTTCTACGGCTATGGCTACGTTTACACGTGGCTGGCTATTTTCATAAGCGGACATTTCAACCTCTCCGTTTTCAAAACAACAGCATGCACACCTGTCAGTTTTCAGAAAAGTGTCCAGTTACACGTACCCGTGTATATATGCCGTCAATGCCGTTAAGATCAAATCAAGCCCACATTAGCCAATCAGAATCCCAAAAATAGCAACAACAGCAGAGGCTTTATTAGCATGACATACAGTATTGCTAAATCACATAAACAGGGAGACATTGATCACATCCAGATGTCCAGTAGGACATGGTGTCTTCCTCTCTCTTCTTTTCCTCACTTCCTTGGCTGCCTAAACCTCTGTTTGTCTCAGTTTACATGCAAACGTGCAAACAAAGAGTTCCAAAATCTCCACTCTGGCCGGAGTTTTCAGAGGCAAATTCTCCGTTTGCATGTAAACGAAGGGCACAAATGTAGGGAAATTTCTCCGTTTTAAAATAACCATGTACATGTAAACAGGAACTAAGTGTTACGCTCTAAGCCGGCCTTCTATGATTGGTTATCTGCTCCAGGTAGGCAGGACTGCTAGCTAACTACATGCTAACAGCAGTAAAATGTCATCTTGGCTGCCAGTGTTATTAAATTCTCTCTTTTTTATCATGGCTTATCATAATATTAATTTAGGTGAATATATTGTAGCCTATTAATCCATCACTGTTCCTCAAAAAAAAACATTACTCAGAAACATTTTCTAAAACCAGTCTCTAACAGGCACTCTTACCTAAGTCGTCTTCCATGTAGTATGGGATCGTTTTGGGCCACCTGTACTCCTCTCCTATTATGGAATTTCGAGTTTGTCTCTTGGCAATCAATAAAAGCAATCACAAAGACAGGAATGACATTAATCAAGGTTATGTTATGTTTTTGTGAAGTGAAAATTAAAAGCAGTTAAATTGACATACCTCACCAAGCACAATGTCCCCCTCTACTAGATTTAACCCTGCCTCTATGGAGATTGAGCACAAGGAAAATTGGTTTACAATGGTTACTGAATAATAATCCGGGGACATGAAGATGAAAAATGACCACATACCTTCATTGATGTGAAAAATGTCATGGTCTCGTCCACCGTCCACATCATAGTCTGTGTAAATGGATTTGAAAATAAATGTGGAACAATAGTCAAATGAAAACAGCAAAAAGTGACAATTGTAAGTGTAGTCTGTTTTTGCTTGAAAGAAAAAAAAAAACGTACCTAATACATTTGTTGTGGGCTAAACAAAAGATAATTAAAATGTAAATGTTATTGATTGCAAAGATATGGAAATCAAATAGATTGTTATCATACAGTATCTTAAAAAAACAGAAACTATTTCTCACCAAGCAAAGGGTAGTACGCCATAAGAGCCATGCAATGTGAAGAACAAGTACACCTGTAGGTTTTTTTCCTGCCATGTCCTAAATTGTCACTCTACATGGGACAGTGCAGGTGACAGGTACTGAGCTCTCAACAGACACTCAAAATGGCAAAAATAAGAAAGGTGCATGCAGAGATTAAAATGAACTGGGATAACAAGTGGATAATTGACAGAGCTGTAAAGGATCTGAGTTATACAGCAACTTCAAACTTCTCTGCTATCTGCTAACACATCTTTTCACATTTGCAGATTAGCCACAGTGAAACATTAAACCAGGGAGCAGCAAAATGTAAAGTACTTACCTGGCAGACCAACAAACAACATTTGTATGTATCACTCTCAAAGTATAATGCTTTGTTTTTAATCACTTTTTCTTTGCAATAGAATACATTAGCTGTTGAAGAAGCCCATTTGTCACATTAGAAAGCAACAGTGATGCATTGCGTTTTATTTTGCTTTTTACCAAACTAATGATCCAGAGTAACCAAAACATTTTATTATTCTTTAACAAAGGAAAATGCACCCTCCTGATATAATTGGGACGTTTTTATTCCCAGGGCTTTTACAAGCAGTTTAAAGCTCATTACATGTGCCACTGTTTAGTTTATCCTTGCAATGCTCCATAGCATTTTGAAAATTTTGCTGCTGTGACATGTTGGTCTATAAATTCATCCACACTGTTCTGTGCTGTCCAACAGTTTCAGCTTAGAAGTCAAAGGTTGTAACGACATGAGTTTTTGAAAATACTTTCAAGTACTCTTTTCAAGTACTTCTTTACACTGTACAGCACATCAACACAACATGGCTTACTGATTGCACTGCTTTGTGCTACATTGTCAACTGGCAAGATAGAACACAATGCTCTGATGCTTAGAAACCTTCTGAGAAACACAAAAGGATTACATCAAAAGAGTCCCACTCGTCACTCTGCTGACTCCAGAATCCAATAATTGAATTCTTAAAGCATATTGACAATTTCTCACACTGACAAAGAATCTTGGTGTTGAACCTTAAAAAAAACTATTGGCATGTGTACACATACGCCATAAATTACTGTAGTGGATCCACTCAAGGTGGTTCTTTGTGTTCCTGCAGCTGCACTAGAAATTTCTATCTCGTACAACCTTTTCTGCAGATTTTTTAAAATATATTTGAGAAATTTTTGCTTTTATTAAAATGTGTCAATGTACAATTGCTTTATCCATTGCCGTGATAGCAATATTTCCACCGATGCCTTTTAAAATTAATAACGTATCACCAGTCCTAAGCAACGCTATTCTCTGCTATTTCAAAGGTTCAAAGTTTATTTATTGTTATTCTACAACACAGGGTTGCACAATGTAATGCATGTTATAGTCTTTTTATAGTACACAAACAAAACTAAACTTTTTGTTAATGGTGGAGGATACAGAGGATGAGTTGAGATGCCTGAGGAAAAAAGCTGGATCACTTGCCAGGCAGTAGCAGGGTGAACAGGCTAGGTTGGTATTGTCTTTTAATAATTGTTGTGTTCCGCACGGATATCACTGATGCTATGTAGATGGGTATCAATCAAAACATTTCTGTCCTATGTTGTGCACAAACCATGCCAATTTGTAATATTTTCATTCAGGAATAAATATGCATCCATCCATTTTCAATCCCGAATTAGTTGACTTTACTAGAAATTTGCATGTAAACCCGCTTTTACACAAGGTGAAACTAAACAGGTCAAGTTGTAGTAACACAGAGCAGTAAGATGATGCAGTAGACAAATTAAGTTTTCATTAGTAGTCATTACTAAAAATCATTAGTAAACATAAATCATATTTTTCTGGAGTCATGTTGTCTAAAACAAGCATAAGTTAAAGCTTTAGTGCGTAACTTTTGATAGTAATGAACGTCCGTTACATTCAAGCCATTAACAAATGAGTTGATACAAAGCTAATTAAGACTTTCAGCTCCATAAAACTCTCTGTATTGCTCAGTATATCCTTGGCTACTAGCAACTGCATAGAGGAAGGGTGGGGGTGGTGCACAATCACAAAAGGCTTATAGATAGATAAATAAATAGATAGCTAGATAGATAGATAGATAGATAGATAGATAGATAGATAGATAGATAGATAGATAGATAGATAGATAGATAGATAGATAGATAGATAGATAGATAGATAGATAGATAGATAGATAGATGTGCAACTGCTTAAATAATGCTAAAATGTATGCTAAATATAAATAAACCAATTGTGCAGGTTGCACTTAGTGCAGTAGTGTGGTGTCTAAAAAGTCTTATCTAGCACCCAGTGATGACATGTTAAAAAGTGTCATTGCCTGTAGGAAGGATTTTCTGTATCCGTGATCGAAGCTGTCGGAGTCTCTTTGAGAAGGAGCTCCTCTGTTGGACCAGTGTGGGGTGGAGAGGGTGGTCGAGGTTATCCATGATAGATAACAGTTTGATCAGAGACCTCCACCACCAATGCTTGAAATGTGTCCTGTTTGCAGCCAATCACGGAGCCAGCCTTCACGATCAGTTTGTTCAGTCAGTTTGTGTCGCTGGCTCCGATGCTGCTGCCCCAGCAGACGGCAGAGGAGAACCGAGCGCTGGCCACAACAGACTGGTAGAACATCTCCAACATCCTGCTGCACACGTTGAAGGATCTCAGCTTCCTCAGGAAATAGTCTGCTAATCCCCTTTTTGTAAACAGCAGTGCTGTTGATCTTCCAGTTCAGCCTGCTGTCGATGTTGACACCCAGGTATGTTTGTACTCCTCCACCATGTCCACGTCACTTCCCAGGATGCAAAGGGGCTGCGGAGCCATTCCCTTTCTCCTGAAGTCAATCACCATCTCTCTGGTCTTATCCACGTTCAGCAGCAGGCAATTCTTACCAGGCCACTCCACAAAGTCATCCACCAGCGCCCTGTACTCTCCCTCCTGTCCATCCCTTATACACCCAACAACTGCAGAGTCATCAGAAAACTTCTGTAGGTGACATAACTCTGAGTTGTACTGGAAGTCTGTGGTGTATAAGGTGAACAGAAAAGGAGACAGCACAGTCCCCTGTGGGGCCCCGTACCACTCACCACCACATCAGACAGAACACAGTCCAGGTTGAAAAGGTACTGGAGAACACCATGTATCATGTGTATGCGCGAACTAGTGTTGACAAACTGACCATAGAGCCGGTTAATTAACCCAAGTGGTGTCACTGAACCAGGAGAATCGAGTGCCATACGACAATGAACTGAATCACTCCTTTTTTTTTAAACTCATTAGCACCTCCACTGGAGTGGTGGTAGAATCAATTAGGAAATGAGCTACCTCGAGCAGCACGATTGGACTGAAAGAGTTGAAGAGCTGTAAATTGGATGCCGGGCACCAGGCTACTGAACAAGACCAAATGTAACTGTGCAACAGCTCGAGTCTAATGTAATCAAGTCTTGGTTCTCAGCAAGTTTGAGTTATTAACCAAGGGTTCACGATCAAGACCGCGCACCAGGCTACTGAACGAGACTGTGGCTGTGTCTAATACATGAGTCTAATGTAATGAAACGGGTGGGTAGGTTCTCGGCAAGTTTGAATGATCCCCCCCACGGGCACGTGAACCAGTGACCGAATCTATTAACTCAGTAGGCCAACCAATGATGACCGTCCGGTTGTACCAAATCGCCTAAGAAAGGTGGTTGTCCCATCACTAATAGTTTTGCGTTATTACTTAGAATTCCTCATAGGGGAGACAAAAACTACACACTAAAGCTTTAAAGGGGCGCTATGTATTTTTGGCTATTTCTTTGCTGTTTTCTTGCTTTTTGCTTGCAGGCTACTCTATAGAGCTCCTCCTACAGCTTTGGAATAGATATTTGGCAGCTCCTATGTTTACTTGACTGACTGGCTGACTCCTTGCTCGGTCAATCTTCCATTTCCTCTTTCCTCTGACAACGCTTTCCTAAGTTTCTGCTTCTTTTTTGCCTGCTCAGCCATGACGATAGTGAGAGAAAAAAACTCCATCACTACCTTGTTAGCCGGTTCCTGAATGGCCGTATGTGCACAGTGCCGTGACACTTTCTGACAGTGAGTACAGCAACTCGCCAAAAGTTGCAGGGGTGGTTTTCCACTCACAGGCGCTAAGGGAGAGCGAAACAACCACCTTTCAACTCAAAAAGGCATAAAACCATTCCAATGACTCCAAAGCTGTTCCGTTAAAGTAGAAGGTAGATTGATTTCAACATGTAGGTTTGTTGTTTGTAAATGTGGAGTGTTGTCAGTAGAGAAAAATGAAAACAATCGGTGCTGTTTACACCATGTTATCCTCCTGCTAGAGTTAGCACCCAACAGGCTTAAACAGGGCAAGTTGTTTTTAGCCTCTAAACGTGTTCAAAATGTCATTAAAAGTGCCTACCCATGTGAAGTGATTGCTTCTGAGGGAACACAATGAATCTGACTGCTGTAGATGTGAGAGAAATGCATGAATGTTGTGATAATTCAGCTTTAGTTCCTGTGCTTTGGGACCATCTACAAACTCAGAAAAGAGATACTAACATACTTTCAAAAATAAACATATTTAGTGAAAGTAAGTGCTGTAATACAAGACAGTCCACACCTGGGTCTAAGTCATGGTGCAACAATAAATGCAGATTAACATGAACACTAAATCAACCATACAAAACTAAAACCCATGTAACGTAAATGCACACGCAAAATATTAACAGAACATTATTAAAACACAGTTTAACAGGACAGAAACCTTTCAGAACATCTATTTTTGTCTCCCATGAGGCTTTGCACTGCTTCAGCACTGAAAAGTTCAAATGCCCCTCCCATTCAGAAACTTAACATCCTTAGTTATCTCTACTTGCAGTAATATGATCTGTGCACCACATACTTTAGCTGATTATTACAAACAACTAACATAATTTAGTAATGAATATGTTTTTTTAACAAAACATGAAAGAATAAGTAGTAGTGACCACTAAAAACTTTAATCAAAACTACATCTGAGTTAACAGTACGGGTGAGACAAGGGGTGGCTCTGGTTCAGTGGTAGAGCGGTTTCCTGCCAATAGGAAGGTTGGTGATTTGATCCCTGAGCCTGCAGACCCACGTTGAAGAGACCTTAGGCAATACACTGAACTGATAGTTTCAAATTATCCTAACCTGCAGGTCTTTGGATTGCAATAGGAAATCAGAGAACCACACACACTCATGTTCATTTTCAATAGCTAGGAGTAAACTATTACTTTAAGGTTAGATTGTTCTGTTATTTTGTACCTTAATGACAACCCCACTCATTCACATATAGCAGGCTGTAGATTATCTACAAGATGGTTTTTATAATACAATAATAGTTGCTATTCTACTTTCGTGTGTTTTAGCCTGTTAAAGTGCAATTTGTAGTAAAAATTGAGAATCCTTAGATATACAAGACTTTTGCAGCACTTGAACATCAGACAAATGAGAATATTGTAATTGTGTGGTGTGGAAGTACAAAAAAACAGTATTATATCTGTACTGATTGATCCTGATCATATTGGCTGCTTCAACCTAAAAATTAACAGACAATTCCAAAATTAAAATTTTTGTCAACCATTTTGGACCAATGCTCTATCGACATACAGTACACTCTTGAGTGTTCTCTATGGGTTAATTTATACAAATAACTTGTGTAAATGTATGCCAATCGAAAAGATAGGAGGGATATCAAATCCCATACTAATTAAGGTTGGTAATCCATCGTTAAAGGTTAAATCATTAAGGTGGTGTTATCTTGTAGGCTTTTAATCAATCCAACTTTATTTAAAGAACACTTTAAAACAACCACATTTCACCAAGGAGCTGTACAGAAGAATAAATAAGACATAAAGTACAAACTTGCACAGGCATAAAATACAAATTAAAGCTCCAAGCAGCTATGAACGGGCCCTCGCCTCCTCGCAGGTCGGGGGTACTTGCAGATGGCACGCTTTGCGGCAGTGCATTTGCGCGACAGTCAGACACTGCAAAGTCAAAGATTGATTTTGCTGCAGCTATCTGTGTGTGTGCTTCTGTCTGTGTTTGACCCAACCTGCTCTTTACTTAAAAAGCTTCCATATGGATGTATTTTAAAATTCTGTGTTTTTATCAAATAAAAAGGAGAGAGCATGATGCCTTCTATTCTTAGAGCTAGATAGGTTTACCAGTACTAATCTGAACTAATGACATGATATCTGTCACTAGATAGAAAGAAAACGTTGACTTTCACTCTGTGTTATTCACTGACAGTAAAAAAAAAATAAAAAAAAAAATATTATTGTATGCAATGCTGTGCTGGCACTGCTGCGTTGCTAAATGATAGCAACGCACCAGGAGATTTCCCTAACTCTTGCTAATTCTTCATTTGCCCTCTTACGTCTGGCAGTGGCCATAGTTCTAGTACTAGGCTGAGGATACTGACCCCAATGTGACTTTATCACCGAATTGAGTTAAAAACCTGCAAATACCAAAAATGACAAAAAACTGGCCTTTAACACTATTTGGAGACCTTTTTAAAAATTATATACTGTCCATATCTTGTACTTGGGTGTAGATAGAGTATAGGGTGCGGCTCAATGTTACATGTAGACCACACATTCTAAGTTTCATGTAAATCTGAATTACATTTATCAAGATACAACTGTTCGTGTTTCAACAGCCACCTACAGGAAGTTGGTCCTCTATAACTTGTGTGTTGTGTTTTTGTCACGAGGGTCCACGGGGTCTCTATCCAAGTTTTCGAGCAGATAGGACTCACAGCCCAGAAGGAGTTAGACAAAGTATGGTTACCATATGTCAAAGAAAAAAATTTAATTAAAAAAATATATATATTCTAACAGCACCATCTATGGCCAATTCACTCAAGATTTGGCATGGATGCTCAAGTCGCTATGCAGAACAACTGTGTCATGTTTGGTGGCAACTGGAATAAATATTGGCCAGATACGCAACTTTGTCTTTCAACAACCCCAGACAGGAAGTTGCTACCCTATAACTTTCTTTGGATAACTTTTTTGTCATAAGTGTCAGTAAATATTACCTGCAAAGATTCAAGAAGATTGCAATCACGGCCTAAGAGGAGTTTGAAAGAATGTATGAGCGGAGCTAATGAAGGTAAATGGAAAATATGTCCGCAATGATTAGTGCAATATCAATATCAAATCTGGTGAAGATTGGAGTAACTATGTCCAAGTTAAGTACATTCCATGCATTAGGGGGCGCTATGGAGCCCACTTACAGGTATGGGCCAAATCGCTGAACAGACTCACAAAGCTGTCAAAAATGTGCCCAAGGGACCAGGCTAAAACCAATTAGGGGGCGCTATAGAGCAACCATACTGTCAAGCCTAAATGTGAATTCAGATGAAAGAGTTTAATATTCTGCACATGGCTGCACGGTTTTGAGAGTTTTCGTGGATCCTTAAAGTCCTCAAACAAGTCTTCATAAAATGAGAAATTTCACACAAAATTTACCATATCTTAAATTTAATTTAAAATAATTTAATTTATTTTTTCTAAAAATAGCTTGATAGAGTTCCAGATGATATGCATGTTCCCTCAAAGTTAGTATGATAAATTATTACTTTTATGAATTCAGGGTGCACGTTAGGGGGCGCTATGGAGCCCCTGTCAACGCCCGAGAACAATCACTACAGAATTTTGTGACTTTTCATAGGTCTGACATGTGTGCAAGTTTTTCTGAGTGTTAATGAAAGAGATGGGAGAGGTGCGGAATAATAATCCTTAAAAAAACAATAAGTTCCTTGCACCAATGGTGTCCTAGCGTGAAGTGCTAGGACACTGTTGGTGCCCTTGCACTTCAGTGCTCTATCCCTAATGAAACAAATTAAAGCCATAAAACATGAGAAGACAGCCATACAATAAAACAATAAAATCAAAACGTCAATGTCAGGTGTCAAAGGCCAAGGAGAAAGGCGGGGTTTAACAAGAGATTTAAAAATAGACAATGAAGAGGCCTGTCTAATGGGAAGAGACAGATCAAGCTACAGTTTAGTTTCCCTTCGATCTTACGCTTTGTTTTGGGGACACTCAGGAGCAGTTAATCAGCTGACCTAAGAGAAAGGGTGTGTGTGTACAGGTGTAGCAGCTCAGAGATGTAGGATGGTGCACGACCATTGAGGGATTTAAAAGCAAATAAAAGAATTGTAAAGTGGATCCTAAACGATAAAAGATTTATTTAACGACCGCCGGATAAACACTGAAACGTCTTGTATTTTATATTTTTAATCCAGTGTTTTTAAGTCTCCTAAATTAATTATAGTTGACTTGATGTACTGAGCCAAAATGTGTCAGCCCATCAGGCATTTATGTCATCCAAACACTTGAGTAACGGTCTGACTTTGTCATTCTTTTTAAAAGGCACATAAATCTGGCAAAACGTTGTATGAAAAAGTTTGGACCCAAGGGAAAGTAAAGAAGAGGGCCTCAAACTGAGCCCTGTGGCCACAAGAGAGAGGAGCAGAGGAGGATGCAGACTCACCACAGCTGACACAGAAAGTCCAATCATACAAGTAGGACCTGAACCATTCGCGTGCTATGCCCTTAATGCACTGCTCCAAACGAAAGATGAGGATTTCATGGCCCATCGTGTCAAACGCAGCAGTGCAAGAAGCACAAGAATAACACAATGACTGGAGTGTGTAGGTGAAAAATATGTCATTAATAACTTTGGTGATTACTTATTGATATTTCCTTTTATCTGCTTTATACCACTCAAAAGATGGATTCATGGAATAGATGGAACTAATGGAGCAAAACTTAATCAGTTCAAGCTCTGGCCATGTTGTTCTGTGATTGACCACAAGAACATTTTATGTATGTAGAGCACCTGAAAATAAAATTGCACCTGGTACACAGTGCTAGGACAGAATCCTAGTGCACATGTAAAAAAGGCTGATGTGTATGGTGGTGCCTGGACTGCACTGTAAGGACAGTTTTTCTGTCTGATCTGCCATTTTGTGGTGAACTCTCATCTTTCCCAGAGCACATTTTCTTTATGATTTATCAAGTTCATGTTGCTACTCAATAATTGTAAATAATGTGTTAGTATCCCTGTATCTCAAGGTATGATGAGCCATTTCACTTTGATCTGGTGCCCAGTATAATTTAGCTTCCAAACCGCATCATTATTGTAGATGAGTCATGACATATATAATAATAAAATTGTGGCCACTTTAGCAGACAATCTTTAATCTAGCCTCACCTCTACCTTGAAGAGTTGGAACGTTCGAATATGATGAATTTTAATTAGGAGTTGTGCCTTCTGGTTTTATGCATGGTATTTGCAAAACAGGAATAGGATAATAGGATTACTGCTTTGCTGTAGGTCCTATAGCATTTGCTGTTCACATCAACAGTGATTAATTTCTGTTTTTTATGAAAGCCCCGGAATATGGAGCATGCTTTTTGTGTGCTCTTTTTAATAAAGTCAAGGAAGGTGCCTCCCAGCTGGATCCCAGGGATTTCACATCATAATTGTTGCAAAGATGTACATTTTTCAGTGCAAACACACTTTAGGCTTCAATTGCTTCAGCTCTGTTATTGCTATCTCAAAGCTTTTATTTTCTGTGCCAATCCTCACAGTAAATGATGTAGCAACTTTTCTATACTGACATGCAGTTCAGACATGATGTAATGAAATAAAACAAAGGGCAAAGCTGTTATTGCCACTGTTGAATCAAACATTACTTCTTCCAAAACAAACAGCAGAATGTAAAGGCTGCTGTTTTCATATAACACCTAGATACGGTAATACATTCATATTAACAATTGCAGCTCTTAAGTTACCCTGCTTCACCATATTAAAACTTCCTCAATCTTTTAGAAATTAGTTACAAACTGTGATCTGCATTGAAATGTGATCTGCATATTAATTTTCCTTTTATTCAGATTTAGAGACATTCATGTTCAGTAAAATCAGCTGATCTCTGGCAGAACAGTCCTGCTGTGAGCAGTTTCAGCACAGCAAGACTTCAACCCTTCCCACTCTTCTGATTGATCTCATGATCAGAATGGATCAGATGATGCATGCATCTGTACATTTATATATTGCGTTTATAAATCATTCAATGGAGGTTCCAGCAAAGTTGGTACTTTATAATTTAACTTTAAAATTGATTGAATTTGTGAGTTTTGTACTGTAGCAGCAGTGCTTTGCCTTATCCACTTATGAGGCGTATCTAGCTGTAGTCCTCCTCTTCCCCACCACCAGCGTCCAAGCAACGTCCATGGTCCAGAAATATCTCCAGTAGTCTGTTAAGGCTGCCTCAATGAACGTTTAGTAAATGCAAGGATTCTTGCAAATTCACGTGTCTAATGTTCTTCTTCCTCCATTCTTTCTTGCATTAAGTTTCATAAAGCTGAATGAAAAGTCTCACCTCTTGGGGCTGAATGTGACTGAAAACCATTGGTGCTGCATGGGCAGAAAGGTGAAAGCAGCAATGGGGAAACTAGATTGTTTTGTGTAAATTAAAGCACTGCTCTATAGAAACTAAAGTATTTTTATAACCACAATACAAGAAGGCAATTCAAACAATGCACACAAATTATCATGGCAAAGCACAGCATGACTGTGAGGAAAGAAAGCAATAATGTTGCATTAAAATGTATTTGCAGTGGTTCGGAGCAAGTATATTCAATCAGGTTTGTCTGTAATCAGAGCTCCTGGGGGTAATCGAGATGTAAAGACGGTGCGATGTAAAGACATGTATCTTCAGTAGTACATTAATCTTTTATGGAACATGCTGTGAAAGTCATGGAATGTGAGGAAATGTGTGCAATACATGTTAAGTGAAAGACAGGCAATTTCAATAAATTCCCCTTAAATGTCACAATCAACTATTTCTGCTACAAGGGAAACAAATAAACAGTGAGCTTCTGAAGTAACTGAAGTCAATGTAATGATAAACAGGTCTGAACAGTAGCAGCATGATAAAAAAAGGAATTGGCCCAAAGATGTTACACACAAAGTGAGAAAGATGTCCCAGGAGGATATGGTACAGATATACTGTAAAACCTTGTAATACTGGGCTCAGCTGCTTCTCCTTCAAAAAACAAAAGTTCTATTCAACAATGTTTCACAAATAAAAGCCTACAAGGAGCAACATATGCATAAAGACTGTAACCAATAAATTGTGCTATATTTTATAAAAAGCATGATTAATATTCTGTCCATTCCTCTGTCATGTTAGCCTGACGTCGTCATACTCAGATTCTAGGCCGAATATGAACGAACTACCCGACCTCAAATGTTGTGGGCGGGGCTAGATTTGACTAGCATCCAGGCTACTGTCATGGCTGTCTACAGACTGCTTTTCCTGGCCAGGCAAAGTTTGTGTTAAGTGCTTTATTCTGTATTCCCACTTTGATGCTCATACTGTGTTTTCTCTCATCATGTACGTTCAATTTTTTTTCTACCCTCTGTGACCATCGCAATTAATTCTTTAACAACACCATTACACCCTGAATACAGCTTTCATCTCAAGCTTTTGTACAATCTGTTCCAGTGTGTGTGTGTGTGTGTGTGTGTGCCTGAGAAGGAGAGCAAGTGGGATGCAAGGTGATATTTTCACTGTGTGTGACTCTTTTGAAGATGATTCATCCATGCTTTCAAGGTGTGACAAACTGGACTGTTTCCCTTTTGGCATTTTTTGAGACAAATTCTAAATTAATTTTCAAGTTCAACTAGTCTCTATGTGCCCTTTCACTCACTGTGATTTGATTTAATTTATGTTTTTTGGAGGGAATATGCAATACCGAGTTGTAATTAAAAGCAGCACATCATTGCTGACACAATGAGTAACTTGTATCAAACGTTAAAAGGGCTTACATTGACACTCATCCCATGATGCACCACACTTCTGAAACATTACAGATTCACATTTAACCATTTCAACTCCTGGGACCCTTTGGCGAGTCCGTTATTACACATGCACTGCTCAAAACCAAAGCATTTCCATTCATATTCCAGTTAAGATCCAAATGCAAGGTCTCCAAAGATGAAATGCTACAGTTTTAGATAGCCTTCATTATTAGACTCATGGTTCATAAAAAGACAATTAAAAAACACACACAATTAACAAAAGACAGAACAGACACCGACTAAACAAGAAAGCTAATCTATACCTAAGGGTGACTGGTATCGCAAAGTGCTGAACCTTGGGTCAAAAGTATTCCATTCTGAATTATAGAGACATGCAGAACATAACAGCAAACGCCATAAAAATGAGTCTTGGTTTGAATATTTCACTTGTGTACAGTGTAGTGTAGTGGTTGGACATTCACACATTTTTATTGTGTGGGCTTCCTGGTCAAGGACATGCATTTGAAAGGAAACATTAGCTATAAAAGGTAGTGCCTTCTGGCTTTAATTTATGATGGTAAACTATTTGTGAACTACAGCCCTCTACTTGTGCTCCTTTTATTTTTAAACTATGTCTAAAATGGGTTATGGATGCTACACTTGATGTGAGCAATACATATGTGATATGTATGTGATATGTGAACACGCCTCAACACCCTTGAGGCTGACACTCAGCACCTTAACCTTGGAGGTCTTTCACTTTTAAATCCAATATATCAAAAGGACAAAGACAAAACAATCAAATTGTTGCTGTCCACTGTAGTGGAATAAATTACAGAATACAGTGAGGAAAATAAGTATTTGAACACCCTGCTGTTTTGCAAGTTCTCCCACTTAGAAATCATGGAGGGGTCTGAAATCGTCATTGTAGGTGTATGTCCATTGTGAGAGACATAATCTAAAAAAAATAAAATAAAATCCAGAAATCACAATGTATGATTTTTTATGATACAGCTGTAAATAACTATTTGAACACCTGAGAAAATCAATGTTAATATTTGGTACAGTAGCCTTTGTTTGCAATTCCAGAGGTCAAACGTTTCCAGTAGTTTTTCACCAGGTTTGCACACACTGCAGAAGGGATTTTGGCCCACTCCTCCACACAGATCTTCTCTAGATCAGTCAGGTTTCTGGGCTGTTGCTGAGAAACACAGAGTTTGAGCTCCCTCCAAAGATTCTCTATTGGGTTTATGTCTGGAGACTGGCTAGGCCACGCCAGAACCTTGATATGCTTCTTACAGAGCCACTCCTTGGTTATCCTGGCTGTGTGCTTCGGGTCATTGTCATGTTGGAAGACCCAGCCTCGACCCATATTCAATGCTCTGACTCTCCTTAATACAGTGCAGTTGCCCTGTCCCATGTGCAAAAAAAAACACCCCCAAAACATGATGCTACCACCCCCATGCTTCACAGTAGGGATGGTGTTCTTGGGATGGTACTCATCATTCTTCTTCCTCCAAACACGGTTAGTGAAATTATGACCAAAAGTTCTATTTTAGTCTCATCTGACCACATGACTTTCTCCCATGACTCCTCTGGATCATCCAAATGGTCATTGGCAAACTTAAGACGGGCCTTGACATGTGCTGGTTTAAGCAGGGGAACCTTCCGTGCCATGCATGATTTCAAACCATGACGTCTTAGTGTATTACCAACAGTAACCTTGGAAACGGTGGTCCCAGCTCTTTTTAGGTCATCGACCAGCTCCTCCCGTGTAGTTCTGGGCTGATTTCTCACCTTTCTTAGGATCATTGAGACCCCACGAGGTCAGATCTTCCATGGAGCCCCAGTCCGAGGGAGATTGACAGTCATGTTTCGCTTCTTCCATTTTCTAATGATTGCTCCAACAGTGGTCCTTTTTTCACCAATCTGCTTGGCAATTACCCCGTAGCCCTTTCCAGCCTTGTGGAGGTGTACAATTTTGTCTCTAGTGTCTTTGGACAGCTCTTTGGTCTTGGCCATATTAGTAGTTGGATTCTTACTGATTGTATGGGGTGGACAGGTGTCTTTATGCAGCTAACGACCTCAAACAGGTGCATCTAATTTAGGATAATAAATGGAGTGGAGGTGGACATTTTGAAGGCAGACTAACAGGTCTTTGAGGATCAGAATTGTAGCTGATAGACAGGTGTTCAAATACTTATTTGCAGCTGTATCACACAAATAAATAGTTAAAAAATCATACATTGTGATTTCTGGATTTTTTGTTTTGGGGATTTTGTCTCTCACAGTGGACATGCACCTACGATGACAATTTCAGACCCCTCCATGATTTCTAAGTGGGAGAACATGCAAAATAGCAGGGTGTTCAAATACTTATTTTCCTCACTGTATGTCTACTTTAGACAAATGTTTTGCGTGGAAACATGATTAATCTACTTTAACAGAAACTTAAGAGTAAACAAACCCTCAATATAGATGCACGCAGGCATGAAGGCATTTTCATTTTGGACTATTACGATTAAGACTATATTCAAAGCAAAAAGATAACGAGCCTGTGAGTATATGGATTTAGGAGTAAATTGACGTCATTAATTGATTAGAGCAGCGTGCAGTTAGGGGATCTGGAGGTCCGGGTCAGCCTCCTGCTTCTGTCTACACAGTACACTACAGGTATATCAGTCCGAGTGGGATCCGCTGGCGTTCTGACTGCTGCTGAGTAAGAGTGAGTGAGAACATCTCCGGGACTCCAGTTGGCGAAAACGATAGCCAATGTGCAATATATAGGTAAAGACTCAAAAGTGATTTTGGAAAAGGACTTCAATTGGATCAAGCGCAGCATTTAAGAGGATGCGGATTTAGGTAATTCAGCACTGGCCGAGGTAAGGACATTTGATTTTTCATTGTTTAAACACATGACTTTAATGTGTAATTCACTAAAATAGCCTATGTGGCGAAATTAAGTACAGTAGGCTATAGGTTACCAAACACGGCTACAATTGTGTTGTTAACCCAACTATTATCGCAAATGCAACACACTTTAGGAATTATTATTGATCTTTCTGGGGGTTATTCTTTCTATTTATTTTAAATTTTTATTCGGGAATATTTGCCATCCGTTTGCACGCGCGCATCATCTGCTACATAAGTGCTCCTACCCTGCAACATTATAAAAGGGCCAGGTTGGATAGTAATTAGGTCCCAATTTTAAAAGTGTGATTTAAACACAGAACACATTAGAAACATGCTCCAAGATTGACTGGTCGTTGGACCCTGACCCTGTTAAAATCACCTTTTATTAATCTTCATTTAAAAATGTATTAATTGCGCATCTTTCACTGAATCTACTTCAGCTGTTTTAGTAACACTTGTGTTTCTCACACTGCAACCAGGAAAGCTTTCCTCTGAAAAACGGTTCAACAGCTTATAGCTTACAGTGACAGATAATGCAGATGCTACAGGGCTGTCTCCAGCCTTCAAGCCCTCACTGTTTCACTTTTTATTTGTTCCACATGATAACATTATTACCAAACGATACTAAGACGTAGCCTATCCGAATAAGGGAGAGTTTAAGGCAATGCATACAAAACAGCAACAGGTGAACAGGGGTTCAGTAAGTAGAGAGACAGTATGAATAGATGCATATAGCTGTAGAAAGTGGAAAAAGAGGAGAATAAGCCCTTCACAAGGTCTGCTGCACATTGGAAAGAGAACAATAAACTGTGCACACATGTGGCACGTTCAATTCCAAGCATTTACAAATGTGGATACAGTGCCGTGTGTATTATAAAGGAGTATTTTCTGAATAATTTATGGTTTATGCATTGCCAGGAATATTACAGGCATGTAGGACCAGCATAATATGGTTTCTGAACTGCTGAGCATATTAGAATGAAGAAAATATGACAAATACCAGGCTACATGTTACGATTACATTTAGGCGGCTGACTATTTCCCTGTTGTTACCTATTGTTTATTGACCCTCATATCATCCATTGATGTATGTCTGTCAGTCACCATCCAATTTTAGCTACTGAAGCATTGGAACACAGAAATTTAGAATGTTGTTGATGTTAATGTGTTTGTCCTCTCCTTTGAATACCATTCAGTTAATGATATTGAACAAACCAAATGATATAATGTGCCTTCTGACTCAACCTTATTAAAGCCGGACATTTTCAAATCATGCCTGTGACAACACAAATTATAAGCTAATATATTATGAGCGAGACAGACCCTTAACATTGCTCTTCAAAAGCTCCAATCAGTTTTCAGATGGAGTCGTTAGATGAAGACATTGCCTTCCAGTCCAACATACCTGTGAAAATGGATACAACACTGGCTGTGGTGTACTTTGTTTTTGGTGAGTAAATTCTTTAGAAATTCAAATCCATTTTGTCTTTTTTATTCCTTTAACGGAAGATAACGACTTAATAACAGTAATAATGCTGTCAATGAGTTTTCTACAGTTTTGCTCAGGCTGAAATGAGTAACAGCATGAAGCAAGACAGCACACTGTGAAGCCTTGGAAGCCTGTTTATTTCTGTATTTGTGACTGTAGTACTAGGTGATACTGGATGTATATGCATCACTTCTATCAATATTTACTCTAGTCAGTTTATATGGAACTCTCCATTGCATGCATCCATTGAGCGTCAGAAAAGACCCTGGACATCTTGGCGCATCATTTCTGACTCACTGAGGTTTTGGGCTTTAGCTTTGTGCTGCAGCCTTGACCTCAACCTGGGCATTTGATTGGTCCCTTATGTTGTGTCTGTCTATGTGTGTCCGTTCATGTATCTGTTTGTGTGTGTGTGTGTGTCTTTTTCTGCATGTGTTGTTTTGTCTCCCTCCTCCCTGTTGAATATATAAATAATATTTTCTCTAGTTATGTATAAATATGAGTCTACACCTGCATGATTCTACCCTTCCTCAGGCATTCACACATCAATGTAAAGACCCAGTGAGTCAGTGCTGCAGCTGTCACAGGTTTTATCTTAACATAACAATGGAAAGAGGCTCTAAAAAATGAATTATATGGCTGTTACATTAATTGAAAAAATTATTGATATCCTGTGTAAGTTAACCTTCATTTCAGTCTTTGATGATGGCAGCATTACTGGAGAATCCTTACATGTAATGATAATCCTGAAAAACAGAGTTTGTTATTTTTCAGAGATTTTATCCATTTTGTGAAAGGGATTGTTTACTTATTTATATTACTTATTTAAGGATGTTCATTTTACAGTTTTTTTTTTCTTTTTCTGCGTTTTGCTTTGATGGACTTTATGAGCAATTTGTACTGCTAATGTGGATTTAAATAACCAGGCTAAACCTAACCTAAAGTATTTAGCCTGGTTAAGTTAGATGTCAATGTGGGTGTGTTTTTTGCTGCTGTTGGAGTTTGGTTTGTCCCATGTGTCTGTGCTGATCAGTAAAGAAATGTAATTTGTAAATTTTGTCACTGTGTGATGCTTTCCCTGCGACCTGAATTTAAGAATCACTTGCAATTGCCCTACTTTGTTCACCCTGAGCATTGCTGGTTTATAAAGTATATTTATGGCTGTCTAATACCAAACACTGTTCCATCTGAACACTAAGTAGAACTGTAAAAGCCTTGAAAGTATAGTATAGGGAATAGTAAATACTGTTGCAAAAAAATAATACAGGTTCCATGCATGACAGTTTGTCGACCTGAAAAAACGTATTTCCCTACAAAGCTTAGCCTAGTCTAACATAACAATAAATACATAAAAACTTTACGGCCAAATGAATCAAGATTGTTTGTGTCGCCCAATCAGCACTCACAACATTTGGTCTGTTCTGCAGGAGTATGCTCACTGTTTGGCAACAGCACCCTGCTGTATGTCTCCTACAAGAAAAAGCACCTTCTGAAACCAGCCGAGTACTTCATCATCAACCTAGCAGTTAGTGACTTAGGCCTGACTCTGTCCCTCTACCCCATGGCCATAACTTCAAGCTTCTACCACAGGTATTACACATGCCACCCTACTGTAACATCAGATATAAAAGCAAGGCAACAACGACAAAATGGTTGTTCTCATCAACAGACATATTAACAAAATATGTTAATGTGAAATATATCGTAAGATACTTTATATTGAAGGTTTTTCTATTAAATCAGACTCCTTTTCATATTTCATGGTTCATCGAACTAATTTGTATATGGTTGGTTAGCGGTATGATTGTCTGAGAATTTACAGAATTTACATGTCATGCTATTCTCTTATTTTCCCTCTCATCATCTCCCTCGTTGATCTTTTTTCTCTGTCTTTGCTTTGTTCTCTTTTTATCACAACCACTTACGCAGGTGGCTGTATGGGAAAACAGTTTGCTCCATATATGCTTTTTGTGGCATGTTCTTTGGCCTCTGCAGTCTGACCACTCTAACCCTGCTAAGCATGGTGTGCTTTGTGAAAGTATGTCATCCGCTCTATGGTAAGTCTTCAAAGAAGCTGTTTTTGCCCAATGAAATGACATAGGATTAACCATCACATCCCTAAGTGGCTGATTGTTGATTTATCTGTGGAAGGAAGGAAACAAAACGACCCCCTCCATAGAGTACTGCACATCAGCCTTTCTTTGATAACTGACAAGTCCAGGGGTAGCACTCAATAGGTATTACTTTTGATGTTGGCCAACGATAGTTACGTATTGTAACTTTAGATTCTATAAGTATAGGCATAGCCCTGTAAGAGCCGATGCTATTGGGTTTATCCCTCGTGCATGCGCAGTCGTGAAGATCTCTTTTGGGCCCGTGTGCCCCGCATGGGCCTCTCTTATGTCCGCAGTTACTGTATATTACAGCTGCGACACCAGAGATCTGCTCCCAACTTCAGCATTTTTCTTCAGCCAATGTTGGTGAAGCAGGTGGCTTGAATCTTAGAGGGCTATGACTATACTCATAGAATCTGGGTTTACAATACGTAATTAACAATCTATGTTGTATAGGCTTCGCCCTCTAAGAGCTGTTGCTATTGGGTTAAGGGCGAAGCTGACGTAGTCACCAAAAAAACACAAGTAGATAGCGTATTTCCTCTTCCATCTCACAATGTGTCATGTTTTTTAAGTAGCAAGGCTATAATGTATGCTTTAAAAACCTAATAGGCTATCTTCATGACTGGTCTGCAAAACGTTGTGAGGCCTTCCACGTGGATTCTGAAGAGGCTCCAAAATTAGGATGTAAATCCTCATTAATTAATGCCTCACGGGCACTCTGGTGCAGGAGGATGGAGACATGGCACACCAGATCTAATCACATGTCATTAAGTGAGGATAAGACCAAGTGAATCAGATACACTGCGCAATGAAAGCAGATGAAAAAAATGCACAGAGATGTGAAACGGTTTCATAATGACAAAAAAATAATAGCATAATTAATAACTCCAAAAACCTGCTTTCCTCATTGCCACTCATGTGCTAACAACACATAATCTACCGTCAATTGTGGATTTATCCGCAGAAAAAAAACGGATGAACGGGCACTCGGATGTCCACAAAGCCGCTGCGCAAATGTCAACCACTGTCCTGCCTCTGAGGAGGGCCGTGGACGCTGATAGCCCTCTTGTGGAGTGTGCCCGAATGTCCTGAGGGGATTCCATCCACTACATCTGCGTTATAGGCTTGGTTTGATAGCCTCACACAGCCAGTGAGTCTATGCCTTGCTGACAGTTATGATGTCTACGTATGTAACATCACTGTTCATTCAATCCCCCTTTATTGCTTAGAGGACTTATCTTTTACCTGTTTCTGCAAGCTAGCCAGACCTTCAGTCCCCAACTGCTCATGCTCTACCAGAGATAGCTTTATAAATATTGATCCAGATAATTCCTATATGTTCCTTTAGCAAGTAAAAAAAGAGATGTTTGCACTAGTCTCTGAAACTGCAGTAAAAAACAGCCTCTGGCTGGAACATGGCCAGGCCATAGTTGAAAACCCTGGGGACCACTGTCCCTGGTTTACAGCAAACTGCAAGCACCAGCCAATTTAATGATCGTCTTTCCAGGAGTTTGTATGACATTCATGTTGCCCATAAAGCCATTGGTGGCAACCCACTTCCATCCAGTATTGTGAGCTACGTCATTTAGACCACATACACCCGACTGACGCCGATCAATAAAGATCTCCTCACTGAGACGGCAACACAATCTTTGTAATCCAATGGTAATCCCCTTCTGGTTGAAGCTTTATCTATCTATCAGACTTGAGATGGAAGGTTAGTTTTTACCACAAGAGAACACACAGTCTCCACTGTTAACATGATTAGGATGGGCCCAGACCGGTTGCAATGGCACATAAGTGGCCTAGCATTCTGCTGTACAGATATCCTTACCCTTATACCTTCAACCATGTACAGAGTGAAGAAGAATCGCCTGACCCTTATCTATGCCTCAGTAGGCAAAAAAAAGGGTCTGTTTCACAAAAGCAGAATTTATAAATCCAGGATAACTGGCCAAGCGAGGCTTGACCTAGTTTAATCTGTGCAACAACAATGTATGTGACCATGACTCTGAACTGTATCCATCATAATTATAACATTCAAGGAGTAAGGGTAGGCCTACTAATAATTTGCACACATTAACAGTTGTATATTTTGGACTAAAAGTGATCAGAATGGTTTCAGTTAAGAGAAATGGTTCGTAAATGTATATTTTTAGACTATTGCAATTTCTCACGGTTTTATTATAGCGAGTTTGCTTCTTCCCAAATATACTTTGCTTCCTCATATATGTGAGCATAGAAAAGGAAGATGCTGAAAAATTGGACTCCAAAATGTAAACCATTTTATCTCCCTGTGGTTTCATGAATGATCAGTAGTCTACACTATATAGTTACTGGTCCTGTGAACTAAGACTATAATTAAGGATGATTGTACAATTAGGACATGTTTTATAATTGTAGGCTACAATCCTCTCAAATTATAGTCCCAGTTTACTGGAGCAAAAACAAATTTGGTGCTAAGAATGGCAAATAAAAAGCACATTAGTAAAATACATAATATTTTCTTGTTAAAGAATAGAAAAATAATTAAATCATCTAAAAAGATCTATTGGTATCTGACCAGTCATCCATTGTTAGAACCATTATAGAAACACACAGAGTATAGCACTTTATCAGCACATGAATACATTTTCAAATAATGGTCACAATACTGGTACAGAATTTAACTGAACAATATGTACATGTTAACGCATGGTAATTTTGGTGCTTCTGCTTTCGTGAAACCGAGTCAGAGTTTAAATCATCCAGGATAACTGGGAAATCCCGGCTTAATCCGCCATCTAGGCTTTGTGAAATAGCCCTCTGTTGTAAAGGCATCACGCTGCCAAGTGCGCCAACTTTAGACAGAAATTGACCAACTAAAGAATTAAAGGATTTGAATTGTGCACTGAGTTTAAGTAAATTTCAAACAAAACAGGACAAGCTCGCCCCTCCACCCATGTTTCCGTAAATGTCATGACTGTCACTAACCCAAACCCCCTCCCCCAACCATCTTGTCGGTGATTGGCTGGAGTGTTTTGTTGTGTTTTGGTGCCTATCCTGTTCCCCTAGTGTTTTTCAGACCTTTACGACCCCCGTTTTGCCTCCTGAGACCGGGCTCTTTCACTGTGTATTCAGGGGGCGGGCAGCTAGCGGATTAAGGAGAGATGCCTACATGGTTTGCAGGAACTCATTGTAAACCTTTGAACTCTTCATGCAACTATTTCCATTACTTTTCATGAATGAGGGCAACACCCATAGACTGTATATAAATGGACAGCGCATGTGTAACATCACCCATTGGTTTTCGGAGATCTGCTATGAATCGTCGAGTTTGCCGTTAACGGGAGCAGCCATCCTGGTAGCGGATGTGACGAATTTAGACAAGAGGGAGGAGTGAGGGAGGAGGCCTTACACTCTACATTACGTTACACACTTCCACTGGCAATCACAGCATAGCCATGCCCTAAAACACCCCCTGCTTTATCGCCAATTTTAAACTCAACAAGACCATAATTCAAAAAATGAACATGATGTTGCGTTGCAGAAGACCTAGAACTAGCGATTGAAGCCATAAACTCCTTATGAAAATGTTAACTGAGGTAATAAATCAAGGGAGAAGTGGGTCACTTTCTCATAGACTTCTACAGAAACTCACCTCCTTTTGCAACCGCATGTGTTGCCCCCGCTGGAATTCAGATAGAATGCACGTTTAAGGCACTACCACATCTGCAGCACAACGCCGAACCGGATGCGTTGTCCATTAATACTTACAGTCAATGGTAACAAAATGAATGCCTTCAAGGAAAGACTGTCTGAAAGTAAGTAGTGTTATTCCCATTTGAACGATTCACCTATCTACCCCTGATGGTAGTCATAAACACATTAGCTGCAGTCAGATGCCATTAACTAGTTTGTTTCAAGCAGACTTGACTATGAGAACATGCGGAGGGGGGTTGTGGTGGGGGGTGGTGGCATTCATACGGTGAGACATTTCACTCCCATTTCACTAAAAAGCAGGGGTATCAAACATCCTAAAGATTTTCATCATCTTATTGTAGCATCATTTTTGGGGGCAAATCTATAAATAATAGTTTTACCAGAATATTTCAACTACATAGATAATGAAATAGAATTTAATGTGTTTTCACAGGGAACAGGTTTAACTCTTTCCACGTCCGCTGGCTCATTGGCTTTGCTTGGGTCTATGCCCTGTTGTTTGCGTGCTCCCCGCTGGCCCACTGGGGGAAATATGGACCAGAGCCTTATGGCACCGCCTGTTGCATTGACTGGCGCCGGTCCAATCAGCACTCTACGGCACGCTCCTACACTGTGGCACTGTTTCTCTTCTGTTACATCATACCATGCTGTATTATTTTAGCATCCTACACGGGCATACTGGTCACAGTGCACGCTTCCCACAAGAATATGGAGCAGCATGCAATGAGGCAGACACACATAAGCAGCAACCAGACAATTATTGTTAAGGTAAGAGGAAAGTCTGAAATTATTTAATTGTAACAATATACCATTTAGCTCATTCACTCATATGTGCTTTTAAACTTTCTGCTGGGGATCAGAGGTAAAATAACAAAGGTCCTCCTTGGAGACATGTCCTTCATTTGTTAAAGAAATTGCCAGTGACCTGAATAGAACCTTAAGTGATGGAGCTTCGCATTAGCAGGAATTGGCTCTGGTTGTACAGTGATGGATGAGAGGCTACTGCTGCCTTTGCTGATTGGTAATAATAATGAGAGAGCGAGCCGTAGACAGGCTGGGGGATGTCATATTTTTTTTTTTTCTTTTAAATTGAATTTGTTGACAATAAAAAACATAGAATAACACCCATCTTACTAAACTATAATGTCACTGTTCTGTGAAAAGCACCAAAAGCCGTTTTTCAAAAGTATGTTTTTCTTGAACTTTTCTCTTCTGTGTTCTTTTTTCTTCAAGCTAAGTGTTGCTGTCTGCATCGGTTTCTTAGCGGCATGGAGTCCATATGCTTTGGTGTCCATGTGGGCGGCCTTTGGACACATTGAGAACATCCCTCCTCTGGCATTTGCCTTGCCAGCCATGTTTGCCAAGTCCTCCACCATCTACAACCCAATCATCTACCTGATGCTGAGACCGAACGTCCGCAGGATGGTGCGCAGCAACCTGGCTACTCTATGCCACGCCTGTCTGAAGGTCTGCCTCTGCTCCCAGGAGCCAGCTACGTGCTGCTCCAAGCCAGAGATCAGGGTCAGACTATGCTCAGTCCACAGACAGATCAACCAGTTCCCTTCATCCAACTCCTCTGCTCAACCTCCTATGGTAGCATTCAGGGACCACAGCTGTGAGAAGTGCAAGGATGCTTTCGATTGCTTCAGACACTACCCTCGAATCTGCAGCATCACTCCAAGTGGAGACTCGTCTAAGGATCAAGACACTCCAGTTTCCCAAACACATGTGCAGAAGACACAACGCATGCGCCATAAGAAGTCTCAGCTCGCCATCATGTGTGCAAAAAGGACTTCCGAAATAGACAACTTTCATATTAATTTGGAGATGGTTCCAGGGCATGCAAAAGTGGCTTGGCCCTAATATTTCACTATATTTTACAATGTTTACAGAATACCTCTGCACAAATTTGGCAGTTTATGTTCTTTCAGGTGTGGAATTACCTTATTTCTAGAGAAAGATCTTTAGGTATTATTTTTTATTTTTTATATTATTATTCATTCATTAAGTCTAATACTAAACAACTCAGCTAATATGCTTTATGAGGACTGTGTGGACGTGGTCTGATGGGATTGATTTGACAGACAAAACATGATTAATGTATATTATAACTGTTAAAGCTGACAATCTGCCCTTTCAACATGTTTTTTTTTATTGGACAAGTGCTGTGCAAATACGTCCAGACATTAAGGGCTTGAAATTAGTTTAATGTCATTGACTCATTTTCTGCTAGCTTGATCTTATTTAAACCTGGGTTAAGCCTCAGGGAATCAGGAAATTGGCAGGGAACAGTTGGAGTATGACAGTCACTGATGGATTTGACTGATATTCATATAGTTACTATCATGTGAGTCCCACCAACTTACACAGGTTTTATCCTGGATAATGGCTTTTTTGTGTGAACGGGGTATAACATGCCTTTGGTGATTTCCATGGTCAGGACCCTGTTCTGTTTAATTATTACAGTAACATGTGTACATATGAACTGAGAGCCATCTAATTTCAAAAGCTGTCAACACTGACTTTTACTATGCCAGCCCCAGTAGTTTACACTTGACAACTGCAGGTATATAGGGTATGGTGCTTGATCAATTATTTATGGACTATGCTGCGCAATTTTGTCTATCTACCTGTATTATGTGAACTTCAAGTCATTCTTTGTGTTGTTCATGTGTTATTCATGACAACTGAATATTTCTTCAGGATATTGTATATATTGATGTCACTACAATAGAGGAAAAGGGAAGAAAGACACATAAAACAAACACTTAACACAACCCAAATATGCAGCAGTAGATACATTATTTAGTGGAGAAAGACCATTAAGTTCATGTTGTCTGTAATTGTTGTGTGTAAATACATTGTGTCCGGTAAACATGACTGGAATTGGATTAAGGCAATTAAAACTAGGACTGCTTATCCCATGTGCCTGCTGCTATTTCATCTATTTTTATTAGACTTCTGAGATTTTACCAATTTCTTAGTTGCAAGGCAAGATTATAACAAAAGGTACATTATTAGATTATATCTATCGATCAACAGGGTACCATTTTAACAGCATCCTTGAATCTGATGTAATTACTGTTAAGAAACTAGAAAGCCTGTTCACATTTGTATCCCAAGACCTTATCAATAATCATTCATGGCATTGAAGGATTAAGATTCTTGTGTTTAGTGAAGCGATTATTAAACTCTCCAGGTGAAAAGGAACAGCAGTGGCTGTTTGATTTGCAAAGTCATACTATCATCACATCTTTAAACCAATGCACGTGGGACTTTTCAATGACAAAAGGGAAAATCAATCTCCCTGTCAGGGGTATTTGGGGGAGTATAAGGGGATAATCAAGACAAACACACAGCTGTTTAAACTCGAATGCTCAGGAACAAATATCCACATTATACAATATACTGGCATGTAAGAAATTGGCTGTTTTCAGAGTATTGTCTTAGTTAGTATATGCAGAGCTGCCTAAAATCTATTTTGGGATTTAATGTTATCATTGTGTACAGGTATGTTGGGTTAATGTTTTCTGGAGTGTTCACATGATGTTAGTTCTCTCCCAGCTGTGCGAACATTTTCATTTCTTTGTGCGTTGCATTGGGGGATAGTGTCCATCAAGAGAGAGCAAAGTCAAAAGTCAAACACTTATGGGTATACTATATCTTGTCTTTTTTTTTCCATTCTCAACACTATCTTAGATTTAGGATGTAGTCTGGAATTGGGATACAGCTATATTCTGGATATAGTCGTGTATGTTATGGTTTGGGTGTTTGCTTTGGTTTCTTTTTCCCCTTCTTTGTTTTTTTCGGTCTCATCTCCTCGTGTTTGTCTCCCCGGTCTTGTGTGGTAGTCTGTCTTGTATTCCCCTGTGAATGTCTGTATGTTTGGTTTCCTGTTTTATTTTGAAAGTTGGTCTCTGTCTCGTCTTGTCTCTAGTTTTACTTCTTGTCTGTGATTGTCCTGCGCCGCCCTGATGTGATTCACCTGATATATCACCTGTTCCACGTTACCTCTTGTATTTACCCTCTCTGTTCCTTTTGTCTTTTATCAGATCGTTCGTGTATCTTTGTGTTGGCAGTTTGTCGTCCTGTCTGGAGTTTTTCATGTGTTGTTCCCGTACCTATTTATTCCTGTGTGTTTTTCCCTGCCTTTGTTCCCTTTTTTTTGGCATTGCTCTCCCTTTTTTGTATTTTGGGACTTTGTGTTGCTGTTGTTGGATCCTGTGTTTTTGTGGACTTTGTTTTTTGTGTAAAATAAAGCCTTGTGAAGCACTCTCCTGCCTGCTGCCTTCTCTGCTTCATCACAACAGTGTCTAATCTCAGCCGTGTATGTTTTTATAGCCAATAACTAGTTGCAAGGGATAACCAATGAAATTCTAAACTAGAAACAATTTTAGCTCAAGGTATTCACTTGAAAAATGTAAAGGGCATTATAAAAAATTTAAAAATAATTATTATAAGTGGAATTTATGAAATACATTTATTTTGAAATGTTAGACACATATGTACACACAGTTTATTCAAATAATCAAAATGGCTTTAAAATAAATTTAGATCCAGGTTTGGGAGTGAACAGGGGGATGCAGTTTTTTGTGTGATGCTGGACAGAAGTCTATTGTGTAGTGAGAACTACATTGTGACTGTGAGACCCAGTACAGTAAGTGACAACTTTGTATTGAAACAAGACATGAACACATCTCAAAGACAATCTACTGTTTAAACGGTGAGAAACCTTGTATTCCAGAAATGCTTCATACAGCAGCAGATTATCAGATTAAATAAAATCTGATGATTATTATTACAGTAAATCCATACAATGAACACTCAAACAAGAAACTAATTAGTAATTCATGCACCTTTACTGTACTTTGGACAAATGGAAGCACATAGTCTACAGCAGGGTTTAGATTAAAGGAGACATACTTCAATTTACTCATTTTATAGTATATACTGAACACATGGAATATTACAATAATACACATGTATTAGTGGAGTACTGCACTAAGGTTTCTGTACTTCTGTACAGTTAGCCTAACCCCCCCCCCAACAGCTTCTTACAGACTCATTGACCTTACCTGTTTGTGTTGGTCTGGAATAAATATTTACCACACACCATTTCATTAGTTAATTATTCAGTTAAAGCTACAACAACCGTGCACAAACTCAATGGCTTTCCCATCCCACAATTATGCAGAGATCTATTTCTGAAAAACATACTTGACAATGTATGTATTAAAAATATTACTTTTGAAACACTTCTTGCTACTACAATATATCTGACACATGAATAAGAAAGACTTTTCCTTTAGGTCATTATTACTTTATAGTAAATTAAAAATAAACAATAATTTTGACATCTAGATTAGAAAAACCTGAACCCTGACCATGTTTGTCTCTACTGCTCATAAGATGTTTGGTAGAAAAAGTCAGACCGTGAGCTCTTTGGTTCTTAAGAGTAACAAAAATACATTTTCTGGAAAGATACAATTGGTTGAGCTGTTGAGATTTTGCCCATATCTCATTTTCAAAGCTTTGAGCAACACAAACAACATTCTACATTCAATTGTATTCGGCAGCGACAAAGACTACATTTCAAACCTGTTGCAAAAAAAACAAAATTTGCTTTTTTGGTTTTGGTAAAAAAAGGGAGCCTTTAAATGCTGCAAACAGTGTCCCCCCTCCCCTCCCCATCATAAGCAGAAAGTCCCTTAGAGAGAATGGAGGTAGAACGTCTGTCAGATCTAAGATGAAGAACTGCAGGCGTCTAATATTTTCTGGATGACATCTACCTTTATGTTGCCTTTCAGAGCACGACAAAGCTTCCCAATTGTGCAGCCAACACTTCCCTCCTTCATTTTCCAACGATCCAGCATCTGGTGCACCATCTCTGGAAGGCCGTCCCGGAAACAGTCATGCTCAATGGTCTCTATTTCCACACTGGTCAGACCTAGTCGCCGAGCACAACGCTTCCATTTGCCGCCGATGTTGTCGGTCAGCAGATCAAGGTGCTCCTCGGTCACAGCATGGTCCTCTGAATGACAGAAAAGATAAATCTATTAGGACAACTAGTTGTGCAACTCTAATGAGAAATTGTTTTGAGTTTAATTGTTTTGAGTTTGATTCCTGTAGTAGAAAATACTGTTGTCATGGACAATTTGTTGTGTCTCCATTGCTCATCTGACCTACCACTCAAAACTGCTTCTCTCCATCTCACACTGGCAAATAGCCAACTGGATTCCTTCATGTTTTGGACTGCATTTTTTACTCTCTTTTGACATTTTACAGCAAAAAATAAACAAACAAACCAACAAAAACTAAATCTGCAGATGAATCAATAAAATTTGAGAATATTAGTTGTAGCCCTAATAATGAGTGCAACTGAGCAACAACAAGTGTATAGACAAACTATCACAGCTGTCACATGAAAGAAATGTTATTTGTTACCATATTTCAGAATGCCTTCTTCAATGGGAGAGTTAGCTGAGGCGGTGTTCTGTAGAGAACTGTTGGAGGGATCGTAACTTCTGATACTCATCATGTTGCTGTGCCCAATCTGGATCCCGCTGGCATTTTGAATGTAAAGAGATCCTGGAACAAGCACAAAGCAAGAACACATAACCACAGTCTCTCCAGCACGTCAGCCAAAGGTAACAGAAGCAGCTGTAAACACCTCAGGCAACTAGATGTAGAATTTACTGAAATAATGCTCCATCAAAAAAGAACATGTTTGCATGTACCTGGATCTTGCTTTAAGCAGTTATTGGAAGAGGTCAGGAGCCGCCCAGGACTGATGTCAGGAGCAGATGTATCAGACACTGGGTAAGCTGGCCAGGACTGCTGGCAGTCATAGTGGGAAAGTGGATGTTGCTGGTTAAAGTTTGATAGAGAAGGGCTGCTGGAAGACATTGGCATGTGGGATGGAGTAAATGTGGAAGAGTTCATAGAGTCATAGAGACCAGCAGTAGGGCGATAACAAGCCTCTTCCTGGCTGGTGGGCTGCACCGGTTCAGCTTTTGTCCAGGAATGGACAGAGGATGCATTAGAGGGTCTGTCTTTTTCTGGTTGCCTGATAGCGTGATCTGAAGGGCTGAAGTGGTCATGCAGGAAAGGATTTAAGTTGTTGGGATGGTAGTAGCTGGCAACGTCAGGCTCACAGTTATAGCTACCATGTTTGTGGTACTGAAGCTCCCGACCCAGTTTCTCTTCCAAAGCTGGAGGGGACCTGACTGCCTTGGCGTCTGTCTGAACAGACTCCACAAGTGGCTCAAACTGGATGTCATGCATGTCCTCAATACTGGCTTCAACAGGCTCAGGTACACTTCTGTCTGAACTCAATAAAGGAGCTGGGCAATCTGCAAGGTAAGGAGAGAGGTTAAAGCAATAATGCTACTCCATCCTTTTCAAAAAAATGTCTAGCTTTCTGAGCATTTAGTAATACAGCCTGCACAGGTGGACATTAGAGTGTATAAAGAATATCTAAACCAGGATTACCAACAGTGCTCACCTGCTGAAAAAAAATCGTAGTTGATTGATAAAGATTTCATCTTCTCAACAAGGTCATCTGGGCCTTCATATAATTTCTGCATAAAAAAAAATATAAATATCACACAGAGAATCAAGAATTGAAATACTTTCATCAGCTTTACTTTAACTTCAAATCTACTTTAGTGTTACCACATTCAATTCAAAAAGAAAATATATTTACCCTCAGATCAAGTAAATCTTCCTCTACGTGGGGTTCAAGCTTTACCGTGTAAATAGCAGAGAAGAAGTCGTAGCCCTCTGCAAGGGAGGGGAAAGGAGGAGAATAGCCACATGATAAACTGAAGGGGTCAAATGACTAAGCTTGAAATTCAAGTTTACATATTGTATGCCTGTACAACATAGTGACAAAAACTCAATAACAGCTGAGGGAAAAGCAAAACCCTGCTGAAAATGTTCCTAGCATCACAAAATGTTAAGAACTTCCTTTATAGTTCAAATCTGAAGGACCATTTTAAATATTCTTTTCACTCAACAGAAGCAATATTATTACAAGGTTACAACAAGATCATATTTGTATCTTAAATGTGCACGTTAGCTGCTGAGTAACTAACAGACATTAAATAAAATGTTAAAATAAAATAAAGCCTTGAATTCTATGAAAAAACTGCTTTGTTTCTGATCACATTATACTTTATGCTATATATGTTTCACTCACTCACTCACACACACACACACACACACACACACACACACACACACACACACACACACACACACACACACACACATCTTCTAAGGCCAAATTCGCATATCAGGTGGTCTTTTAGCAGGAAGGAAGTCTTGCAGCTCAGTTCTGCAGGTTTTTCCTCACACACACACACACACACACACACACACACACACACACACACACACTAACACCACACACATATCAGGTGGTCTTTTAGCAGGAAGGAAGTCTTGCAGCTCAGTTCTGCAGGTTTTTCCTCACACGCGCGCGCGCACACACACACACACACACACACACACACACACACACACACACACACACACACACACACACACACACACACACACACCTGTGAATGTTGGCCGTTGCAGCGGTATGTGATCCCAGCACCTCTTCATGAGCTGAATTATCTCTCCAGGAGTGTCTCCTGGAATAAGGTTCTCTGCAGGTCGGTCGCCGTTTCGGACACACTGGCTGATTTGGTCATCACTTCTTGCATCTGGACATAGAAAAGACACTTAGGTTGTCTGCATGAAGTTTACCTAATGTAGTTAGGAGTTATGAACCTAAAACAGTGCATCACCATTTCATTATTCATGGTGAACATGCCTCTTGTTATTAGGACTTGCAACTCACTTGCATATGGCTCTTCCCTTGTGAGGATGACCCAAACCACAATTGCAAAGCTGTAGACGTCAGACTTCTCAGTAGAGGGTGTATGTATACTCTCCAGGTGCTCAGGGGCCATGTAGCTCAGTGTGCCGGCACCTCTCACCCCTGCTGATTGACCTAAACAACTCTTCCTGCGAGATTCCTCCTTTGTGAGTTTGCTCCATGTCTGACAGGTGGCCAGGCCAAGGTCTGCAATCTAGAAGACAAAGAGGGAAAAAAATACTTTGCCATGCCAATGCTTGCTGTCAGAATCAGAACAGTGTCATGGGCCAGGTGTGTAATATACCTTGATGTGAAAATCCTTGTCCACTAAAATGTTTTCTGGCTTAATGTCCTTGTGTATGACTTTTCTCTCTGTGAGATACACCATCCCTTCCAAAATCTCTAAGATGATTCTGCCTTTGATGGATATTGGCACAGGAACCTAGCGAAGATTTAGTGTATTAGTACTTTCCTATTGAGTAAAAATATCATGAGTGATTTAAGGCAGCAAACTATGGATAAAATCTAGTGGAACTACATGAGTAACAGACATTATTTTCGAATATTTCCCTTTTCAATGTGACTACAGTTAATAAACTGGCTGACCTTCTGTAGCATGTCCGACAGGTTGCCTCTCGGTAGGAGTTCCATAACTAGTGAGCAGTCTCTGTCTTCCATGATCACACCCAGCAACTTGACCACCCGTTCATGGTTCAGGCTTGCCATGATGTTTCCCTCTTCCAGCAGCGACCTTTTATTCTCCCTGGAAAGTATAGAAAAAAATAGTGAGAACTGAATATCTGCCAGACAAGTGGAATATATAATCATTTTGAGTCTAATGGATGCACCAATGATGATACTACTTTTTACGAATCAGATATAAATCATGGTGTGATCCATATTAAATACAATGTCTGTGTGAATGTCATAAAATTCAGCGTTTCTGCCATAAGTTGCAATCATTCAGACAAGCTGTGCAACAAACCAACATTTTAGTGCCACAGAAATCAATCCCTAAATGTCATCTTACATACAAATGATTCAAGTGACTTCCACACAGTGATGTACAGGTTTGAAATTTCAGGGAAAAAAAACACTTGTATTGGATCAGTGTTAGGTACTGGTACACCAGAAATTTAGGTGCATCCCTTGCAGGATATATAGGAAACTAGAAACTGAAATCACACGCTGCAATAAAAATAGGAATGTTTTTTTCAAATGATAAGTGTTGTAAATGTAAGAATGTGCATCCTAAGTGGTTATCGAGGTCCAGTAGGTTATCTGAAGAAAAAAAAACATACATCCATGGAAAAAAAACGGATGTTTGACTTACATCCGCATTTCAAATAAACTCAAGTCTCTATTGTCCATCTAAAATAGGAAGTTTTTAGCAAAGCTTTTTCATAGCGCACAGCCTGGGAATGGAAATTGCTATAATACCAATTAGTATTATAATACCCACTAGCCACCCACCAAAACTAGGCTTGCAAAGTATTTTTACACAGGCAACATTCTTCCATCAATATCACATACTATTATGCTGTCAAAACTATATAGTTTTGACAGCATAATAGTCAACGACAGTTGTGTGGAGAGCCTGTCTAAAGTATTCTGCCCGGCACATGATTCAAGTTACCATAAGCGAGGGGGAATACCCAGTAGACTCGATACAGTAGATACAAACCTAACTTACTCATTGCGAATAGGGCCAGTATACAAGGTCTTCAAGACCACCTGACCGAGGGTTACATGGTAGCACAGGTAAACCTCTCCAAATCCTCCATAGTCCAGGGCCTCTTTCTTGATGAGATCAGTCGATCTCATATGCAGTGATTGTGGCGCGGTGGCCATGCCTGGTTAAAAGTCACAATAAAGCACAACAACTCAGAAACAAACAAAGTGGCTAAAACTTGTATGTTGTAAAATAGGCTACAGCAAATGCAATTATCTGCGAGTAGACAAAACTGGATGACAGAAGCGGGGACTCAAACCGTGAATACGTTTAAAACACTTTGACAGACTGAAGATGTAGGTCAGCTAACGCCGAATGTTCATGTTAATGTTCACGAAAGTTTCGGCACCAAGCCAAATTTAGCTAGCCCTCGTAAGGTTAACCAAACCCTTCACCCGACAAACAACATTATACACCCCATTCGCTCAATATCACAAACACTGAAGTAAAACTGTTAGCTTACTTAATATAGTGCTGTTAAATCCAAATAACGTTAGGGCACTTCCTCGTTCAAAAGTGAAACCTGGCAAGAGACGTAAAAAAACTACAAACAGCCTCACAAGTCGATAACAGATCAGGACGACTAGCAACATCAGATGTTTGTGTCTGAAAAGGTCTAAAAAAAAACAACAACATATTCCATAACAAACACAAATGAAGGATATGATATGAAGTTGTTTTCTTTCTGACTGAAGTTAATTTTAAATGAATTTACGAGACAGATGTTCCTCTGATACAGGCACATTGTAAATCTTGTCGTGTGCCATTGTCGCCCTCTACTGGGGAATTAAAGTATTGCAGACTTAAACAACCTTGCGTTGCCCAGTAGAACTGTTGCTTTTTATTTGAGATTTGATGTAGAAATTGATACACTGTTCTACTAGACAAAAAGCATCTGTCATCTGAACAAATCCTTTACAGAACCAAAAAGAATACGACAATTTCAAGTCAGTATTAATAAAGCAGCACAGCTTGACTAACTCTAACGTAATAAATAAACAATTAACTAGTTCATTGATAAAACAAGCATTTATGTGAAACTAGAGTGGGAAACCACCTTGCAGCCTCTGACAGCGTGGGTGAAGTATGACATCTAGGCACATTTTGAGCAGCCTATCTGTGAACACCCACACTACGAATTCCTCCTTTGCACACTAAAGCCACAACAAAGCAGTAGTGTCATATTTACCTGTATTGTACTGTCTGGGTTTTCTGGTTCAAATGTTTTACATGTATTGATGGTAATCTACATATTATTTGGAAAACGTTCCAACTGTGACTGATTGCAGTGTTTTGACCACTGTTAGTGTTGCAGATACTAATCACACAAGTCTATGAATAAAACACCCTTGTTTGCATGAAATCTACTTTTCATCCACAATTAAAATAGTTCGATGAATGATCTATGACCTGGATCAAGTGGCTATAGACCCATTTTCATTAAATATGCATTATTAGTTGTTTACAAATATTTTTTGGCAAATCGGTCCATCAGTCACAAATGAAATTGCCATGCACTCCACCAACTTTATTACTAACAGCACAAGTTATTTCAGGTATTCAACTATAAGACAATGGCTGTTTAGACTAATTGAGGCCAGAATAACAGGAGTATTGGGTATCAGTATTAAGTGGACTGACAACCAGCTTTGTATTCCAGCTCCAGCCATGGTGCAAGAGGCCATGTATGCCATGTGAGGCAGCACTCTGTGTAGTAGGCAAACACCTCCTCCCATTCAAGCTATAGTCTAGTGGTCACACACTGCCCCTACAACAGATCACCAGGAAGTTAAACTAACTTGTGCCTGCTGTGCTGTTCTTCCTGTTAATGTTATTAACACAACGATAATCAGCCATGTGCCTTTATTTCTCTGTAATAACACCTGTTTTCTATGCTGTTGATTGGCCTCTTTATACCTGCCCCAGGCATCTTACTAGTTTACTGCCTGACTCTTACGTAGTCAACCAGCAGGGTCCATTGGAACTGGCAAAGGTGAGCCTTATTGGCCTGCTGCCACCGATCCACAGGTCCTGGATTGCCTGCCACGTCTCAGGAGAGACTGATCATCCAATGTTCTCTAGTGTTTTTTATTTTCCCAGGAGAGGGGTAATTTAAGCTCTCATACTCATCATGTTCTAAAAGACTCCCCAGGGCAGAGTCATGTACAGGTGGACATTTTCATTGGCTGCACCATTGTCTCTTTTTTCCGGTTTGACAAGCTTCTCAAAGGAGGCAGTTTTCCAGATGGGTCTTTCTGTGGTGCTGTTTTTATTTAATACAGGGACATTTCTGTGAATACGCCAGAGTTAGCCAAAAGGTTATTTTTCACCTGCAGTCCCTAGACAGATCGTAACAAGTTACCCTAAAAAAAGTAAAGTTACATATTTACATAACAACATAACAATTATAATACATTATACATTGGGTAAAAACTACTACTATTAAAGTTCAATATAAGAAAAGTTAAGTTAAATATACACTAGCAACAAAGCTGACCTACAATCAGACAAGCATCAGACAAAGACATAAACACATGTACATCCACAAGGCAAGAAGCCAACAGGGGGCAGCAAGAGCAGGTCTAACGGTTAATGGAAATTTTGACAGCTCTGATTGTTAATAAGCCATTTTTTTTCAACTGGATCTTGAATGTACTATATGTGTTTATTTTTCTGATGGTTATGGGGGCGAGGTTCCACTCATTAGCAGCGCAAACAGAAAAAGCAGTTTGGCCAAATGCACTTTTTGTGAATGGAATGACACAATCTCCTGTGCTTTACCTCTGGTTAAGCTCTGATCAGTGAATAAGTTTATAGACGAGACATAGATTTGAATATATTTGACCATGTTTTCCCAATTAAGTAACCTCTGTTTTTGTAATAATGGACAATGATAAGAAATGTTTGGTTTCTTGTCCAGAATTTTAACAGTTTGTCTGTAATTGCAGAGGTTTCAGAGATGTAGCACTAGCTTGTGACCAGATGGGTAAACAGTGAGTGATTAGGGAGAAGATCATAGAGTGCATGTACATTTTTGCTGCCTGTGTGAACATTTGATGGTGAATGTATCTAAAATTACTGATGTTGAATTTGATTCTATTACAGACCCTTTTCACATGTGATGTAAATGACAACTTTGAATCAATTAAAAACCCCAGATATTTGTATTCTGACATGATCTGCAGCCAACACGAAAATATCAGGCTCAACATTGAAGTTTCTGTGGGACTTGGTGAAGAACATTGCTACTGTTTTTGATGTGTTCAACTGCAGGCAGGATTGTTTCAACCAAGCTGTAATATTTACCATGCTGTTAGGGAGCTTCTCAGCCACCTGAGAGATATGATTACCATGAACATATACTATGGTGTTATCAGTAAACATCTGCACAGAGACATCAGAAACATCAGAACAGACGGACGGGAGGTCATTTATATAAAGTGAGAACAACAACGTCCTAAATTTGATCCTTGAGGAAGACCGGTGGACAGATTAATTGCGGCTGAAGAAAATGACTGGACTCTGACACGTTGGGAGCAGTCAGTGAGGTAGGACTCAATCCATGTAAGAGCATCTGATGAAAAATTGAAACTGCGTAAGTTCATCAGCAAGACTTTGTACAGTGTCCAAGGCCTTCTTGAGATCCAAGAACACGGCACCCACAACCCCACCTCTGTCCAACATAGCTCTAAAGTTTTCTGTAAGAAAGGAAGTTGCAGTCTCGGTGGAATAATTTGCTCTAAAGCCAAACTGCATAGGGTGAAGAGCATATGATGTGGTATTTAGATGGTTAATAATTAGTTTTAGTGTCAGTTTCTCTGCAACCTTAGCCACTGTGGGCAATATACTGACTGGTCTGTAGTTTGAGATGGAATGAGGGTCACCACTCTTGAAGATGGGAATGTCAATAGTTGGTTTCCAAATGCTTGGGAACATGTTTTGTGAAATGGACAGATTGATAATTTTGGTAATTCAATTCAATTCAATTTTATTTATGTAGGGCCAAATCACAACAACAATTATCTCACAGGTCTAGACCGTACTCTATGATGTTATTTACAGAAACCCATCAATTCCCACCAAGAGCAAGCACTAGGCAACAGAGGCAAGGAAAAACTTTCTTTTAATGGTAATGGGGCATGTGACTGATGTGCTGAGCTCCTTGAGCACCACTGTGTTCATACCAAAACTATCTTTACATGCTGATGATCTGAGTGATTTAATGATCTGTGATACCTCCGATACTGTGATCCTTCTTAAACTAAAAGCTGATTTACATGTGTCTACTGAAGGAATTTATGTGTTCTCAGATGTAAAACAGTTTGCTGTGTTAGCCACAGAATCAATAAAATGGCGAGTGAATGCCTCTGCCTGGGGTTTGGTAGGTCCCTCAGGTAATAAGTTTGGTGTCAGGAAAGCCATTTTTAATGGTGTCAAGTCACAAATGATGCTCTGATGGTGGCAAGGAAGACTATCCAAGGTATAGAGAAGGAGGAGACCCTGCGTGTGGCACGTGTGACTAAACCTCACCATCCCATGTTGATGGATGGTTCTTGGTGCACACCCTTTACTCATTCAGCACTATGCATCAGCATAGGAAATTGGGGCAAAGGGGAAAAACTACTCTCAAATATTGCTGCTTAAGTAAATCACAAGTAACAATCAGTTTGTCTCTTCCTCTAGTGTGAAATTTGAGATTAGTGTTCTGAACAAGGAATTGCATATCTGCAGCAAAAGTCCATAGTCACTCTCTCTCCAGATCATAGCTGGAAAACACAAATTAACCAACTTAATTACTAACAGTGTGCATACAAGTTATTTGTTATTCAACAATGAGGCAATGGCCATCTCTGAAAACCATCTTTGGAGTACCTTAAAATATGTTATTGGTATATTTATTCAAACCATGACCAATTTGTGCATGATATCTCACATAGGCTAATTGTCATCTTTGGATACTGATAGGCTAATCTAATGTAAATCTAAGGAATAATATAAGGAAAATCTTACATGGACAGAAAGTTGACATCTAACATTGCAATGAGTTTATATTCTATTTAACTTTATGGTGGCTTGTAGACTATTCCCGTGATAGCCTATTTTCACTAGGGGTGTTGGCTAATTTGGCTCTGGTACGTAGCAATCTGTTGTATTTTAAGAGTTTATTGTAAGGTTTAGTATGCTGTCATTGGGCTTGGGGGGCTGGTTATTAATATTCTCATCATATCCAGCAAAATAAAATCCAGGTTTGGCTTTAGACCACACCTGTGTCATCCCTAAACGCCGCTCTCCGTATATCATCAAACTACAACTCCCAAGATTCATCGCGGGGAGCTTGGGAAGCAGTTCTCGCCTTGCTCGGACGCGGAGCTGCTCCATTACAGCGGGATTGGGAATGCGTCAAGCCGCTGGATAAGCATTTTTAAACAACGAGGAAACACTGCGTGGCATTTCTTTTCACTTTTATTTTTTTTAGAAGGGATCTTTCAGCATGGGGAATGGCATCAATAAGGTAGGATTATCATCTGTTGCACCCGACTAGCGGTGCACACACACACACACACACACACACACACGCGAGTGGTGAAAGTGTAATTATGATCTTTGAGATGTTTAAAAAAAAAAAAAAAGACTCATTAGTTTGCAATGATTCAATAAGAGAAGACGTCTTCAAAATAATCAAACATAAACTTTTTAATTTAGCCTAAGTGGTCAAACTATGAATATTTAGGATGGTGAACATGATATGCCGGATTTGAACATATCATTTATAATTATCATTTCATATTGTCAGGGTGTCGTTTGAGTCAGCTTTCAGTTTCCCTCAGCTGCTGATATCACTGATGCTTTGACCATGTCTGCTTCATGTTTACATATATCTCTGTCCGGATAGATCCTGCCTGACTTGTACTTGGGGAATTTCAAAGGTTTGTCTAAATATTATTATTATTATTATTATTATTATTATTATTATTATTATTATTATTATTATTATTATTATTATTATTATTTTGATCTGGTTTTTTGTTTATGACAGCACATGCCCATTGTTTCTGGTGTTGTTTTTGTCAGATGCAAGAGACCGAGAACAGTTAGCCAGAAACAACATTACACACATCCTGTCCATTCATGACAGTGCAGCTCCCATCCTCCAGGTGAGAAGCTCTCCAAATCCTTGTTATACATATAACATCTTTGCCCGTAGTGCGCATCTTAAATTTCTCATTCATCTTTTAAGCAGATCGATTAAGCAAATGAGAAAGAACAGATCTGATTGGCTGAGTCCCTTCTTGGTGTATTAGTACAGTGCACATGATTAGAGCTCTTACTCCAGTCTCACACCATTCCATAAACCAGTCTGTCAGGTCGGTCTGGAAGAGGTGCCATGCTGCCTCTTGAGTTGTCAGCCCCGAGTGAGTGAGTAGACAATAAGCAGGCGAGTTTCATACTCATGTGATCGGAGTATCATGAAAATGCCAGTCAACAACAGTTGGTTTTGGTTAGTGTGCTGAGATGTGTGCCTGCGTGGGTTTTAGAGTAGGTGGTTGTTCTTGCTTCAGCCAGTGTGGACTGTGCAGTCTTAATTCATAATGTAATTAATATCACTATTTTATTATTTATTTGTTTTCTAGGTTATTGATTTTGATGTAAAGTTTCTCCAATAGCTGCAAGTACAAAAGCAGCTTCTGTTATCAATTTATAAAAATGGGGCATGCACATGTATGACTACAAATCTGCTTAACATTGCCTCCATTGTTCCACGTACAATTGCACAGCCTGTGTTCACCAGCAGCAACACACATAAAACCTTAAGAGTATTGATGTCCAAGGTTGTTTATCACCTGCTGGTTTTTAGATTTGCGTTAAATGCATGAGAGCAAGTGACTGCTGACAGGTAACTAGTAATACTTTGTCCCTCAGGAGATGACCTATCTCTGCATTTCAGCAGCTGACCTGCCCACACAAAACCTGTGAGTACCAAAATGTGCAGCACAGCAACACAGCACAGAACAATGAGAGAGAGAGAGAGTGAGAGAGAGAGTTAGAGAGAGAGAGAGAGAGAGAAAAAAAAAATCCATTTAAGGCTGCACTGTGTGGGTGTCTAAGGTTCATTTTCTTCAAGCTAACATGTAAATGATATGCTTCATCTTCATATCATTATTTAACTGTGATCTTATTTTCTGAGTAGATCACAGTAACACAGCTGGATTCAGCTCTTGGTGCATGGTTATTTTTTTTACATGAATGAGCACACAGCATGCACAAACACAGTTTCCCACTTTTTAAGTGGGAAACTGGGGAACACAACTCAAGAAAATCAAGGGTGGCGCATGTATCAACAAGGGACACCCTGGTGTAGACACATTCAAAGACAAATCTTCTAAGGCCAAATTCATGTATCAGGCGGTCTTTTAGCAGGAAGGAAGTCTTGCAGCTCAGTTCTGCAGTTTTAGCACTATGGTTGGTGCTATTTATACCTCCCCCCGATACACACACACGCACACGCTAATACCCTTGTCAGCCTTACTGGCCCAGTTCCTTCATACCTCAGAACTGTGAGGTGTTTGAAAACCTGTTATGCGAAATATGACACCAACTCTCTCAAACATGACACGAACACACCCCCATCCTGATCCGTCCAGGATAAGAAACAAAAGGGTATGATGTCAGCTGCAAAAACATACAACACGGCATGTACTCAAAAAAAATCTCATGTGTACACAACCAATCCACCTTTAGATGCATGCAGGAGCTCTAAGGTGTCAGTGAGGACAAAATAACAGTACAGCTCTGACAGCAGTTCTTGCTGTGTTTTCATAATAGTTTAATGTGGCCTATTATAACAAACCTTTTTGTGCTCCACAGGACTCAGCACTTTAAACAAAGTATAATGTTCATGCACGAGTCCCGCCTCAAAGGAGAAGGCTGCCTCGTTCACTGGTGAGAGCAAGACTGTTTGTTGTGTCTTTACCTCAAAGCTTTAATCAAGGTTTGCTCACAAAGACGAGAGATGTTGATGTAGATAGTGTTCCTCCATCTATTTTCTAATACAATCATAGACATGTTAAATATAAATGTGCAGTTTATCTGGAACTGGAAAATAAACTGAGATCAACCAAGTACACCAAGTGAAATCATGTGTAACTGTTGCACAGAGGGGATTAAGTGATAAGCAAAAGTCTATTCGTGAACTTCCCAAAACTGGGTACAGTAGCAAATTTGACAACATTGTGTTTGTGTAGTGGGGGTAGCTGACCATATGTTCACAGAGGAAAGTTGTATTTGGTTAGACAGAAAGTCTTCTCAGAAATACAGGGGAACAAGAGGCTATTTATAGGACCTGCACTGCCACATGTTTATCTGTACATATTGACTTATTTAATTTAGCTTCTCTTACAAAGTCACAAAGTGCTTCACAAGAGAAGCATTGTAAAAATAAGACATAATAATAAGAGCATTTCTGAAATAATAATAATAATAATAATAATAATAATAATAATAATAATAATAATAATAATGCATACTTAATTAATCCTGCAAGGTGAAATTCAGAAATAAATTATGCTAAACATGTAGTATAACAGTTTAACAGTATAATTGCATGCATCATACTATTTGTCCATCCCTATCTTCCTACAGTTTGGCAGGTGTGTCCCGCAGCGTCACCCTGGTGGTGGCTTACATCATGACGGTGACAAGACTGGGCTGGCAGGAGGCGCTGGCTGCGGTGAGGGTGGTCCGGCCTTGTGCTGGCCCCAACCTGGGCTTTCAGCGCCAGCTCCAGGAGTTTGAGGCTTCTCAAGCTGATCAGGTCAGTCCTTGGAATTGAGCGAGGATAAGATGGAGCATGAGAGAGTGTGGAATATATCAAAACAATACTGACTAGAAATGTGTATACCTGTAGAGAGAGTGCAAAATCAGTATTTTGCATTTTCTCAAATTCTTTACATTGTCATCAAAGGACACACTGTTTTTTTCCCCTGTAGTTCAGAGAATGGCTACAGATGGAATATAAGGACAGCCCCTTCAACGATGAGGCTGATCTACGTGACTTGCTTGCCAGGGTGTCTAAAGTAAATGGTGAAAGTGTGGAAAAACAGGCATCTACCCCAACTGGAGACTTCTAATTAGATCTTTTGAATAAAGATATTTTGCTGCTCAGTCTGAAGGATTACACCAGAGTGTGATGCTACAGTATTCTGGACCTATCTGGAAGTCTAAGGGGCTTTGGAGTGGACTATTATCAGGATAAGTGATCCTCTAAATGTCATAGATAGGAACACTGGAAAAGACAATTAACATGCACACATGTATACATTTTAGCTCTGGTTGATGTTTGTGGTGCTGTGTTTTTTTGTTTTTCTAATTTATGATTGTTTTTTTTTGGCATTGTTTCATGATGATTTCAAATTGCAAAATAAAAGGAGTAAAGTCAAGCATTTTGTGAGGTTGTCAGTCGGTGGGCTGTCATCAAAGGTGATAAAAACACTCTGTGCTGTGTTTACGTCTCTGTTTCCTGGTTGTCTTCCTGTTTGTCTAATGTGCAAGGGAGGTCATGCATGGTGACATTGAACACACCAAAATCACGTTCTTTTATCACTCTTTCTTCTCAGTTGTGTTTAGAGACTATACAGCTATAAAAACAAAAAAAAAAAAGCATTTTGAGACATTGCACACAGTACTGTTCTTTAGCAAGCTAAGGATGCACATGGATAGCCACAGGAGGGCAGTAATACTAAAGTAAACTAAAATACATATTTCAAATTATTATGTCTCTTCTGACATTGGTTCCTCATGCCTCAATTCAATCTTTCCCCAAAAACAAAATCAAGGTATATAGACATTTCTAGTTAACAGTTGTCACTGGAAATTAGGTTGCACTTAGGCTTTTAGAAAAACAAAAAAATATGTACGGGGAAATATTTTTGTATTGGCGATATGCACATGTAACGGTTCCATTACGTCCCGGTGTGTGCTCAGGGTGTCACTAGAGGGATTCCCCACAGTGCTGCGTGGGCGCCGAGTTTCACAGAAATGAGCGCCAGATTGCTGTGCATCTCCTTTTGAACTTCTCAGAGCACTTAAGGCTCCTCCCTGTAACAAATCAAGATGCGATAACATTTAAGAATAGGACACCGAGAGCATCAAAACAGATTTCAGCGGGGAGAGCTCGCGTGATCAACGGTAAGCGGCAGCAGCTCCTTTTCAATGAATGACAGCCTAATTAATGGAAACTTTTACCAATTAACCCCTGCAGTTTGAGTCAGGAGAAAATGCCTGATGTTAGTCACTCACCTCTGTGCAGTATCAAGTCTAAATATAACAGCTTTGTCTTTTACCCTAGAATTTCTGGTAGGCCAACTAAATAGCCTTCATTTTATTAATAAAGTTAAATTAATGTCATACTTAACTGATGATATTAAGATTTTACACTTGACAATATCTTATATTAGCATATTTTCCACCATGCACTGTATTGTGTTAAAACTATTGTATTTAAATTATCGCTAAAGACTTGTGTTTCTATTTATTTATTTATTTATTTATTCGTTTATTGCATATTTTATTAGTTTATTTCTTTCCTATTTTTCCAGGGACAGTGCCCAGCTTCTTAGCTGTACCAGAATTAGCTATACGATAATTTACATGAAGGCCCTGGGCAGGAAACAGAGAATAATATGTATCTCTGTTGTTCATGCATGTGTTAAAAATTAGTCACTTCTTTTTTCTGCAAGAGGGACATTCTACGAAAATGGTGGCTTTCCTGTCCCGGCCTTAACCACAAGGAAAAACACTTAAAAGTGTCAGATAATGACACTAAATATATGTTTTTTGTTTTAATTTAAGTGTTTTATCGTTAATAAAACATATGTAAGACTGTTATATTGCAAACCATTATTTTTATACATTGTAGAACACGGTCAGTACCATGAAATTGGCTTGTCCCTCGGGTCAGGAGTTGCGGTTTAGTGACATATTTTGAGTTCAAAAATATATTTTTGTCCCCCTTTAAATGTCATAATGTAAAGGAAAGTAGTATAGTTATTTAGTGAACTACTTTAAAAACTAAAATATCAAATAAATATTATAAATAATTTACAGGAATAGCTGTCCCTCAATTTCATGTCACTGGTGTTACAATTTATAAAAACACTATTTGGAAAATTTGCAACATCCTTGCTAATTTCTTCCTGGGTCAAAAGTTCATTGGAGGCGGGCTGTTTTGAAAAGCACATGTTGAGTGTGCACTCTCTCTTCATCTTTTAGCTATTTGATAAATAATTTGATAAATTCATGCGAGGACTTAAGATGTGTCACTGGTGTTCTACAGATTATAGTAAGGGGAAAGGAAATTTGATTAAAATAATTGTTCTAATTGCATGATTAAGTGATTTATTTACAATTTAAGAAGTGTGGTTTGAGCTACTGTGGCAGCCATTTTAGATATGTCATCTTGTCTGCAGATTTGTCACTGGTGTTATCGTCACTGGTGTTACTGTTACTGCTAGTAACACCAGTGACATGACAATAACACCAGTGACAATGAATAACACCTCTAACTTTTTTCTCAACATAAGGTTTCATAAAAGCCTCAACAATAATATTAATAAAGGCATTTATTAGCATTTTATTACTGTTTCAACATTGTAAACATAATATGGCTTTCCTTGTGGCAGACATGGCGAAATTAAGTGCTGCTGAAAAGCAAAGACTACAGACAGCGCAGGGATGCTGACCCAGACCGCAGAGCCGCCTACCTTAAACAGAAACCCCAGACTTACTTAAAGGATATAGAAAGTCAAAAAAGAAAGTGAGTGAATGATCTCACAGAAAGGGGAAAAAAGACAGGAGCGAAAGAAATGGCGGGTCAAACAGGCAAAACACAGAGAGAGATTGAGCGCAGGAAAGACAGCGTTGACCCCCCCATCCACTCCAGACAGTCAACCTAGTACTTCAAGGTTAGAATTTGACAAAAGTACTTATCTGCAGAGTTACTTAAAGGGATGGTTTGCCCAAGTTACAAAATGACATATTTGCTTCCTTATCGTGTATGCAGTCTATGGACAAGGTATGACAGCAAGCCATGCTTTGTTTATCTGGCCAGTTTCAAATGCAAAGTTTTTACCATTTGTGGCACAAAACCAATGCATGAGACATACCTTCTCCATGGACTGCTTACACAGTAAGGAAACCAATATGTAATTTGGGTGAACTATCCCTTTAAGTACGCCTACACAATATTTGTCACATGGCACAAGAATTGATATACACTGTTTTAACAAGCTGCATAGTTTTGTGTATAGGCAGGACAGAAATAAGATTTCATGGTTGTATTATGTTGCATGCATCTCACATTGGAAATCTAATTATATATTACATCTTTATGCTTTACAGACAACAAATCCAAGGGCGGAGAGTAGAGAAGAACAGTTAGTACAGGAAATGTTCCATGAACATATGTTTTACTGCATACAAAATATTCGCATCAGTGCTGTTGGGAAAACAGTTTTAGTTTGCGTTTCTAATGTTCTAGTGGACATTGTGTTTTGAAAGACATAGGCTTCATCTTTTGGTCTTAATCTGACCAATAACCTTCATTTTATTGTTCATATTAAATTAACACATTTGATGAAATCTGAAATTATTTGTAATGTTAAATATTACTAATAAATTGATAAAAATTTGTTTTAAATAATCTTTTGTTATGCCATTGGTTTCACATTGCGTCACTGGTGTAACATTGTGTCACTGGTGTTACTGCATGGCAAATTGGTGTTCTGGCATCAGAGTTGCCCAGTTTCATAGAATATGTTTTTTGTATCTACCTAAATGTTGCTGCATTCATTAGTAGGCATTTTAAGGATGTGATCAGTTAATTTTGATCACTCAACCTCAATTATTTCTAATATTACAACAAAAAACACAATGGTGAAAATAGAAAAATGTCACACAATAGAACTTTAAACATACCTTTTTAAAGTACATTATTACTAATCAAGACAATTTCTTAATATAACACTAACTTTTTCTATTTTTGATCATGTATGCAAATTAAATAGTCAAATTACATTATGGAAAGCCTGGTTTGTCATCTAAAATATAGGTAACACCAGTGACAAAAAGGCAGCACAAGCATTTTTTAATGTAATGAAGTAAAAAAATCAAAATACATTAAGCTGTCATTTAAGTTGATTGATAAAGTTAAGAGGTTAACTATTATCTGACTATAAATTTTGTTATAAAAAAAAGAATTACATTTTTTAAAAGTTGTCTGTTCCAAAAGCCACCATTTTCATAGAATGACCCAAGAGATGAAAACTTGATTATGAAGACAAGTACCCCATTGAACCTATATTCTCACACCCTTCCTTTGTAAATCAGTATGACTAAAAGTGTCAAAAGCATAGCTAGATAAATAGATGTTTTGAAAGTGATTACTAATATTACATCTATAGGGCTGCAGAGGAGAAACTATGTGGAGCAATAACTAAACCTGGCATCTCTTTTAATCACTAAAAGAAGTGTAATTGGAAAGGAATATTAATTAGAAATCTTAATAATCCCTTTTCCCCTTTCTCTTTACTTAATTATATGTTTTATACATGTGGGTACATGCATGTAGATATGTATGTATACATAAATATGTATATATATATATATATATATATATATATATATATATATATATATATATATATATATACGTAAATATGTGTGTATTTATATATATATATATTTATTATATATATATATATATGGACACGCACTATGATCAGTAACATCTAAACTGGTACTGGTGTAAAAAGGTAAAGAATTGTGTCAAAATTTCTACAGAGCACAAATTGATATTGACACAATAAAATATAAAAAAAATAGTGATAATGATACTTAAACAGTTTTACGCTGAACCTAAAATCCTAATCAACTGTCTTCTCAAACTTATTTTCTCATGTTAATTTAAACAAGTGAATCTTACATTGTAAAAAAGTAGCATTTCACTTAACTTCGTCCCCTTACTGTGCCTACTGTTGCTTTATTAGATCTTTTTCTTTGCAGAGATGAACGTAGAAGAAGACAGTGGCATGTCAGTCAGCTGTGGCAACGGTAAACTGAGACAGTGGCTGATTGATCAGATTGACAGCAGGGTATATCCTGGCCTGATTTGGGAAAATGAGGAAAAAAGCATCTTTAGGATTCCGTGGAAACATGCAGGAAAACAAGACTATAACAGAGACGAAGATGCTGCACTCTTCAAGGTTAGACTATCCCATCTACCCTCTCACACTGCACATGAAGCCTCTAACAGTAGCATTTTAAACAACCTATTGCTTATGATTTACCAACAAAATATAGTACTTGTTCTAAAAAGCATATTTTGTTTAATTTACTTTTTTTAAACTTTTTTTTAACATATGTATGACTAAAGAGGAAATACAAATGACTCTATTCAATGTTTGTTTCAGGCGTGGGCATTGTTTAAGGGAAAATATAAGGAAGGAGTCGACAAGCCAGATCCCCCCACATGGAAAACAAGACTACGCTGTGCTCTTAATAAAAGCAATGACTTTGATGAGTTAGTGGAAAGAAGCCAACTAGACATCTCAGACCCCTATAAAGTCTACAGAATCATTCCAGAAGCAGCCAAAAGAGGTAAGTGTATGTACATTTCATCCATTAAAAATGCTGCGAGAATTCCATTTAGCCACCCATGATGTGACAAGTGAGTCAAATAAATTATGGGTGAAATGTGATAATAAACTGTAAAATTTGAAGCCATGCCATAGCAAAGCTTCATTTGCATATCTGCATTTTACAAGCATCTCAGACTATTGGCAACTTTTCGCATACATATGCACCACTGCAGTAGTTTCTGATGAGGCAGGAAGCACAAAGGAAGCCAAAGCATGTACCAAAAAGGCCGTAGTGCTTTTTTTAGAGGGCTTCAGTTACTAAGCTCAGGGTGCACATAACACAACCAGGCGACCTCCAGCCTTGCATAACTAAGTCTCTGCCATCATACAACAGTTTCTGTCACACCAGAGCAGTTCTTGCTATCTGAGCTAACACATTGAAATCAACAGGGTTTGGCAGGTTAGGTTCACAGAATATTATGTTTCATATACTATCAGTTTATTGTTAATCTGCACAATAAAACAATGTTAGCTCTGTTTTTGTGGGATGGAGATGCACAGCATGGCCAATATTGTAGACCAGTTATCTAACAAATATATATATATAACATATATTTTGGTTTTGTACATTTACAGGAATGAAAATGAGTGTAGAGGAGACACCATCACCTGCTAACGCAGTTGGCTATATTCCTCCATATACGTCTATGCACAACCAGGTCAGTAGATTGATTTTGTGTCTGCTGCATGCTATAGACTGGTTCGAGCATATGCATTAATCTGCAGCATTGCTGATTGCAAGTGTCTTGGTTTTATGACATCTTCTCAGAGTGACCATCCCTGTGATTCTTTCTCAGGTATCCGGCTATGTGGTTTCTCCGGAGAGAAGGGACTGGAGGGATTACTCACCCCCAGAACAACAACCTCTTCCTCCTCCACATCACCATGGGTCACATGCAGAGCTGCAGTATGGTCAGTGCCACTACCCATCGCCGTTCAGTCGGGCTTGGCCGGGGTCACACACAGAAAATGGTAAGATATTGCCAGGATTATAAAACTAGAGAGAGAGGGGATATATAGATTTAATAATTGACTGTATTGTTCACATATATTATCCAAATAATGGCATCAATTTTAAACACCTAACTGTGACACCCTGTCATTCTTTTTATCAAACGAGAAGTCTGAGATGGAATAGTCACTTTACTGACACGGAAAATGTAAAAAGAGTTTGTAATGACGCTTATATGTTTCATTGTGTAATGGTTCACATTCAACTAATGCTCTGATGCATCTATGAACTGAGCCTATAACAGGTCCTAAGGTAGTATCATAGACTGTTAAAAATAGGATAATATCAGTGACTTGTAGGTTGTTGTTAGGTAATTTAAAATGTCAGTGGAATTTAATTTTGGTGGAAAAAAACCTACACAACCACAAGTTTAGAGACAGTTGTGTCGCTAACTTTTATGCATTAAACAAGAAAAAAGAAGATAGTAAAGAATTACCATATAAAGTAAGGGCTGGGCAATTATTGATAGTATATTGATATATGACGTTAGATATTGTCTTACGTTTTTGATATCATAATTTGTGATATGACACAAGTGTTGTTTTTTCCTCATTTTAATGGTGCCCTGCCACACAAACAGTATTTACTTGCATTTTTTGAAATATGTTAGGTCCATATGTGTTTGTGTTATGTTGTGAATGTGAAAATGAACTGCTACCTCCTTTGTCAGCTCTAGCCACTGACAAGAAATAGCCGGAGAAATCAGGCCAATTACAAAAGCTGGTCAGTCTGATGTCATGTTGCCTGAGCTCATTACTATTCAAGAGCTCGCCCAGTTGCGCTGGGTAAAGGATGCTGATAGCCAGGCTCTCGATGGATAGCTGTTAACCAATCAGAGTCAAGCAGTTGAAGAATTGCTTGTTGAATTTGAATGAGAACTGGTACAAATGAAGCTGAGTCTTCCTGCAGGCTTTCTATACCACAATAGAATGGCTTGAAACAAGGTAACCAAGGCATTTTCCACAAAAAATGTTACAGAGCCCAGAGTAGAACTTCAGACATTACCACAAAGTAAGGACATACATGTGGCAGGGCACCTTTAAAGGTTACATTACAGTAAAGTGATGTAATTTTCTGAAATTACCAGACTGTTCTAGCTGTTCTATTATTTGCCTTTAAGCACTTGCTCATTATATCATTATATCCACATTACTGATGATTATTTATCAAAAATCATATTGGTTAAATATTTATAATACTATTTAAAGGAAAATATTTATTGATTGCTACCTTTGTTTTTTTAGTCATCTTGATAAGGTGTTAACTATTCATTGCATGAAAAGCATGCATTTGAATGTGGCGGTGTTTCTTGTGATGCTCAAGAAAGCTGATGCAAATCCTGGGATACAAAACAGTTAAATTATATCAAATTGAATGGATATGCATGCATAATTCTTATGATGCTAATGAATGTGCAGGCTGAAGAGATGGCAGAAGTAGTTGATTCAGCAGCTATGCACTACTGATCAGTGGTCTGTGCAGCAACAAGTGCCAAATTTGTTATGGCGAAGACCTGGTTGTTTGAGATGGTTGAGGTTATTTTTGTGCATTACTGAAATATGTGTGAAACGTGTGAATTCTGTGCCATATCTACTGCAAGGCTCGGAAAAAGTTATGGATTTTTCCCACTTTCTCCAGGCTTGATTTTGTTCCATATTCCACTTCAAGAATACAGAAAACACATGCCTGCAAATAAGTGGCAGATTTCCTTTTGACATTCAATACCCATTATTTATTTAATTTATTTTCCACAGGTTTTCAGCTCTCCTTCCACACCTACTTTTCAGAGTCCCAACCGCCCGTGTATTCGATCGACCAAAACAATGCCATAACAGGTAAAGAATCATCTAGGGCTCATTTAAAGACAAATGCACACAGACAATCACTCACATGCTTGTTTAGTATTTTGGAAATAAAATAAACTACAGATAAGAAACTAAAAACACTTTGTACAACACTTCCCCATTCTGAACTCAGAGCTGCAGGCCATGCAGGTAGTTTCTTTTTAATGTATCACATGATGATAGATTTAAAAAAAGGGTTCAAAAGATGCTTGGAATGATAAGAGTAATACTCTGCATGCCAAGATTACCAAGAAGTATGTTTTATTTAAGCTTGACATTTCAGGACCTCCATCTGCACTGGCTGTAAGGCTCAAATTGTTTTCTACAAGGATCCATCAGATTAATGCTTGTCTCTTTCTTCCAGATTTCAGCCTGCATGTGTCCCTATACTACAGAGAGGCTTTGGTGAAGGAGGTTACCACCACCAGCCCAGAAGGTTGTCGGATCACCTCTTCTTCCTCCTCCTCTCCATCCTCTTCCTCCTCTTCCTCCCCATGCCCAGAGGACAAGCTTCACAGCGGGGAAGAAATCATTCTTTTTCCATTCCCGTACCCTGAGTCTCAGAGGCAGGGTGCTGAGATGCTTTCTAATGTACTGGAGAAGGGGGTGCTTCTGTGGATGACACCTGATGGGTTATACGCTAAGCGCCTCTGCCAGGGACGAGTGTACTGGGAAGGACCTCTGGCTCCATATATGGATAAACCCAACAAGCTGGAGAAGGAGCAGCCATGCAAACTGTTTGACACCCAGCAATTCCTTATTGGTAAGCACTAAAATGTGTAGAAACACTTGTGCAATAAGATGCAGTTCAATACAATAATCCTGCACTTCCTACTTGTGTTAAGTTTATACTGTTAGAAAAGTAGTAATATCATAAAATAAAAGTACTCCATTACAAGTGAAAGTCCTGTGTGTAAATATTACCTTAAAGGTGCAATATCTAAAATATTTACTGTATTTAATTAGAAAAATGACCACAGTGTGTCATCATATATTAAGGAAACATACTAAGTTGAAATATTGTTTTCTGACAACAATGCTAAAGTCAGTATCTTTTGAAATGTTCATTCCATGACAGAATTTCTGTTTGTGTTTTGGCCTGTGTGTTGGAATCAACTGCCTATTTTGACAGCCGGACTGGGTTGCCAGGTATGTCTGTATAAACGCAAATCCATTGCGCTACATCTATAGTGCAGTCATGGAAGCAGAAAACAAACGAGCAGATCAATGGAGATAGATTAATTCAACCCGCGCAAAAAAAACCCGGCATCTTATAAACGGTTGCATTATAACCAGAGACAAGGTAAAATACAGGTAAATATTGGAGATGTATTTAAAAGATGGAGACAGCTTAGAGCCTGAAAGGACACCGAGTTTACTATTTCCTTCTTAACAGGTAAGAGTTGAGCTTCATTTATTTATATCACGGCTAACATAGGGAACGTCCTTTTCATTAATTTCAACATTCATGTGCTCACAATAAATTACATAGAGTAGCCTACTCCAGTTAGTTACTTGCAAAAACGATTTAGACACAGCCGGTGAAGTGACCCTGACTGGTGCTAACGCCGACATGCTAATACAAGCCATTTTACTTTGACAAAACACCCCGTAGCCTGAATTGTTGGATTGGGGCACAGTGTTCTCTAAAGGTCGCTCTTTGCAATGTCTGTAACGGGTACAAGTATGTGAGTGTATGTATAACGGGTCTGGAAGCAGTAGTACCGACAACTCCCCACTGCCAAAATTGTTCTCCTTCGCTACTGTTCTATCTATTAACTCTGCTGGATGATAATGGATTTGGGTTTAATTTCGTATTAAACTCTTTAAGCGATTACTATAAGTAATGCACCAATAACCATGGTGCTTCAGCTATTTACAGTATGACAATGGTTGTGGTCATGTTGATAATGGCTGTGATGTTAATGATAGTGATGAAGGAAAGACTGCAGGTGCTTTGTCTGGGTAAGTCCCTCACAGTGTTGAAGTAGCACTAAACATCTATAGTCACATTCTCAGCAGGGGGTCAAAGTGTGTGAAGTCCCCACCCACCTCCTGTGGTCCATCACACAGTATGACAAGATGGTGTTTTCTCTGCCAATTTACAATGACATTTCCGTTATCCACATCTGTGGTTTCCAGGAAAGTCCCGATGATGGGGGAAAGTGTCGTGTGATAGGTAGCACAGAGTGGATTTGTTGTAGGTTATGCACCTCATTGTCCTTTCTTTTCTTGCTCCTCTTCTCCCAGAACTTCAAGATTTTGCCCATAATGGCCGACATTTACCGAGACACCAGGTGGTGCTATGTTTTGGAGACGAGTACCCCGACCCCCAGCGCCCGAGGAAGATGATCACAGCACAGGTACCCACACTACAAAGCTTTATCTAATAATTGAAAACATTTTTTAAATCATAGTCGCTATTACATTCTTAAGTGGTGAAATATATTTTAATTATTTATCACCCTAACAACCTTAGCTAATGCATATGGTTGTCAGCAATACTTCATTTAAGACATTACACAAAATGTATGTCAACATTATATTAAGTTATTAAGGTAAGTTAAGACCTGAATCTAATTCTTTGTTTACACATATTACACCATATTTGTGTATAATTTCTGTGAAAATACCTTCTTAAATTTGCACTTACTACAAAACAGAGCTAAAATAAAGGCAAACCACAGGAAAGGCAGCTAAAGCAAGAGCTCTTTATCATGCTAGCTGGTGAGTTTTAGCAAGCCTTAGCTAAAACTAAAGCTAAACAGCTCCTACTAAGGCTAATTAGCATTATCTATTTGAGGTAATGCAATTCAGTGTGGTTAAGCTCCCATTAAATGTATTAAAATGTAAATACATTCATTATATTGAATTCAATGAAAATATTAGTAGTTGAGTCCAACAGACAGACAACTAGCAAAACATAGATACATTTTTTTCTTATTAATGGACTGTAAATAATTAATAAAGTTAATAAATGTATGAAAACATATTCAGAAGAATGCAGAAAGAAATATGCAAATTTTAGGTATTATGTTGGTTCTGTGGAAACAATTTTTTTAAGAACCCGAAAAGACATAAAATGAAGGCATTACAATCATTGGTAGACTATGTAGTAGTCCATGCTAGCCACCAAACCATCTTTCTAGTTCACTGCTTCTTTAGGTACTGCTCCCTTCCTTTGTAGGACACAATAGGATAACATGCTTTAGCAGTCACAGGCATATTTCATAGAACTAATTTTGTTTTAGGTGGAGCCAATGTTTGCCAGAAAACTGGTGTACTATTACCAGCAGAACAATGGCCACTACATGCGGGCTTTTGATCACACCCAGGAACAGAACACATCTCCAACAAACGGCTATTCTTCCCAGAGATCTCTACAGCATATTCAGGAGTGACACATATATTCCCCCCCATGAATGTCAAAGTAAACCGCTGGCCGTTTCTCACCCCTTTTGACTGCATTGCTGTGTACTGTAAATGATAGAAGCTATCATGATACTGAGGGGTAGAGATGGGGAAGACCCTGTTGTTTTCACTTGCACACCTATGCGTTGTAGTCTTTCTGTCTGTGATTGTAGAGTAATGTATTTTTTTCTCTCAAGTATTATTGTGACAGTGTGAAGGATGCGGTTTGAGGGTGGGGGGATAAGGAGAGCAGAGGGTGACTGAGACAGGAAGTACTAGCGCAGGTGCACAGGAAGAGTGGCCCCTAAGACAAACACTGATCTGTCAAAGGGACAAAACAGAGTATGAATGAATATTTATTGCATTTTCACAGGTAACAGTTGACGCTCACACACTGTGAGTGTCACAAACTCTGCCTTTTAAACTCAGTTGACACAGCTCCTTTTGTGATTGAAAACTTTTATTACATATAGGACTTGATGTACAGAATAATACAATTTGCTTATGTGAGCAACAGTCAACAATATCAATGCTTGGTCCATTTTAGACCTCAATTCTATTTTTTATTGCAAAATAGAGCAAGTTACAACTGAAGTTTGAAAGAAATTGATGTTTCCACTAGTCTGGTGTAGGAGAGGAAGCTGTTATCACACTTTTTTTGCTCTTGGCTGCTACATACAGTATGTTGCAGGACGCACTTACGGAAATATATTTCTACTGAATCTGGCCAGCTTTTAAAAATATAACACTCATTTAAATTACATCTAACTCAACAAAACACCTACAAGAGATCACAAGATAATCTAAGAAGTCCCCAGGGTACAGTGTATAGTTTTACATTTTCAGGTCAACAACTTCTAGACATGAACTTCGTGACAAGTGTTTACAAGTAGACATGGCTTTGTATTAAATTCTCACAAGCGAAAAAAGGTTGGTGACCACTAGCTTACAACATATTATCAGAGACCAGCTTGGACATCAAGGTCTGTGTCACCAGAAAGAGTGGGTGACCTTAACCTCTTGGACTGTTGACTGGAAAAATCACACTCATCCTGTAACTGTAAGAAAACCGTACCATTTCCTCTTGACCTGAAACTTTAGGCCTTACAAATGGGAAGAAAAACTACCTTTGTGGTCTGCGTACAGGTTTAGCCAGGAAAGAGCTCTCTGGTTCCCATGCCAGAGATACCCTGAGTTCCCTGAGATACTGTTGAGGTTCACACACTGGATGTAATGTCCACACAAAAGCTATCATGACATCCTAACAACCTAGTTAAGAATGTATCATAACACATACCTATCCAATATTGAAATTAATGCAATTCCTCATGTTGTTGAAGTCCTAAAGGCTCATGCGTCAAGGGATAAAGGTTTTATTATGTTTTACTTCTGTGGTCCAGAGTTTCGATCTCGGCATTTACTTCCTTCACACTTCAACCACATCACTTTCACAATGGCTTCAAAAGTATGACCAAAATCACAGGCTGGAATATTGTTGTTTTTTTAACTGAAATGTCTGAACCATAAATCATTTTTACTCTCAAACACATCAGCTAGTCTTGATTCTGTAATGGTTGAAATTTTGTTTTACATTTAACTTAATCAAAATCAAATCCTAATAGTGAAAACATTACCACCTCCATGTACAGTGTGCTGTTGTAGTAAACACAACAGCACACTGGTGTGTGTGTGTGTGTGTGTGTGTGTGTGTTTGTGTGTGTATATGTGTGTGTGTATATGTGTGTGTGTGTATATGTGTGTGTGTTTGTGCGGTAAAGGGCCATGTGTGTGCATGTGTGTAGGTGGGTACGCATGTGGCACACAATTGCACTATTACTGTTTGGAGGAATTGACATTTATGGACTCAGCATAAAACACCAACGTCGGTGACTCAAACACAGAAACACACACCCATTACACATCACACTTTACAGTTACTGTAAAACATTCAGGAAATCACAAAATAAGTGCATACTAAAGAAAATAGTTCCAGCATGTTGTACAAAATATCAGAATAATGACAAGGAATAGAGATTATAAGGAGATTGACTAATATAAAATTGCCACATGATTTATTTTTTAAATAAACGTATCACTCTTCTACTTCTCACGTCTGCTGTGCTGTTTTGTCTTTGAGCTCTTTTTGATTTGCAAACAAAGGGGGGAAGAATGAAAGAGTCATAATTGGTAAGAAAATGAAAAATAAAAAGCCAAAAGAAAAGCACATTCACACATTTGACATGGTGTTTCCCCTCTGCAGGAAGCCACATCATTTGTAGTCAGGCTTCAGTTTTTCCGCGCCGTATGAGCCGTTACTCGATTGACATCGCCTTGGCCCTTCAGTTGAAACTTTGGAGTGAACAGATTAGTCAATAACTCAAACAGTTTTATTTACAGAGAAATGAAATTACCATGAGTATACCACATGCAACACTTTCTCCAAAAGAAAGTTCCATTTTGACTCAGTGACTATGAATAATCTGTCTGGGCAGATAGTAACACATTATACCATAATATGATGCTTTAATCTTTATGCCTAATGTTTCCACCTTAAAAAAGAAGTACCAAAATGCATCACAAAAATCACTCTAACATTGTAGGCCTATGTGTTTATATGTGTGTAAATATCTCTCATCTCATTCTGTTATTAATTTTACTACTCTTCGCACATGGATCATATTATCTGCTGGAGGTTTCACTGCAATTACAGTGGCATTGATCACACTTACTGTAAAAGTTTATACTGTTGCACTGAGATTCTCTGATGTTCTTTTTTTATAGTGATTATGTTATTCAAATTTTTAGCAACATATTTAGAAAGCATTGAAGCATTTAGAAAGACTTGTTTATCTATTTTTGTACAGTATGTTTCATACTATATCAAGGCAAGACAAGAAATGAGGGTATACCACAATAAAACCGTAGTAATGTTTTGCTGACATCTGCTGGTTAGTGTAGCTGCAGCTAAACAAATACCTCTGAATTTGAGGCCTCAACAAGATGATTAACAAGAAGAACTAAATGTGTTTCAGCTCCGTTGAATAATGTTTATTCTCATTAAATGTGATATTAGTTTTTCTCAAAAAATGATTTCATCTTTGATGATGCGTTGTGATATGACCATGTATTGCTTTAAAGGACAACAAGCCAAAATAATTGAGAACCACTGAGATAGAGTTCAGGGGGACCTTTGCTAACCTCACCACAACCCTAACCCTAGTGTCACAGTCAGGCTAAAGGTATATGACACTACTCTACTTTCAAGCTCCAGGTAAAATACAGTTGAATGTTGTGGGTTGTCATACATCACTCTAGGCATTGTACATACAGTACCGGTGGTGGTCATAGTATAAAATAATTCAATTCAATTCAATTGAACTTTATTAATCCGACTACAAAGACTAAAGCAGCTACAGACATCACACACAACCATACAGCACACAAGCCTACATATAGACCTACACCCTAGAGAGTAGTTATCCAATTTGAGAAATTGGAGGCACTGTATACCCATCTGTAGCTGTCATATGGTGTCTGACATAAAATGGAGTTCAGGGGTGTACAGAAAAACAAAAAAAAGAAATAATCTGTTCCCCCTGCTGGTAAAATCCCCTTACATTTTAAAACCCAATCCCTGAGAACATACCTTTGGTAATTCTACACTAGACTCAGAGTCCATGACCCCAGTTTGTTTAGTGTCAGACCTCTGCCCTGGATTTGATGACAGTCCTGTTTAACCTTAGTAAACTCTGTCTGATCCTGCTTGTTGACCCCCGTGGTTAGAAAGGTGTTGACCTCATTTTCCTTTTTTCACTAATTTTGACCCCCTGAATTTGACAAAGCAAATCTTCCAATCATCACTTAGAGGCCAGGCCCACTATGAATGCTGTGTTTTAGGAAGTAGTAGCTGATGGGAACCAATACTGAGATACAGTGTTGGCAAATGAAGAGAGGACAATTCAACCTAACTGTTTAGGTGTGGCTGAATACACACACACACACACACACACACACACACACACACACACACACACACACACACACACACACAATCACTATTCTTAATGTAAGTCATTATCATGTTATATTATTATTAATAATAATATTATTAATAATAATAATAATAATAATAATAATAATAATTATAATAATAATAATACAACATACTGACCTCCACAAGACATGAGAATGTCTCCCCCATCACCAGTAAATAAAATCTTTATCGCCACAATTAATCAGATTTAATTGTTTTCAAATGTCTGTGTTTATCTGAGGCTCTTCAGATAACAATGTACTTGACCCAATACTTTATGATGGCAGGAAAGCAATAACAGTTGTCGGATAAGGAGCAGCAAAGTAATGGAAAACAACCAGATGACTTGGGACACTAGTGTAAACTGATTAGGGTTGATAAGCAGAACAATATGGTGGTCTACCTGGCACTCATGCAAGGGGATGGAATGCCTGTTTAGTTTGGCTGGCAACTCACAGAAGTTTTGGAATTTTTTAGGATGTTATACTTTCACATTTTTAGAAAAAGTAGGAAATGTTGCATTTTTCACCATAATCTAGATTTCCTCATGAGACACATAACAGAGATACAAAGTAAATAGTTACCAACCAACTAAGAAAAAGGGACAGTCCATGTGTATTCATGCAGTAAAATAAATGACCAGCAGGGTGTGATGTATCATTTGTTGGTTGATGCACTTGCTGAGAGAGTGGAAATATGTATACTCTACATGCAAAAACTTAATAAATAAATAAAAGAAAACACATGATGTTCACACATTTGGGTTCATTCACAAACCCTTTGATCGCTCTTAATGGCCCAGGGACATGACTCTCTGTAACATGCCTGCCTCAACATACAAACATACATCTACACATGCAGGAGTCAGGAGTGCACACACACACACGCACGCACACACACACACACACACACACACACACACACACACACACACACACACACACACACACACACTTCTTATAATGAATAACATTATAAGAACATTAACATTTTCAATGCTCTCTAGATTTCCTCCTATCAAACGAAAGACTTTGGGATTCTCTTCCTTTCATTTTCTGTCTTTCTAAACACAGATACTTTGTTTTGTGTGTCAAGTGACATGCAGAACCAGTGCTGACGGAGAGGCAAAGTGGTCAGAGTGACAGCTCGTGGGCTGTGTTGCGTGAGAGTGACTCGGGCTGTTCTCAGACTCTGTGTGGTCTGGGTGTGTGGTCTCCAGCTGACGGGCAGGGAGGAGAACGGGGGGGGGGGGGCCCTGTGTGTGTGTGTGTGTGTGTGTGTGAGCGCGTGCGTGCATGCTCATGTGTTTACTTTATCCAGAGTCAGGTCCAGGCTGTCTGTAGCCATGGCTTGACTAGAAAGCTCTGCCTTCCGCCACTCAGCAGCCCCGGTCTTAAAGATAAACACACATTGCCACCACTCTGACATGGCTCATCTAAGGATAATTTTTATCCATGTATACATATGGGACCTGAGAGACCTTTAGGTTAGAGTGTCTTAGGCTAGTGCAATTTCTGAAAATATAGCCTTGTATGGACTGCTTTCCCTTTCCTTAATTCCTTAATCTTACATACAGATTGTATTGATGTCAATTTAGCATATTTGCAATTGTCACATACAGTATGTACATTTTACTTTTTTAACATATTATTCTTTTTCAACTATCAACTATTATTTCTTGTTCATTTCTATCCTTTATATTTATTTTTTTTTCAAATTTAGCACACCCTTCAGGGCATGCCACATTGCGTTTTACTACACATATTACTGTATATCTGACATAAATCTTTGAATCCTTGAATCCTCGTTGATGACCAGATTCTTTTTTTCATTTATGCTCTGAAGTAAGCCATGCATAAACGTTGGTTCTGACTCAGCACTATGGTGTAATTAAATATTTATAATTTTTATGGGATTCCTGATGCGCTAAAAGAGTACAGCTCAGTTTATTTTTTCTATGCATCTGAAAAATGTGTCCCATCTTGAATGAATCTGGGTTTTATGTTTTTGTTTTCATCTTTTTTTTCTTGTTTGTGGATATTTTGGCAAGTGTGTTATTTGTATGTTGTTTGTGACAAAATCTAAAAAAATTACTATTCTGTTATTTTATTATTATTATTTTGAGTCTTATTACTTGTTATTTAATCTACAGACAGACCCAAGTAATAAATCAAAGGCATCACCAATCATTTAATGGTCTTGCCTTAATGGTCATTAAGTGCAGATTCACAGTGAAGGAAATTAGACCTCATACAACCTCCATCACGCTTCCGTCCTGCACACACACATCCAACCGTTGGGCTACTCTACACTTCTCTCCCTCTCCCACAGCGATCTCAGGGGAAGGCTGTGTAATGCAGCACTGCTGAGAACGCGCCATGAAAATATAAATACAACCTCGCCGCATTTCAACCATGTAAATAAACAGGGCCACCCAAATTTCCAATTAGAGCTGGTGTGGAAGCAGGAAATGGGGTAGACAAGAATAGACCACACCCCCTTCTCTCACTCCTACAAAGCGTCCAGGTCCCAAGTCCAGGTCAGGCCAGGCAGTTCTTTTTCACTGTTCATATATACACCTATGAAAAGTAATACACTATTTAATGTGTATATTACCCACATAATTGTGAGCCAGGATGTGCGAGCTGCCTCTAAGGAGGAAGTCAGGTGATGTAACAAAATAGCAACAAAGTCAGTGTAAGGAGGAGGTCGTGGGACATTGTGCATAACATTTAGTAATTATGATATTATTGATATGTTTGTCAGGGACACAGGGCAGAAGAAGGGGAATACAGCATTCAGCACCCCACTGAAGGCTGTTTTTGCACATCCCTCTTCAGCTCCACCATGCTCTTACTCATTACTACCCTTTCAAGGATGGGACTCACAAAGACTTCCACAATATTCAGATATGGGCATGGAACGAATGCGTGGGATTTGATATTATACCTATGAAATCACTATAATCTTGGTAATGCATACGATTTTTGTGTCTCCACCTCATAAACACTTAATTTACTTCATTTTGAGAAACCAAGCCTTACACGAGCTTAACTTATCAGTTCCATCAAGGTTATCAAGCCATTCCTATCTAACTAAAATATAGCATTCTCTCTTTATTCCTTGTCTTCTTGGAACAGCTAGGCACCATTATTACGCAACTAAGCACTGAGACCACCCAGGAGCTGGGGTCCAGTTGTGCAAGGCAGGGTCCTTGTTGTGATAAGAAAGACAAGCCTTGGGATGGTGCTTTGATAGTGTAGCAAGGTTCGCTATCGCTGCTGGATCAAAGTCTGATAGAATCGCCTGGCACTCACTAGGTTGAACTCAATCACTGCTTCAGCTGTGGTTGGTTGGCAAACATCATGGGGCCTATTAGTTAACATAAACATACAACTTAGTGAAATTACCCCAGAGAGTCAAAGAGCTGTGTCATGAAAGTCACTTTCACTCCAGATATGGGTGTAAAGGATATCACCACATGACTTAATGACTTTAATTCACCCGGAAAGGGCAGAGCTCATTTAGATACAGTCTTAGGGAAGACTCTTAGGTAACAATTTGTACGCAGCACAATTGGACAATTTTGATGTTGTGTCCTGTTGAGCTGTCCTTGGATAGCACCAGGCACCAACAAAGAGACCCCTAAACAGTGTCTTTGGAGTAAATCCTTCCCCATTCATCATCCATTGTTCAGTGTTTATGTTTGATATGTCTCTGACTGCAGTGTATCTTCCCTCACAAGCTCCGAAACAGCCATACAGGAAACAGACAGTATAAACACAGGGCTCAGGAGATCCTCTCTTGCCTTCACTATAAGCTGCAGAACCTCAATGTACACACGCAGAGACGCAGGCTACTCATTTTGAGAGAGTTTGTAAAACCATGATTGAATCACTCAAGTAGAAATTCGACCAACTTCTGGTGAGAGTAACAGATTCACAAATATTTGCGGGAGACCGTGTTTTTCTCTTTTACTGCAGACTCAAACATGATGCATTTCACTGACAGATCATGCCATATGGCTCTGCCAGATTTGTCTGATGTTATGTTAGCTGAGAACAAGAGTCTTTAGCCATGCTTGTGGCTCTCTGAGGCTGCACTTATCTGGTACTTTGAGCTACATACTAAGGTTATTGTGCTAAGTAACATGGTCACAGTGACAATATATGCTAATGTTTAGATGGTTAGTAATGTTCACCATGTTCACCATCTTAGTTGCTACTTAGCGCTAGAAACCAAGTACAACAAAAGCTGATTGGAATATCATTAGTTTTTCAAGGATTAGGTCATGAACCAAAGTATTGGAGAAATTAAATATTTGACTTTATGATGTTGCCTGTGAAAAAGTTACGAGATCACTAAAGCAACATAAATATATAATAATAATAATATAATAATCCAGTAGTTGTTGAGATATTTCACTCAAAACCACAAATGTCAACTTCATGGCACCACTAAAGGAAAAGTCAGGAGATCACCAAAGTCATTATCTGTACAAGCATTTGTTGAGCTCAGTCATCTAGGTGTTGAGATATTTTGTCTGTATGAAATTTCATGATAATCTGTCAAATAGTTGGTGAGATGTTTTAGTCTGGTTCAAAGTGGTGGAGCATCTAACTTTGTTATCCCTAGAGAAAATTCTAAAACAACAGAGGATGTCACCTTGGAAGTTAACCAGTGAGATGCTGTACTTCAGAATCGGAAAGCTGTTGATCATCATGGAACAATGAAATCCTAGAGATATACAGTCAGGTCTCTCTGTAACTACGTAACGTTCCACAGTTCTGGATTCAGACTGCCAAACTGGATTCAGAATATGGGAAAACACAATAACGCAACATTAATTCTTAAGTGCACCGCTGCAAATGCATTCTTTAAGGTGCGAAAATGAAAAGGACACACTGCAAACTTTCCACTAATATTGACCTTCCATTAAAGGAGACTTAAAGCTTTCTGTCCTGCTTAAATGTTAAGACCTCTGCAAGTCCCTGGCCCCAAGGGAATGTATTTTTAACAGCAATGTGGTGGTTTTAACAACCTCGGTTAGAACAACATGCTGCAGACCGGTACAGCAGGGAAACACCCTGGTGCTGGATTAAATTGCCTACTGAACATCAGTGGGAACAACACCAAGATCTATTTGCCTAGAGAATGTTAATTTGCTGTGTGATAATAAAGATTAGTGACAAGCTGGTCTGTCAATACAATATGAATGGAGCTTTTGTGTAGTTAATGTTGTTTGAATCAATCTTGTGTAAGTTGTGACTTTGTCTCAGTGTGCATTGCTACTACATGCAATAAGCTGTCTGGAAAATGATTCTCAAAGCAGAATCTTTGGGATATTGAAAATATGCAGTCTACTTGTGTTGTGACCATAGAAGGCAATCATGTAGTGTTCTATAGTTGTGAGGTCCATTGCTAAGATATTTTTTCTAAATATGTAAAAAAAAATTCCATTAACGTTTTAAAGTTTTATACGTTGTCTTTAGGTCTAAAAAAGATGGAATCAATCACAATTTGAGCCTAGTGCTGCTGTAAATGCCAATTTAATTATCATTTATTATAATTTATTTAATTTATTGTTATATTATTATTATACAGATATAACCACACCGATCACATACATAGTTATCTACTCGTTATATTATTTTGGGAAATAGAGGACAAATGGTAGTTAACTTCAAAGTAATTTAACTTTACAATTATCTTAAGAAAATGATTTCCAGAGTAAAGCATTTCAAAACAATTAATAACAAAATAGTTGAATTCCTTCTGGTGTAAGTGTTTTCATTTATTATTATTTTCGTTTGGCTTTTTGATTTTGTGGTACAGTAAATATAGCATACATGTTTTATCTTATATATATATATATATATATATATATATATATATATATATATATATATATGTGTATATATTTATATATATATATATATATATATATATATAAATATACACATATATATATATATATATATATATATATATATATATATATATATATATATATATATATATTTGTGAGTGACATTTGTATTCGGGTGAAATGCTCCTTGAAGCTTTTTATAACCCCAATAGCGTTTATTGATGCTTTAAAATCATTGCTTATGTATGATAATACACACAACTAAACTTTTTAATGTATATGAAATAGTAAAAAACACACAATCCATCTTCTAGAGTTGATCTTTCCAACAACAAAACACTAAACACAATTTTTTTCTGTTCTTATATATATCATATTCCAGATTTCAGAACCTCTCTCCAAAAATGAGCTGTAAGTTGGCAGTAGCAACTGGTTTGTTGTTTAAGAAAACCAAAGAGAACGTGGATTCTATGCTTTGCTTAAAGGTTTATTACAAACATTACTAATACACTAATACTAATAACTGGGCTAATTCACAAATAATAAATATTTGTATAAGCCACATTATTTTCACTTTGCCAAATACAGATTACCCAGCTGTCATTTATGTAACATTTCCATTAGATAGACCATCATCTATGCCTAGTGAGACAACATTCAAACATGGTATATTATTATAAACACGTCATCACTCGATAATTTCAGAACTTTTAATAGATAACTGATAAGTTTTGAAGACCTACAGTATATGTGTAATTTTTGCTTCATTTTATAGACTGTTTACACAATCCTTAAATTCAACAATTCATCAGCTCTTTTCCGGCTGAGACACATGGGACCATCTCCTCTGCCCAGCAGGGGCATGGTTGAACACACCCATGTATACTATACTTTTTTTGTGGACATATACACAAGTAAGCGTTTTCCTAAAATATAGGCTATTTTTCCTGCCAATAGAAATGAATGGAACTAACACAGAACACATGAATGTTATCAATTCAAGCAGTTAATTTGAACGAACTGCCCTCTTGTCTGTACCATAATGTTCCATTGTGTGTGTGTGTGTTTGTGTGTGTGTGTGTGTGTGTGTGTGTGTGTGTGTGTGTGAGAGAGAGAGAGAGAGAGAGTGAGAGAGAGCAAGAGAGTATGTGTGTGTTATGGCTATGGCATTTGAGTTTGGATAGCATCAGATCTTTGATCCTGCCACTGTGTGTCCGCCTTAATCGGGCAAAAGCAAAGCTTATCTGCTCACTACTAGTGCCATAACCACTCCTTCCTTCAAGTCATTAGCTTATTTACATAGACTGGACACTCAGACATGACCTTGCAAACTCATTTGCAACATATCTCCAACGTTTCTCCTACCAACACTAAGTCACTAGTCAAATGCTTTACACAGGATTTTCTTTACACAAGTTAACCAGACTTTGACTTAAAACAAAAGGGCAGGTTACATCTGACCCTGCAGGATTTTATAAGCCCCCGAACAAAAATCATACAAATGCACACAGAAACATCCTTATAACTTTAAGATACTGTACACTCCTCAATTTTATTATACAGTAGCTGCCCCAACATGGTAATGATCTGTGGATTATCTAGAGCAGTAGTGACACTTTTTTCCAGAACAAAGATGCTGCTGTTGTTTGTGCAAATGTAATTGTTCAATTTTGTGAACTATTTAAAATTCCACTTGCCTCCATGATAGTGAGGTCAAGACAGGAATCTCAGAGATCAAATAGGTCAAATAGAGTCAAAACAATATGCAAGACTACCACGAGCAGAGAGTGAGACGAAACACCCAATACCCTTAATGCCTCCAGAAGACACAAGCTCAAAATTAATGACACCAACTTGAATTTAGAAAGATAAATACATTGAATTATGGCCATATTATAGAGTTCAGGAGTGCAAGTTGGGGTTCAGGAGTGCAACTTGTTGAAAGTATTTTTAAAACTATACCGTAAACATTAATTCATGAGGAAACATTCCTGAAAAAGCTATTTAAATGTTAAGCTATTTTAAGCTTTTAAAGCTATTGAGCTGTTCTTGAGTGACTTTCTAACCTTAACAAAACTAATGCAGTGCAAACATAGCCTAATAGTGAAAGTAAATACACTGACTAATCTACTATTCTGAATTGCTACTGTATATTTTCACCTAATGTTAAGTCATTGTCTAACACTACTTTCACAGAAAATGAACTATACATGCTTTATAATGCATGTGAAAGCTGCACCCTTGCAGGTAAATACGTCACCTTCTGCTCATTAAATGTTTTTTTTGTCAGCTAAGAGAATATCATCTAGGCTACATTATGTAAGACTTATATTGTAAATGTGTAAATAACACTCCCTTTTTCTCAATAGGAACAATGGTAATAAAACAGACCGACAGAAATTTGACATGTGCCCGCTCAGTGTTAAGTAGTTACATCCTGTGAGGTCTTCAGTATACATGGCCGTGGTGCCCTCCTCCCCTTCTTGTTCATCTGTTGAATTCAATTTATCAAGTTCAATTATGTGATCAATACCCTAGTTTACAATTCCATGTTGCTGATTGATTGTTAACTCAGCTCCGGTCTTTCTGGTGGTTTTGGCAATATCACAGGCATTTCTAAATCTCAATAGTATGAAAAGTGCAGAAGGTAACTCAGAGCGGCTGTAACAGATCTCTTTGGGTAAGTTCAGTGCATCAACACAACAATTTTAACAGTATTATTTGAGGTTCACTGTTCACTGTGTGGTTTCTTCCAGTGAAAGATGTTATAGTCAGAAATATTTCTCCCTACAAGGTGATATATGCTATATTTGATTTTCTCTTTTAGAGTATGGTGTGCAAAAACATTACGTTTTGAGATTTAAGGTAACAATAAATAAATCAGGTTAATAAGCATGGTATTTTGGTATTTTACATTAGGGTTTTATGAGAAGGTTTGCGGTCTTCTCCCTCTGCCTCTTTCTTCATTCTCTCTCTGGCTTCTCTTTCTAACTTGATAAAATGAACAACATCTCGCACAACAGAAAGATTAATAGCTGTTTGTTAATCATTTATTATGTAACTAATGCAGCCATAATCACGTGAGGACAATGCAACCTAGGGTTGAACCAGGAAACATCAACATCATTAGTCACATTATCAAATACATTGTGTAAAAAGTGTCACTTCTGCACAACATGGTTTCTCATCAGGATGCTATTCTGATGTGGACATTATTAATCAATTAGTGCTGCCAAGGTTTGCTTATGGTCAGGGTATTATTTACAAATGAAAAGAAAAAAGTTAAATACTCATATAAGCCTAAAATAATTTTACTGTCTTACAACTCTAGAGGGCCCTGCAGTCAGAGGTGGAGACCACTGCTGTGTCTTGATAGCGTGACTGGGCAGAACACAGCTGTCAAAAGGTGTGGAAAGGCCTCTCTGCTGCTCTCAGCTGTGAAAACAGTTAACAAGAAGCCCTTCAGACACACACACACACACACACACACACACACACACACACACACTGACACAAACAAGCACAGAATGATGAATTGTGATATTAAACCTGGTGACTTTTGATCTGTTGATGAATAAAGTCTGATTGCGCCATAGAGTACTGTATTGTCAAAAGAGAAATTACTGCAGATAAAAGTACAGTTTCATAATGCATCCGGAGCAGATTATTTTTATCAGTTGGCCACAACACAGCACTTAAACAATTCCTCCTAGTGTTGTAAAACAATTCCACAGTATACATAGCATGTGATAAAAGTGGGTATTAGCCACAGTAGTCAGAGAGCTTATAACACATACTGTATATACACCTCTCATATTGGGATCTTTGTGCATTTGCTTATCTATATAAGGATCTGTAGATTTGTAGACCTTACAGAATTGGCTGTCTTTCCATCTTTCAGTGAGTTCTTAACAGGGACAGCAGAGTACATTACATTCATTTTTACCTACATGATGGATCAGAGTTGTACTGTGAGTTTTCCTCTCTGTCTTAATCAATCACTCTCACTTCTATCATATTTTTGTAAAAGAAAACACAAACATGAAATATATGTCTGTTAATACATAGGTACAACTTCTCACAATCGTATGAGGCATATTTAGGGTCAGTGGTTGGTGGTTTCAGATGGATCATGTATTGGACCAGTCCCTATCTGGACCTTGTGGGGTGTCTGTAACAGGAAAGTTGTGCATGTGAGTCTCGGCGGAGCCAGATGCAGGTTTGTTTATGTCCTTAAGCTCACATCGCGTGCCAGACAGGAGTCACCCATGTCAACACCAATCCTAAAGCATAGAATTCTCTTCATAGAGACATTAGTCATTACTGTTTACTCTACTTTGTGTCTTACTCATCAGTTAGCTTATTAAAGTAAGCTTTAAAATCCACAGAAGAATAACTGAGGAATTTCAGGGCTGTTTGTAAATGTGCGCCTCGCTGCTTCTCCTCAGATTGTTTAGATATGGGCCTCACCCTAACTAACAGTAATGCTTCTTGTATTGTGGAACTATTCCACTGTCACCACGGAATGCATGTCTGTGCTCAGGTGCTTGGCAGGTTCCAGTTTTTAACTGACATGCAAACTTCATGCAAGGTATTTCAATTCCTCCAGCACACTTGTCTAGTAGACATTTATTTTACTTTGTCTTAGGTATTTAAGGACTAAAATCTAACTGAGACACACTAAGAAAATAGCTTTGCATGCTACATGGTTGTTAACCTTTCCCAAAATCATAATGAGAAGGTGTTTCAGTTAAGAGCGGTTGTTTAGGAGCATGTGTTTAACGGTGGATGTTTTCAATGCACAGCAGTGATTAAAGTTTCCAGAGAGTGATTATTACGTAGAAAGTGATGCTGTACAAGCATTTTTTCAAGGGATGAGTTTTCTTTATGGTAAGGAAAAAAGCTGCTTTATACTTTACGTGTTTAGCCTACTATTCAAATGTCTAAGCATCACCTTGTACAATCTTCAATCTGTAAAACATCAGTTATTGAATAACTGTCTTACTGTAGCACTGAGCTTCGTGTTACCTGTTTGCATGGCTGAATGGACTGTATGGTAAATGAACTCAGTGAATGTATGTATGAGCTTTCCTAGTGCATGTGCACAGTCGCACACAGATGAGAGCAGTTTGGAGTTCAGCATCTTGCCAACAGACAACAGAAAGGCTGCAGGGGCCAGGGTAGGAAGCCCCTGTGTGCACACACTACTACCATATTACAGTTGGTCAAAGTTGAACCAGAAAATTGATCTCTAAGCTGTGGTAGACAGACACTTTTGGTAATTACTTTGTTGTTATTTCATTGAACTGGGCTTTCTGACGGCAAGGTAAAGCGGTGAAAATATCCTTAATACAGTGTACACATATTGTTTTTTTAAGGTGCTACTTCATCCACAGCAGTACATTGCTTAGCTTCCATGTTGGTACTCTGGTCTTTTCTCCGAACGTGACATTTCGACCATACTAGGTCATGTGTGGGTAATACACTGACTATGGATAAGTACCTAATACAACCCCTCTCCAAAATATCCAAATAATCCCTTACGCTACAGTAAGGAAGATGGTACCACCCTAGTTTTTTTATTGTTATGGACAAGAAGATATTCTGTTAAGATATGTGATGCTTATTTTTCTGTGGGCACTGTGTACTGGCACTGTGTTAATGGTTAAGGTGCTACAACAGAAGTAACTGTGCTGGCAGATAAAGGTGGGGGAAAAAAATCAATACAGTGTAGTACTGCGATATTTTCAGTGGCGATACTGTTTTGATACACAGGCACCAAGTATCAATATTTTATAATATATGTGTTGGTCAGTTTGTCAGCTTGACAATCCCATTTTGTTGAAATAAAATTGAAGTGATATGAACAAACAGAGAAATGTATCTTTTTAGATAAAACAGATCTTGATAAAGTTTCCTTATAAATTGCAATATATCACAGAATATTGCAATATGTTTAAAATGGCAATAATATCGTATCATGGCATAAGTATTGTGATGGTATCGTATCGGGAGGCGTCTGGTGATTCCCACCCCTGCCGGCAGACAATGCCATTTGTTAAGTGATTGCAGCTAAAAACAACTTCTATTCAACACCATTCATTTTCAGTGCTCTTATTATTCTACTCTCTTTGTTCTTATCTTCTATTATGTTGCTAAATGTTGATTTACAAAATGTTTCTAAGTCGACCTTATGCATCATGATGAGTCATACTGTGTTTACGGCATTCTGAATGGACATCACAACCTCCTACACTCAGGGAGTGCTTGTTGATTTTCCCACTGTAATCCTTCAGCAATAGAAAATCTCTCCTTAATTTGGTGCACTGAATTCAGCGTTGTGTCAATGTGTAATTGTTGCATGAAAAAGGCGATAAATCAACAAAAATTTAATATACTTATAATACTACTTGGATTAACTTTTTAGGATTTAAGAAATAATTCCTTGTATTAGGCTATAAGGTTTGCACCTGTGCTGTGAAGAATTTCAGCTATGCCAAAAGTCTTAGCTGCTAGTTCTCTTGAAACTTGATAGACTGTGTTAATTGTTGAGCTCTCTGAAGTGCTTGAGAGATCAACATTTTTGTAATTTCTTGTCTAGATGTTAGACAGAGGGGTTTTCCTTTTAAGTTTAAAGTCTAATGTCAAACTGATCAAACTTGTGTAGAGAGAGATTAAGTAGTTTATAAATTAAAAAAGGTAGAAAGGTGTTTCCCAAAAGCAGATAAAATGCCAATCTTCCGTGTCTGTTTTTGCAGTTACATAGGCATTGTGTTATTACCCTCTCCCTGACTATTTTTGTGCCCTTTTACCTCATCGTTTGTTGTTTTGTTGGTTGTGGTTGTTTGATGCTGAATGTGGGTCCGATTACAAAGGCTTTGTTTTGATCTCGCTCCATAGCACGGTGGGCTTGGAATGAGAAGAGGTCAATGGACGGGAAATGCTTTCATCGTGTCTGACTCTTTGACTCCAGCCCTCCATTGTGTTTATGGGCCAAGTTCACGCTTCTTGATGGGGTTCCCAGATCATTATTTGGTACACATCTTTACTTAAGTAAAGATTTAAAGATGTCAGCAACATTTGTTGCTGTTCATTGAAGTAGCAGTTACAGGTTTACTGACAAAACATACAGAACTTTAATTGTGAGGACAGGTCAAATCAGATGATAAAACCTTTAAAAATGTACTTAAGTATTTATATAAATAGTTGCATGATACAAAGATATTGCAATATAATGGGATGGGATTTCCTTTTCTTCCCCCTCTGGTTTGTTTACTCTTCCTGTCTCATGTCACGGTCTGGGTAAAAGGTAAAAGACAGACCCCAGACCCCCAAAGGATGGATGTCTCTGTCTTTCAAAGAGACTGAAATAGAAATTACAATTCACCTTCTTTGACCTTATCATAACCCATCTTCCCTCCTTAGACCTGACAAACACTGGGTGTAGTTAAGAAAACATCCTTTAACCAAGTTGTCCCACTGCCAGTTTCCTAAGAAAGGTGTACCCAGTCTCTTCCAGAGTGTCTCTAAAATTTGAACTTCCCTGTTCAGCAACAACAGCTGGTGAGTCACCCAACTCCTGCCCTCGTAACTGTCTGGAAACCATTCCCCTTGATTGAGCCCTTTATACTCCAGAAGAGAAGTTTTTAATAAAAATAGATGGTGCATTACTAATAAGAAACGGTAGCTTTCTCTGTTTTGGACTTCTCTCTCTCCAATCCCTCAAAGCTCAGTACAATCAAAACAGTTTGCTATTAGCAAATATGGCTGTAAAAGTGCATAGATTTGTACAGATTGCCTTTGACATGCAAGTGAATCCCCAAGTATTGATTCCATTGAAATAAACTGATTTGCTGCAAAATGTCACCATCCAAATAAGTGCTGTGTTACATAGCTAGGTCTTTAATGCGCTGGATTTGACAGGTGTTTCTTGGAAATAAACAATGAACTCTTTCTAAGATGTGAATGAAGTCCTTAAGAATATTATGTGAAGTAAACACTCTTAAAATGGGGCGTTTGTTGAGAAGCATTTATACAGATAGGAGATCTGACCAGGTCAGAAGAGACATGACATTGTCATGACATTTCTATTTACAATGGTACAATTCCAGCTCATGGCTGCATTTCAAATCCCTCTCTCATGTGGTTTGAGCCTTACCTACATGATTCCTGCATGGACTTGGCTCATTTGTAATCATGCATGTTCACTAGTCATAATCGGGAATGTTTATATAGACATCTTGATTCAGGCTTCTCTAACTGATATTAATTGGAGAGATGCGGAATGATTCATTAAATGTGGTAGAACAAAGTCTTCCACGCACCTTTGATGGCATGGGCTGATTGTCCTTGCAAGACTTTTCAACGTCATACCCCAATTCTTTGAAAGTCATAATCTCAGCCTTTGGATGCATACAATGTAGGTGATTATTATTTCACAGTTATAACAATACAGTAAAACCAGCTTTAAAAAGACAGAAATCACTGCTGATGACTTCAAACACTGTGTGCATGCAGGTCTAATCGAACCCGGAAGATTACAATAGAAGAGATCATATTTCAAGCACTGTTTACATTTTCCTCATTGTAGACATACCACACACAAAGACACATACTTACTCTGAGAGTGAAAGAAGCAAACAATCAATTCTTGGTAAGCAGAGGCATGGGTTTCTTATGGATGAATCATAAAAAAACTCATTAGTTGTATGGGGTGTTCCACAGTTGTTAAGAATTGTTGTTGTAATGAATGTCTATGCTAATTTTTTTTAAAGTTCTGAACTTTGCTTGATATGAGTTACATGACTGACACAAGTCTGTGCTAAAATGGGTGAGACATCTGAACCAGTGACATTTTTTTAAATTACATCTACGTTAACATCTGCCATCTGACAGCCAAACATGAATTTCAAACGATTATGAGGAAGATAAATACGGTTCTTTCACTGAACAACAAATTACTTGTTTTTAAAGCTGCTGTATTAGATCCTCAAGTCTAAACATTACTTAAAAGACTGTTCTTCTGGCACATAAGGGACACTCTAATGAACTTAAACATGATACTAATGTCTCTTTCTCTCTCCCTTTCTCTTTGTTCTTATCTGTCATACTAATATAAGAAGGATAACTCTCCTGCATCTATTTGCTGTGTGAACTTCAACTTAAGCTAACAACTCAGGGCTGCTGCTGGTGCGCAGAAGCACAGAAGGGAGGGGATGGGATGAGGAGGAGGGAGGGTCAAGTCTGTCTCATTTTGTTGGAAAATATTTTGAACGTCAACAAGAAGTAACGTTACCCAGCATTGCTTACCGCACCTTTAACTCAGTGGGCATTTAAACTTGTGCTTACAAGATCAAGACCATAAAATCCTGTGAGACCATGAGGTAATGGTGCCATTGCACATTATCTGTCAGTTTGTGACTGATTTAAGTCATCTTTGGAAAGTCCATCAATGATTCTTGGAACAAAACTGAAATGTCAATGGAAGTTGAGCACAGTTGGCAAGTTGGCACAGTTATTTTTCCAATTAAAAACAAATCCCTCAGCATAATTCACATAATTACGTTAGTAATAAAAGAAGGAATTGTTTGAATTATCACATTATGGTGAATATCCCTGAGGTTATGACTGAACAAGGTATAGGCTTAAAACATTGTTTCACTTCAAATTTGCTTACTAGAATCTAAACAAAGTTGTTAATTTTTTATTCAACAGGAAGAGTCTACTGTACTCTACAACCATGCTAACAGCTCTGTGAGGCTGTACATAAGCACATGTAGCCTACTTTGAGCTAATTCTAACAATAGCATGCTAACATAATCAATGACAGATATTATGTTTACCATGTTCACCGTGTTTGTTTAGTGCATTAGCATGGTAACATTTGTACAAGTAGTTGCAGGTTAGTTTAGTTGTTAGTTTGCAGCCATTTGCTCATTTTTGCTCTTACATAAAAAGTTAGGGGATTAACAAAGTCATTGCAATGTGTTCAAATCATTGCTCACAAACACAAATGACAACCTCATGATGGTGCAGGAGGAAAAGTCAGAAAATCATCAAATTAGGATTCATTGTCTAGGAACCATGAATGTCTGCACCAAATGTTGTGCCAATCTATTTTAGCCTACATGTTGAGGTATTTCACTGAATAATGACCTGCTGGTGGTCAGTGAGACTCATCCTCCGGGGACCATGAATAAAATATTCATAACAACCCATTCAACAGATATTTGAATCTGGACCACAGTGGTGGACTGACTGAGTGCCATTGCCATCCCTGAAGCCACACCAAAAGCAAGAAAACAATGGCTGGTGTTGCAGTTTGAGTCTGTGAGACTTGGCCTGGTCTCAAGCTAACGCTAAACGGAGCATTGACCTGATCAACCTGCTTGTGAACCATACGTTTGAAAAGTTAAGCACTGTAATTCGTATGATTTTTGTATGATTTTGCTGTGTGCTCCACATTGACGGCAGCTGTATTAAAATCGCAATATCAACTGGCGCAATAGACACAATTGTGTTAGTTGAAAGAAAATAATCAGTAGAAAACCGCACATTAATATGTAATGTGATTATTTTTTTAGTGCTGCCTTTTATATTCAATTCAATGCTCAATTTGTTCAATAAAAGAATGCTGGAAATTATTATTTTTTAATTCAACAAGCAATGTGTTGTGTTTTAGAAGATTACTGAAAGCAGCAGAACTGCGTATACTTTGATATCTGTTTACTTGACTAATATGGTTATCACGATATTCAACAACGTTATCGCATAATGAATATATTTTCCTCATTTCGTGCAGCCATAGCACCCACACACACTCATCAAATGTGCTGAAAACACTTCTCATTTATGAGTAAATGCACTAGGATTGAGACATTGAGCTGAGCTGAGGTGCAGCTAAGAGAACAGATCCTGAACAGTTATGGAAGCGTGTGGCTTGGATGTAAATATCATTAAACTCAGCTGTCAGATTGCATTTGGCTCTGCTGAGTACACTGGCATCCATAAGAGGTTGGCTTTCCTCCATGCGAGCACTGTTTTTCTCTCTCTTTCTTCCTGAAGACACACACACACACACACATTCAGACCACCTGGGAGATATGTTTATGGAATCCGGCAGAGACCGCACGAGAAACAGACGTAACTTTTATTTCGCTTTAAGCACAAAAGATCCAAAAAGCCTTCTTCATTTACATCCAAAATGAAGTTTTGTCATCGTTGAACATGGATTACAAAATTATGCTGTGATCGCAGACAAAGACCTTGTTGTAAACAAGCACAAACAGTGAAGTTACTGTTCTGTAGCGTAATGCATGATAGTAAATATGTTTTAATGTCTACCTTGCCTTGTGGTGTTTTATAGAGACGAGCCAATCAAACAAAGAAAGACAACCGTGGTAACAAAAGCAACAAAAAAATAATGTGGCAACCATGAACCTTAAAAAATAAATGAGAATATGAAGATTATTATAACCCTGGATCCACACTACCATCAATATTCTTGACAAGGTGGCATTTGCCCTCTGATTGACTCCAAACTGCGTAGGTGTAAACAAGGTGTGTGCTGGTATACCTGTGTTGGTTTCGTGCAAAGCCAACATTTTACAGACACTCACCTAGAAGGAGTTCCTCCCTGCATTTGCACGCAGGGCCCTTTGTTGTCTTTGCTGTGAGCATTTTTTTCCCCTGTCTTTTCTCTCATTTGAAAATAACCCAAACAGGTACTGAAGACATAGTAACGTTGATATAATCTAAGCATACTTCACCTGAAGGGGATCCCGTCACACTTTTTTTTCTTCTTTTGCACGAATAAGGTCTGGAGGCCTAAAAGCTGGGAAAACAAGTTGAGCATTGTTGGGGCAGGCTAAGCCCTGCACAAGCTTTTAGATTACAGTGTGTTCTTATCTGGTTGCTGTAATAGAAATGTTGTCTTGCTAATACACACAAATTGTCAGAGCCTTTGGGTTTGTCACCTTTAACAAGTAGCAGCTATAAAATGTTGCAGGGCATGTAATAATTCAGACTTTGTAACCAGGGAAACTAATCACACTTACAAGCAGCATTAGGTTCCCATTTAAAACATTATTTTGCAGAGATAATGTATTTTAAATATATTATTATATCATATTTTTTCTCTTCATTGTAGTTTACCATAGAACCATGTGGCTTTTGAAAATCCCCACAAAAAATAAGTGTGACATGCAAGAAATCTTGGAACAAAATGTTTTAACATTTGTGATCCTAGTGTGGCCACACATTGTACAATTATCTGAACTAATTGAGGACACATTTACATGATTAAATAAAAGGTTTCCAATCATTATGCCTTAGCCTACATGTGTTCCTCTAGGTAGCCGTACTGTCAGTTTAAACATCACCAGTTTTATGCAAGTCACCCTCATCAAAAAGGGAAACAACATCCTGTTTCCCAGGAACAGCTGACATGGCAGAATCAGCATGCAAACAAGGGAGAAAAAACAAATGAGCAAGGAAGATCCAATGAAGTCTTTGAAGGTCCCATGGCATGAACATTTCACTTTATGAGATTTTTAACATCAATATGAGTTCCCCCAGCCTGCCTATGGTCCCACAGTGGCTAGAATTGGCGATAGGTGTAAACCAAGCCCTGGGTATCCTGCTCTGCCTTTGAGACTAAAGCTCAAATTGGCCGATCTGGAATCTTGCCCCTTATGAGGCCATTACCTTGATCATTTAATTCCACACTTAAGCTTGTCTTTCCGTTGTGCTTTGATCGCTGCGGTCGCATATGGCTTCAGCTTCCTTTTTGAACCTCTTCATTTAATGTGATGGAACTTGATGGAATTTAACCATTGCCATGGCAACACAAGAAGAAAACAGAGAACCTTGGCTTGTTTACAGCTTTCTATTTTAGATATGTGGTGTCATGATGTTATTGCATGTGATGATGCAGGTGATAATGGACATGGTGTCCCTTCTACAGGAGTACAAAAAAATGAATGTTAATTTGTCTAATATAAAGTTACCCTTCAGTTGATCCTCCTGTTGATTTACAGAAATAACAGAAGCCCAGTTGCCTGGTACTTTAGGTAAATTAAGTGTTTTTAAGAAAAAAGAAAATCATTAGATTCCATGACTAAAAACTATACACTCACCGGCCACTTTATTAGGTACCCCATGCTAGTAACGGGTTGGACCCCCTTTTGCCTTCAGAACTGCCTCAATTCTTTGTGGCATAGATTCAACAAGGTGCTGGAAGCATTCCTCAGGGAGTTTGGTCCATATTGACATGATGGCATCACACAGTTGCCGCAGATTTGTCGGCTGCACATCCATGATGAGAATCTCCCGTTCCACCACATCCCAAAGATGCTCTATTGGATTGAGATCTGGTGACTGTGGAGGCCATTTGAGTACAGCGAACTCATTGTCATGTTCAAGAAACCAGTCTGTGATGATTCCAGCTTTATGACATGGCGCATTATCCTGCTGAAAGTAGCCATCAGAAGTTGGGTACATTATGGTCATAAAGGGATGGACATGGTCAGCAACAATACTCAGGTAGGCTGTGGCGTTGCAACGATGCTCAATTGGTACCAAGGGGCCCAAAGAGTGCCAAGAAAATATTCCCACACCATGACACCACCACCACCAGCCTGAACCGTTGATACAAGGCAGGATGGATCCATGCTTTCATGTTGTAGACGCCAAATTCTGACCCTACCATCCGACTGTCGCAGCAGAAATCAAGACTCATCAGACCAGGCAACGTTTTTCCAATCTTCTATTGTCTAATTTCGATGAGCTTGTGCAAATTGTAGTCTCAGTTTCCTGTTCTTAGCTGAAAGGAGTGGCACCCGATGTGGTCTTCTGCTGCTGTAGCCCATCTGCCTCAAAGTTTGACGTACTGTGCGTTCAGAGATGCTCTTCTGCCCACCTTGGTTGTAACGGGTGGTTATTTGAGTCACTGTTGCCCTTCTATCAGCTCGAACCAGTCTGGCCATTCTCCTCTGACCTCTGGCATCAACAAGGCATTTCCGCCCACAGAACTGCCGCTCACTGGATGTTTTTTCTTTTTCTGACCATTCTCTGTAAACCCTAGAGATGGTTGTGCGTGAAAATCCCAGTAGATTAGCAGTTTCTGAAATACTCAGACCAGCCCTTCTGGCACCAACAATCATGCCACGTTCAAAGTCACTCAAATCACCTTTCTTCCCCATACTGATGCTCGGTTTGAACTGCAGGAGATTCTCTTGACCATGTCTACATGCCTAAATGCACTGAGTTGACGCCATGTGATTGGCTGCTTAGAAATTAAGTGTTAACGAGCAGTTGGACAGGTGTACCTAATAAAGTGGCCGGTGAGTGTATATCTCAGAGTCTCATATAGATATGTTCACGGAAACCTTGTAGGAAAAACAGCATAGCCTCACTCCAAATACAGCAGCCGGATTTGAAACGATTAAACCCACTCTGTAATCAAAACATCACACAGATTTTATTTTATGTTTCTTTGTGTCTGTGACATCAGCTGCTGAATTAAGCTTGATAACATTTACACAGCATTTTGTTTTTATTTCATATGATTACAACTGCAAAATGTAGCACTGGAACTGCAAAATGGTTTGTTTAAAAATAGAAGTTTGGAGTTTGGTGCACAGGATCAGGTTATATATTTTTCAAAACAAAATGAATGAATTCAAGTAAGAATTACACTGTTATTCCGAATTGGTTGACTTTACTAGAAATTTGCGTGGAAACCTGTTGCCTTAAACCATCTTTGTACAAGGTGAAACCTAACAGGTCAAGTTGTATTAAGTATACTATAGTATAGTATATAGGTACACAGAGCAGGAAGACGATAGACAAATCAATGTTACTTTAGTAGTCATTACAAAAAATCATTAGTGAACATAAATCACATTTTTCTGGAGTCATGTTGTCTAAAATAAGCACGTTAAGTTAAAGCTTTAGTGTGTAACTTTTTGAAATCTAATGAACGTCCGTTACATTCAAGCCATTGCCAAAGAAGTTGATACAAAGCTAATTAAGACTATCAGCTTCACACAACTCTCTCTGTATCTCTCAGTATGGCTATGTTCAGAAACTGTTCCACGGGCAGAAAAATCAAGTGAACATAATTACCTCTTCTGAAGAGTCCATCATGTTTTATTAACTCTCCGTGTCCTCATTGGCTCAGCTGTGTGGAGGAGGGGTGGGGGTGGTGCACGATCACAGAAGGCTTGTATCATGTGGATACACCGACAGTTTTTTTTTTTTGAATCCCTCATGGGGGAGACAGAAACTATGCACTATAGCTTTTAACATGCAAAGAAACAAAACAAGTATAAAACGTGAGCCTTTGAACCGCTTCAACACAGAACAGTTCAAATGACCCCGCCCCTCCCATACAGAAACTTAAAATCCTAAGTTATCTCTGCTTAATATGATCTGTGCATACTGCATACTTTGGCTGATTAAGCTATAATCTGGCCTTTCTCTTTACTATGGTGTGATGATGTTTTGTAGCCCTGCTGCTTGTCAGTAACAGCTTATGAGACTCTGTCCACTTACATACTAGGCCTCAACACGAACCTCAGTACCCAGAACCTCGGAGAGAATAAATAGAGAAAGGATCGACCCCTTTTCTTAAAGCTTTCACTGTCATCACTCACACTGTTATGACATTATACCCCCATTCAGTGTGGAAACTGTTTCCCCATTTGTGAGGTAAACCACATCACAACCCCACCCTCTGTGCTGCGTCTCTGGCAGTGTTTACCCCCATTCCTCCTTTTTGTCTAAACATGCTAGAGGAGTTAAGTGTATTCACACAGATGGCTTGCATGAAGTAGACTAACCCAGTCTCCGAGACCTAACAGATACCTCTCCTGTCAAACCTTGTCCCAGGGTTCCTGTAACCGTTTCAACTCAGTGGCCTCTGGTGCAATTTTATAAATGAAATAGGAATTGCAAAAAAAAGCTTTTCAAACCTTTTCATCCTCAGGATTACCCTTTACTCATAATTTTTGTATACCTGTTTAGTTTGTCTGCTTTTGACTTATACTATCAATATCAGTTTGTCGCTGCTTTTGATTGATGATGTTCACTTAAAATACAGCTGATATAAATGAGGTTGCAGACAATGCAGTGTATTTAGGAATGGAGAAGCTGTGTTAACATAACTGAGTGCAATACAAGACCACAAGTAAAACTGTATCGTTGAAACATGCAAAAATTTATGTACAGCAGAATATACAAAAAATAACAGATAATTAACTATGACAAGGTAAAAAGTAAAGAAATGTGAAAATAAGAAAGATGCATACCCATATTATTTGAAAAATTTGAAATTAGAATGTGGAACAAGGGAAAATTACAACTTATCCAAGGAGAGTTTATTGCACATCTACAGTTATAGGCAAAACATTATGAAAGTTGTACCAGAGAAAGATATTTCTTATTGAGTTTTTGACAGTATAATTCTTGTGTCTGTAGTGATCACCACATGCTAAGAACAGGAAAAGGCATTTCTAGCCTTCACAACCTGGAAGAACATCTTGCTGGAAATGTGTACTTCTTATTCATTACATTTTTTCCTCCATTTTTTCGGCAGCTCATTTGCTTTCTCAGAAGTGACACAACCAAAATAGAAACTTCCCAAACCGGCAAGAGAGCCTGCTTTTATTTCTTGTTTTAGTGCTACGTCTCCTATAAAGAGACATGAGAGAACTTGAACTACGTTAACTGTCATCTGTACACCTTTTTTACCTACATATGAACCTTATTAAAGAGCAAAGAAAAAGATTAAACTTGCAACACAAAAGCCACATAAACAGAATTACAACAGAATCTTCCATAGGTAGTTACATGTGTGCATGTAACTACCTACTAGAGGGTGGGACCAGGTGTACATGAAGAAACATGTGGAGCCAAATATACATGAAGAAACAGACAGATGATGACTAAGACCATGTGTAACATAGTTTCAAAACAGAGCGGTCAAAATACTATAATTGGTGGCTGATGAAATATTTTGAGGTGGGATGTTTTGTTCAGCGATAATAAACACATGGCTGCCATAAATAGCATAAAGTAATGCCTTGAAACAACATGAAATTCTGTTTCTATTTTAAACATGTGAACACATCACTGACTCTGAAGGCACCCAGTGATCTTAACGTTCTCAGCAACATAATCCTTTGCAAAACATCTGAACATCTCAAATGATCTGCTGCCTCACATGCAAAAGCTTTGTGTTTGCATAGAGAGGGACACACACACACACACACACACACACACACACACACACACAAGCCTTGAGTGGGAGTTATGCAAACTAAAGTCAGGTTAAGATCTTCACAGGGCTATTTTTAGACATTTTGTGGAATCTGCTCTAACAGTTTACATTACTGAAATGCTAAGCGGGGTTTCAGATTTATCTCAAACATGAAAAATAAGCAGTCCTGCTATGTAAGACCATTATCGATTATTTAATATTACTTCTAAATGGATTAAAAAATTAAACAAAATGATATTTTCAAATGTTAAAAAAACTTTAAAAAACTGATAATACGAACGGAAAAAAGTACCTAATAATTTTTTTTTCTGATTTGACATACAGTAAATGTTCACTGTTTGCTAAATGTAAAGAAAACACATGAACCAGTTTGTTAAGAATAGCTTTGTTTTAATTTAATTTACTCCTAATGGGAAGCATTTAAAAAACAAGCCAAAACATAGCTCAAGAATTTTCAAGGCTTTGTCTTCATCATCTAATTCTCTTATTCTCATTTGTGTGGTGCAACATCATTTCAGAAAATGTCACTTGAACCTACAATAGCATTTTCGAAATTCAACATAAGGACCCATGATTCAGTACAACTCAACTTGAATTCAACAACATGTGTTGTTATTCTTCCTGTCCAGTGCTTAGCCACGTCTGTGTTCTTTACACCTGCAGTCAACTATGAATATTTATTTCTTCCTCATGCCCTCCAACAAATGACTGGAAAACTATTTTCCTTCACAAACAACTATAGACAGAAGGAAAATATTATGGGTTTGTCACTGTGTCTCTTTCATGAGTTACTGTTTAACTGGACAGTGAGTTGTGCTAGTTAGAATCAGTGGCTTTTGGCTTATGGTATGGATGCAGTGAACAATGTGTGGTGCATGTTGTCAGTGTCTAACAAAGGAAGTAACTTAACGAAGATGAACACATGCTGGTACTGGGTGAAGGGAATGCTGCACACAGGTCTCTGGGAGGACTAGCCAGGTACTCCCAGTCCTGTTGTTAGAACTTCAGCCACAGACCGGTAAGTGCACAAGAAAGACAACAACACACAGGCACAGTGTAACAGGCACTAGGCTGTCACAGTCAGCAACTACAGGGCTCCAATATATTATGTGGAACACATGCTGAGCTGCAAGTAAGAGTCCCCATGCAACTAATGGGTACAGGCATTACTGTAGTTCATTGAATTCATTAATCTGGGCGTGTGATTTATCATGTTGGCATCAGTTTTTGATTCTTGAATGTTTTTGAACTGAGTACAGTGCCAACGAATCACATCAACTGTATTAGCAACAGTCAGGGTGTTAGTCACTGATGTCTGACTATGTGCTGTTCCTCATTCCAATCCATCAACAAGTAAAACCTCAAGGCCAGAGTTAAAGCTGCAGCGATTGTATCTGGAAGGTCTAAAGCTATTTCAACATGACAAGAATTATGGAGATCTGCACGGAGATTGGTGTCATCATTCATTATTCAAACTGAACTATGGAGGTTTTCCATTTTAGGTTTGTGCTTTAAAACTGAAAGGTCTTATCTGATCTGGTGGCTGCAGAAAGGCAACATGATCTACAGGCTTGTACAACTCACAACAGGGATCTTGACAAAGAGTCAAAAAAGAGTGAAACAATAAGAGCCTTAATTAAAATTACTTTATGGCAGTGAGTTATTTAATGAAGAATATGGAACTGTGTGGGACACATCTAAACACACATCAGTAAAAAACAATCTTTTTTCTAAGATTAATATGTGTGCCAAGCATATGTGCTTCAATAAATATACTTGTATGCAGTACTTGGAGCTTCTATACTATGTTTATAGTAGTAAGTAAAGCCAGTTAAAAAAACTATTTTACTGTTTGGAGAATGATACACATGACAAAAAGGAAATGATAGCATTAAACAACAAAAACATTTTTTTTCTACCACTGTCTTATGAGGGGCTTATAAGTTGTAACTAATGACAAATGAGTTTCTCACTTTTTAACAAGACATGAAATTTGTAGATATAAATGTTAATAAGTCATTAACAAAGTGTTTTTAACACCGGGTCTGCAGGTGTAAGTGCCTTTAAAATAAAAGTTCATAAAAGGATTTTGAACAACTTTGTCTTTACCCCAAAATAAACTACCAAACTAATACAATTGCCAATAGTCAAGAAGCCAACAGTTGCTTACAACACCTTTATAAAAGGTGACTTATTAGAAAGAGGTTTTGTTTTCATAATTTACCTTTGTCAGTATATGAGGCACACATATTCCTCTCTGGTTCCACCTGTAAAGCTGTTTTTAAGTAGATCCTGATGTATACAAGAACACACACAGACACATGACAGCCTCACAAGCTGCTACATGCAGTGACTAGAATGAATACATGGCATTTAAGCTCTTGTCATTGTGTGGTTAGCTTGCAGGAATCCATCTTTCCCATTGCCATCCTTTCAAAATAGTGACTTCACACCAGATTGGGTGTCACAGACAACAAAAACAGATTAGTTCCTGAAAATCATTCACACCAGCACAAACATGTGTAACCTAAATTGAGAAAAACAGCTTGAAAGGTACCATTTGTGTGAACAAAAGTTGAGCCGCTTGTAACAGTAACAACAAATCAGCGGCTGGTGTGATGTCAACATTGGTTTCCAGGTGATGTATGAGGTTATACTTCTTTTGTCCATTTGTCTATTTGGTGACAGTGTTGCCGCACAACCAATGAAACCAGTGATTTGGTCTGATAATTTGGAGGAACTAAAACCACCAATTATACAGTACAACGATGGGTTGTTGAGTTCAACTTGACTTCCGGATGAACCTGAAGGAGTGAGTGGGAGGAGAATGTATCCGGGCTGTGGAGCGGCACTAAATGATAATGAAACACTGACATTAGCTATTAAAGGCATATTTGATAAGTGTCTTCATTCCGTCCGCTCACTTGTTGGCCTTATGGTCATAATGACACTGTTCCTTTAAAATCACATAACATCCAAAACCTCAAGGAGTTGTATAAAGAAAATAAATCACAATAAGTGAAGCCACTATCTTGGCACTAATGACAGGAAGGGCCGAACCCAATATTCGTTTTAAGAGAGAGAAACACAATAACAATGGTATCTTTGTAAGCTGTAAAGTTGGCATGGTAATCAGAAGTGCACAAGTAGAGAGCTGTGTGTGTGTGTGCAAGTGTGTATATATGGTTTTCAGTAATTAGGATGCACAGAGAAGTTCTGGCTACAGTGCTGCCTGAAATTGTCAAATGATACTGCACCACACCTTTAAATACAAAGAAATCATACGCCACCTGGTTGTCTCAGGTGAAATAGTCCCAAGGTGTCTGGCAGCTCACATTTCACAGGTGAGAAAGTAATACATCTGCACGAAATTGCTAAATACTATATTATAGACTCATGGGGAACCTTTTATTATGATCGCAGTTTTAGTATAGACTTTCACGCACGCAATGTGAAGATGTTTTGTGTTCCAAATCTTTTGAAACCATTTAACTCCACCCTCCTGGGTTGGTCGTGAGGTGAGCTGACTATAAACAGCTGTTCACACAGATTGGTAGGTGAGACTGGCTTCAGCTCTGGCAGGTATGATATTTAAGAAGAACTTCTTTGGATTCAGTTTAGAGCACTCCGCGTCTTGACGCCCACAAGATCCGGACTTTACGCGGAAAGCAAATTGGATAGGTTTTATACAAAGAGGAAAATTCATCAAACAGCATGAAGTTGGAGGTATTGTGTGGAAGCCACTATGACATGAAACATTTCCAGATGTCCACCGATGCAGAGGGAGAATGCGCTCTCCTCTTTCTACTGAGGAAGAGCTGGGGTCGGATGGAGACTGCGTGGCGCACAGCCCTCCACCTGTTACTCCATGTACCAGCAACAAGTCCAAGCCGTACACACGGAGACCCAAACCCCCTTTTTCGTACATCGCTCTCATCGCCATGGCTATCCAGGACTCCTCTTCTGGACGTCTGACTTTGGCGGAAATAAACGACTATATGATGAAAAGGTTTCCGTTCTTCAGAGGCAGCTACACCGGCTGGAGGAACTCGGTTAGGCACAACTTGTCTCTGAATGAATGCTTTCTCAAAGTGCTCCGGGACCCGTCCAGACCTTGGGGAAAGGACAATTACTGGATGCTCAATCCTCACAGCGAATACACTTTTGCTGATGGGGTGTTCCGGCGCAGAAGAAAGCGCATCGGTAATAAAAAGTTCAACAAGAAGCCAGAAGTGTCCGAGGAGCCGCAAAGCATTCAACAGTCTGCACCCGCCACCAAGTCTGATTCATGCGTCAAGTTTACGAGTTCATTTGCGATAGACAGCATCCTGAGCAGACCGTTCAAGAGGGACTCAAACAAAGAACATTTAGCACTCGCGCCTGCCTTCACCTGGCCGCGCTACGGTGAACTAATGATGCCTCATTCAAATACACCTGCCTCATTTTCACACGTCAAGCCAGCCTGCTATATGGACTCCTCTGCTGCGCATGTGTCAAACGCCTATGGCTGTGGGCTGCTTTCACACACAGTTTTGTAATATCAGAAATAAATACATTTCATTATTAAAAGTCATCAATGTGCACTGATTATGGGAATGTTAATTGGACTTCATTGTGGTGGCAAGGTGTTACATTTATTTGTATACCTCTTAAAGCAATATCAGATTTTATGTTTTATTGACAAATGTTTGTTGTAAATGTTCACGGACCATTGACGTTGTTTGTCTCAATATCGTGTTAAAATATGCACTTTGACTGTTGTCTCTTTCTTTCAAAACTTCGCAACGAAATAAAAATATAAATGATGGTCCGCGTTTGCCATTATTGTAATATATTTTATATTGAAATAGATTGTGGTCATTGGTTTTTGTGGAGACAAATTAGGACTGACACCTGTACGACACTTTTAGCAATAATGGTTATCGGGGGCGTGTGTTCATGTCCTTGCAAAATCTGCTCTTCTAGGAATTTGTTCCAAGTGTGCCAAGAACCTTCGACACACTACCTCTAGCTATAGCCTATATGTAAAGGGCTTATGGTTGGCCTTTGCACACTATGTTCTTGTACACATTATGTAAAAAAAAAAAAGTGATAAGGATTCTTCCTAGTAGGAACTTTTCCAGTTTCTAGAAAAATGGACTGCCCCATTACAGGGCATGTGTAGGCTACACTGCTTATAGTAATAATAACAACAATACTACTACTACTACTTCTACTACTACTACTACTACTAACAATGGCAATAACAATAACAATAACAATAACAAAAACAATAATAATATAAAACATAATAAAATGATAATAATAAATGATGAATGCAGTCTATTATTAGTCTCCGTTTCTTCTATAATTTATAATGCAAAAAGAAATTGCCTTATAAATATTTACTTTTCAGTGTTCATAAAGCTCGCTGCAGTCGGATAAGGGCATCCAATATTTATATTTTCTGTCTCGCGCTGCAAATAGCTGTCGCCTCAGTCACTACACATGCGCAGGAAAGGGTTTGTACAAATGGTGCATCCTGAGCGAACTCAACCCAAATCCACAATAGGATAGGAAGAAACATTCCAAGTAGGCCTATTCTTCTGAGGCTAGAAAGTAAATTTCCTTTAAACCAGCTGTGCATCCTGGACACAGCGGGGTTACAGGTTTGATGTTGCTGATATTTTGGATAGATTGTGGAATTTGCTGGTGTGGGAAATTATTTCACGTCCTTATAATAGTGATGAATTGCTCTTTAAGGAGAACTAAAACTCATCCAATGCACAAACAATAACTTTTCACAAAATATACTATAATATTTAATTATCCAAATTGTTCTTTTAGACTTCATTTAGAGTTTCTATTCAGTTTATTTCTCCAGGGATGGAATCCAGACTCCAAGAAGCGCTTTGTGGCACGTTGGCACGCTCTGATGGAAAAAGCATGCTTCCTCTCATGTTAGAGTCCTAACAGATCCCAAACAAATGAACACTGCAGGACTCTTTCTGGCATACACCTTTACTTTAGTAAAACTACTAGAAAGCATTGTTACCCTTTGCAAGTGATCGTGACAAATGTAAGTATTTGTCCAAAATGTGTCGTTTTGTTTATCTCGGTTTGCCAAGTTATCGTGCCAAATATTAGTCTACAAATGTATTCAGAGGTGTTACAGAAAGTAAGTCGTGGGAGGAGATGTGTCTTACTCCACTGCGCTGTGTCCGGCTTCTAGTCTGGATCCTGGCCAGATGGGGAGGGAGTAGTTCCTGGCGATTTCTTGGAGGGATTTGGGGGGATACTGTAGAGGGGCAGAGAGAGATTTAAGAACTGATAGGTGGTCGAGTTGTGTTTGGCTGGTTGGATAGGCGCAAGCAAAGTCGAGGAGCTTTATTTCACATCTCTTGTGGGATTATTGCCAGCGATGGACAGAGAGAGGAAGGAGGAACAGCGGCTGGTATTTCTTGATTTTCACGGTTATAAACGCGCAGAGCACCACAAAGGGACACTGACCTTTTAATTATCGCATTAGCCTTTAATCGCGTTTGAACGATAGGACACGTTAGTTGCCCACGTGTTATAAGGTCCCCACGGTGAACGAATTCAAAAAGAGGCGCTACCATGACGACCGAGAGCTCCAAGCAACATTTGGATCCATCTAATCCTCGATCCAGTCCTGATGCTCTGAATGCAGCTGTGCTGAGCGCACAGCCAGGGATGGAGAGCGCGCACAATGCATCACCCAAGTGGAAAAAGGGAAACTCTGCATTGAGGCGCCCTGAAAAGCCTCCCTACTCATATATCGCACTCATTGTGATGGCTATTCAAAGTTCACCGATCAAAAGGCTTACTTTGAGTGAAATCTATCAGTTCCTGCAAGCCCGCTTTCCTTTCTTCAGGGGATCATACCAGGGATGGAAAAACTCCGTCAGACACAACCTTTCTCTGAACGAGTGTTTTATAAAGCTGCCTAAGGGTCTCGGTAGACCTGGCAAGGGTCACTACTGGACCATCGACCCCAGTAGTGAGTTTATGTTTGAGGAGGGCTCTTTCCGTCGCAGACCTCGCGGGTTCCGTAGGAAATGCCAAGCTTTGAAACCAATGTACAGGATGATGAATGGAATCGGTTACGGGGCGTCCATGCTGCCGCAGAACTTTGATTTCCAATCACCGTCAGGCTCATTAGCATGCCATAACAGCTACAACATAGATCTGATGGGTAATACAGTGACAGGTGGTTTCGAAGGACTCGGAGGAGGACATCACGTCCCACATATGTCATCAGGCTCCGGGTCATCGTACATGGCCGCTAATTCGGACTATTGCCCGGACAGCAGCAGCAGTCCCCTGCAGTCCTCCCAAGCCATGGTAGGCACTTTTGACTGTCAGTCTCCTTATGCAAATGCAGCCTCACACTGGAGTTCACCTGGTGTCTCTTCATACATCAAACAGCAGTCGCTGACACCAAGCAGTCCCACCTCTTCTGCTCTGCACACAGGGATGTCATCCTATTCTCTGGATCAAGGCTATCTGCACCACAATGCACGAGAATCCTCTGAGATTTCAGGTAGAGCCACACTGTAGCCTATGTACATTCTATATGCATAATATATATACCCTGTTGTATTTATGATGCTTGCACGTTCACTATGAAGAGTCGTACGAATCAAAGGCTTTCAGGCATCGCATAGGCCGGCCTAAGTTAAACAGTATAACTATGAACAAATCTATAGAGCTCAGGTTTTCACAATACTTTTATTTAGACTATTTAATGAAGTTGTATTGGATGAGCAAGACAATGCAAGTGCGAATCCGTTATTGACTGAAATATGAATCAGCTGTCCACATGCTGCAAAATTAATTGAAACAATTACCACATAAGTACCCCTGACAGACTCAAATTATAATGTGGAGCAATAGATCAGATTGTAATGTCGCGCAGTTTCAGTTTGTACCATGCATTATACCATTGTGTGTGGAGTGTGCACGATTATATGTGCCTCATATAGTCTATTGTTTCATTTAGATTTCTCAGAATTTGGTTTTATTTTCAATCAAGCTTTCTTTAGAGGCCTCTAATGTATGAAAGAAAAAAATAGGCACAATAACACAATAAAAAAGACGATATTATGGTAAAGGCCATCGTGACATAAAGTAACCACAACGATATTAAACACGCTGATACTTATTTTTTACTGATACTTATTATTTTATTTTGTTCATATTTACTGTCTTTTAATGCACATAAAAAAACACATTGGAACAACCTCCTAACACAGCATCCTTAATGTTTAACAGCTTGGCACCGATGGCTGTATTAATAGTTTTTAAAAGATTTGCTATCGTTTAATAGATCCATTAAAGCCTACTAACAACATAATGGGGGTTGCCATGTTGTGAAAAATCCATTTTGCTGGTGCTAAAACTTCTTTCGCCACGTTACATGCTTTAAGTTTTTATCTTTTTACATAATGGGGATTGCTGCCCTCTAAAAAAATAAAAGAAAACGGCAGCACAGCATCTGCACCAAAATGCATGTTTAATCATGAAGTGTTACCACGATTTATTACTATATACAACTACAGACTTGAAGGATTATTGTAAATAAAAACAAACACACCATGTATTAATATTTTACTAACATGTATACCTGCAGACTAGATAGTTTATTAGAAACAATAAATCTAAAATAGTCTGTTAATGGATTGCAAATGATACTTTTGCTACCTGGCAACCCAATAAGTGCTCTTATAAGTGGCTTCCAACTAAATCAAATAGGTTATAATCATTAATAAAGCCATTCGACTCAACCTAAAACATTACAGGGCAGTGCCAACGAATTTGTACCTATTGCACAGATAAAAAAAAAAAAACGCATATCATTGTTGATGGCCAGCAGTTGGAATAAAAAGAATCCAGAGCGATCGTGGTAATAGAAATGATTTGACCTCATGTGTCCTCTGTGTTTTCAGCGGGACTGTCTCGATACTCAGCTCCTGTGTGTGACAGGAAGGACTTCGTTTTGAACCTAAATGGAATCTCTTCTCTTCACCCCAGCACCGGCGGATCATACTATCATCAGCTCCATCACCATCACCAAAGTGTCTATCAGGATGTAAAGCCATGTGTCATGTGACAACGCACTACATTTCGGGGAAAAATGGCTATTACAGTATTCCCTTCGACTCAGTGTCAGTGAACTTTGACCTCTTTTTAACCATGTAGGAATGGCCACACACTCTCATTACATGCTGACTTTACACATATAAATAAGCAATAGCAACATTTTAACGGGAGGAATACGTACACGTACCTGAGTTAATCTCTGTTCACGCACTCAATTTTGTGTTGAAGTTGTTGGAATTGTTACTGATTTCCTGCAGCAGGTCATTAAAGAGATTTATTTTTAAAATATCATTTGGAAGTGTTTTAGCAATAAAGGTTTTTTGTACACAAAGTATTTTCTTTTATAAACACTTATTCTCTTGTCATTGGTTCTTTCTTTTTAACTGCTACAAGACGATTATTATTATTAGGCCTATTGCCGTTATTATTATTAGTATTATTATTAGGTTATTATTATTTTCATATCTAACTGAAAATTACGCACTACCTGATTAGTTATGAAACACATTGAAACAGAGCAGTTTGTGGGCGATTTTGAATAACCCGATTACGCCCAACCGTTAATAAAGGTTGGGTTTGAATCACAAATCATTTTAGAGCTTCAAGTTTCAAAATCATTAATATGGGTCCCCCAGAAATAGGCCTACTATCATTGCATTGAGCTTAACATATGATAAAGGATATGGTGTAGCTTTTTTTATTTACACTATAATCACATATTTTGAATACGAAAAGACCAAATTTAAAGTGTAGCCTAATCCTTCTTTGAGTTGGTTCACACGCTGAGGATAGTTTAAGTCTAATTTGGGTATTCATTTTATTAAAAAGCCTGTCTAAAAGATTGTTATTAGATAATTAGGCTACTTAGGGGGAAAGAAAGGAAGCAAAAGGCACATTCAATACTGATCTCTGACATGAAAACGGAGATAACAACTCACCGTTCTGGGTGAGTGCTGTTGGTTTTCACGTGACTGTACCGCCACCTTGTGGTGATTGAAAGTTGAAAATTATATTTCATTTATCCATGCGCTATGGATAATTAAATACGGATAACTTCATGCTGTTTAAGAGATGAACATGTTGTGCAGAGCAGTCAGTTGGCCATTTAGTCATGAGGATATAGAATACAGATAAAGCTGAACTCTGTCAGCATGCACTGGAGTGAGTGAATGTCTCTCTACAGATAGGTTGACTTACCTGCGATACAGTGTAACAAAAGTGTTTGAGTTGATGAATCCAACTCTGGAGTGCCACGTCTTTTCATCTGATTTAATCTGAAAAAAGATGTTGACGTTTGTATTCTCATAAAAAGGTGTAAAATGAGTGAGTGACATGAAATATTTTTTGATCGATTACCAAAGCGTTAAAGATAGTTAGATGGATTCGTGAATCTGTGTTCATTTAGTCTTTTTTAAGGGGCTGGATATAACCTGTATAAAATAAAGTTTCAACAAATGCCTGTAAGACACAACCATGCAAGTCCATTACACACAATTTGTTGATAATAAATCCCACTCATTTGGATCATCCCTTCAGACAGAAATCACACATCAGACACATAGCAGTCTATGCTGTATTTTGAGTCCAGGTCTGACAGACATTGAATACTTGTTGGACACTAGCCATGTTAGAGAGTGCTACACAGACTAGAATGATCAGTGTCAGCTTTAAAGAGTGAGTGCAGGCATGGTTGTATTACAGTAAAAGACTAAAAGCTTAAACTGTCTCTGCTCTGTCCATGGTGCTGAAGAGGATAATGAATACATTTGAGTTTATTTGTGATTTATGTTATTTTCAAAATACCCCAAAGCATGCACCGTCAGGAATTATTGACAGTAGGACGATTTTTTTTTATCCAACCCCCCCCCCAAAAAACACACACACACACACACACACACACACACACACACACACACACACACACACACACACACACACACACACACACACACTCACAGGGTACACTCATCTGTACCCTTTGACCCCCTTTACAGCAGGCCTGCCCTAAAGTAAGTAAGCATGGCATTGCATGTTGAATTATCCTGATTAAAACTAACATTTCTGTGTCAGCAACTGGAACAAGGAACAACAATCATCAGCACACATGTCATGTGGTGTTCCTGTTACAGTGTATCACAGTGGCTACCTGGCTGTTTTCTATACATGACACACTGAAACATTAGTGTAACATCTCCTCCGTGAGTTATTACATCATTGGGCAGAACGATGTTGGTACTTAAAATGTCAAAAGGAATGTCTTAATTCAAATTAACAAATTTATGACAATAAGATTTTGCAGTGAACATGATTTTTGTTTAACAACAAAAGTTCACAAGACTAAATCGTTTATGGATTTTATTGTTTCCATTTTTTGTTTTTTACTTAATTTCTTTATTTTATTTGAACTAAAACCCCTTTTGTACAAACGTCTTTTTTTTTATATTATTTGTACTTCCTCCATCCTGCTAGGATGTGATCCCTCATTTTCATGTTCTTAATAAATATTCTTCTCCTAGATTATTTGCTGATGAACACGCACAACCATGCAGAGAAAAAGGTCAGGCTGAATCTGTAGAAAATGTATCTGAAGGAAGTCAAGCACTGGCAACAAGCCAAAAAATAATTTACACAGAGACATTTATTAGAATTCAACCAAGAAACAAATAACAATGTTCTAGCGTGACCAACCCAGGAGACTGATGCCACATCTAGGGTTAGTGTATGTCACACACATTATCCCAGGAAGAACACACTACTCTAGTAGCTCTAAATGCATGTCTTCCTCTAAGATTTAATGAAACGCACGTCCATGCTAAAAACACAGAATAAGGGCCCAGTTTTACATAGATAAATGTCTGCAACAAAACTTTCCTCTAACAATGCTCATGTATTCTATCAGCTTGGGCAAACCTTTCTGACCATGTCACCTTTGCACTTTCTTTCATCATGGATGCCAGGTTACAGAGCAGACTGTGCACATCACATTATCTGTTTAATCTGTCAAGTATAGGAGGATTGAGGTAAGTATCTACTGAGCTTGTAGTATTCTGAGTAGCACATCTCAGCATTCAAGTTCATGGCTTTCTCTTATCTGATAACCAGTGCTTTCTTAACTACTGATCCCTTGTGTCCTGTCAGGCTGACTGCATAGGAGGGATTGTGATACTGACTGTAGTACTGAAATTAATCGTGAGGTGGCAGTAGTGTCACACACACACACACACACACACACACACACACACACACACACACACACACACACACACACACACACACACACACACACACACACACACACACACACACACACACACACACACACACAAACAGGGTATTTGTCTAATAAATTAGGAAATTAGGTAGGCCTATATTACTTTACATGAATGGTACAGCACCATGTCAGTTATCTGTAAAATAAATAAATAAATATAAATAAAAAATTAAAACAGTCTTCTGAAATGTAGCTTTCACAATTTAGCTATCAAATGGTTGGTGGCCTTTTAAGAAGCAAAAGAAGAAGATGTTTGCAATTTCTGAACACTAGAGGGAGCCAAACTCATAGTTATAATGAACCTTTAACTTCTCTCTGGCTCTCTCTCTCTTTCTCTCTCCCTTTCTATTTATTTTAAAAATTGTTAGTTTAGTTTTATTTTCAATCGGGAGTAAGTCTGATTTAGAAAATACCACAATGAATTGTTTAATTTTAACTTATCTGTATTTTTAATAATACATTTATTACAAATATTATAGCCATTAATTTTGTCTGATTATTTGTTATAATTTAGGCCTTTTGTGTCAGGAAAAGAAAAACTGTGTAAAGAGGAAAATTAAATTGTCAGTCTACAGACTCACCAAAAACAAAAATAAAAAATTATATGACATTAAATCCAATTTAATTGTAGAACAAAAAAAGCATGGGCCTATTGTCTCTCCACCATACCATAACACAGGCTATAGTTTATTAATAATGATGTCCTCATTATAAGCTAACAGCCAACACATACGCCTGTTTTGTTTTATTATTTTAATATCCATTCATGTTTTTCACCGCGCTTCAGTCGTGGATACCTTAAATAATAAAGGTTATGGAGGACTGGGTGGGCAAGCCGTGGTATTAAGTAAAAAGCCCGTCGTGAACTGTGTAAACACCCCGGGGCGGTGGAAAAAGTTCATGCCCGGGTCCATGTAAGGAGAAACCGGCGGAGTACCAGGCCACTGCACGGACATTTAATTAAGACGACCTGCAGAGAATTACATCGATATTAGGACTGTAACTTTGCCTCACAATGACCGTTAACAATTTCATGCACAGTCGCCTCTGACAGCGGGTTATACAGAGGCCTTCTTGAACTTTTGTCTATCTTTGGTCATAATCTTCTTTCAATCGTCGGGCCTTAAAATTAATTACACCGCTTATAATTCCATGAACACCTTATAAATCCCCCGGGACCTTTATAGAGATGTAAAGATAAATGAATCTGTGGAAGAATGAAATTATATTTAATATATTTTTTTTTCTGCTACAGAGATAATACATTGTCAATAGGCCTCAAACGCCCCAACACAACGGATATTCAAGCATTTTGATGAAAAGCCCCTCCGTGTGAGGTGTCATGCTCATCCCATTTGGTTGCCTGCTCTTTCAATCCTTTTCTTGAATAAACTCTGACACCTATGACTATTCGCAGCCCAAACTGTCTTTTTATTCCCGTTGTAATGAGATCTCACTTAACCGCCCACTGCCAACGATGCGAGGCTCTGCCTGCTTTGATCCCACAGAGACCTGCTGCTGCTGTTGAGTCTTTTCACTAATGAAATGCACTTTTAAAGACGTTTTACGACGCCATTTGGTTTATTGCTGTTCCCATCTTTCCTCATCAAAATAATGAAATAATGAACTTCATATTAGGCAGCCACAAGAGAGCATGCGGTATAAATTGTGATTTTTTTTTAGTAAAAAAATATCTGAATGAATATAATGCTAAAATATCCAGAGTAATGTATAGATAATAAACATTTAAATTTGAAAGTCAAATCATCTTTTTCTGTTCATAGCCAGCCACAGGTCTGATAGAGGATGTCTTTTTGTAATACAGTTTGCAAGAATATGCACTCCATGATGTGACTGTGTACATGAGTTCCTCTGTCACGTCTGAAGTCTTGGCTGGAGTGGGCTGGGAGTTACCGACACCTCCTCTCGCTTTTCTAAAAACCCTGAGTGTGGCCGGGAGCATTCTTGCTCTCTCTGCACGGTCTCACTTCCCATTGGACGACTCGTGCACTCTTCGGGGAGGAGCTCCACTGGCAGCAAAAAGGAGGAAAGAATTTAACTGCGCAAAAAGTCCTGTGTGGTGACGGATGTCCAAAGTTCAGAACTTTTTCAATGTGCGTTTCATAGAGACACAGAGATGGGGACGGCTTAAACACGGCTGAGATCCACCACGTTGCACTGTTGTTAAGAATTTCCTCTCGTTTTCTTTTTGAGCAGTGAGGAGTTGTGATTTGAGCGCCTCAGCATTCAGAGGAGGGATAAGTGGAGCTCTCCGTCTGCGTATTTTGGAGCTTTATTTTCGCCGAATCAAAGTGAAGACATGCAGGCTCGCTACTCCGTCTCCAGTCCCAACTCACTGGGCGTCGTGCCGTACATCAGCAGTGACCCGAGCTACTACCGGGCCGCTGCCGGTGGGGGATACACCGGGATGCCAGCACCTATGAACATGTACTCTCATGCTGCTCATGACCAATACCCTGCCAGCATGGCCCGGGCGTATGGACCGTACACCCCTCAACCTCAGCCCAAGGATATGGTCAAACCCCCCTATAGTTACATCGCGCTCATCACTATGGCTATCCAAAACTCGCCTGACAAGAAGGTGACCCTGAATGGGATTTACCAGTTTATCATGGAGAGGTTTCCATTTTACCGAGACAACAAGCAGGGCTGGCAGAACAGCATCAGACACAATCTGTCGCTTAATGAGTGTTTTGTCAAGGTGCCCCGTGATGATAAAAAGCCCGGTAAAGGCAGCTACTGGACCCTGGACCCGGACTCTTACAACATGTTCGAAAACGGGAGCTTCTTGAGAAGGAGACGACGGTTCAAAAAGAAGGACGTCATGAAAGAGAAAGAAGAGCGGCTGCAGAAGGATGTGCCGCCGAGGCAGCAAGGCCGGGAGCAGGAGCAGCCGGTGCAGGGCTCCAAGCCTGTGAGGATCCAGGATATAAAGACTGAGAACGGGACAGTCACGCCACCGCAGGCCGACTCGCCCTCTTTGAGCACCGTGCCCAAAATCGAGAGCCCGGACAGCAGCAGCAGCATGTCCAGCGGGAGCCCTCACAGCATCCCCTCCAACAGGTCCATCGGCATGGACAGCTCAGAGCACCACCAGCACCACGGCCAGGCCTCGACGCAGGGCTTCAGCGTAGACAACATCATGACCTCCCTCCGGGGGTCTCCACAAGGGGACACTGAGCTCACCTCTGGCCTCACTTCCTCCGCCAGGACAGGTATAGCACCGTCTTTGTCCTTAAACTATTCTCCAAATCAGACATCTGTCTACAGTTCACCCTGTAACCAGAACTCCATCTCCACTACCTCCAATGCAACCTATCATTGTAACATGCAAGCCATGAGCTTGTACGCCGGGGACAGGTCTAGCCACTTGGCACCGAGCACCACCGTGGACGAAACGTTGCCAGATTACTCAGTCACTACCACCTCATCCTCCATGAACCACGGTAATCTAAACTCTGGGCAAGAGGGCCACCTTCCGCACCAAGGGAGGCTGACTTCATGGTACCTCAACCAGGCCGGAGACCTGGGCCATCTGGGCGCAGCGTACCCAGCACAGCAGCAGAACTTCCATTCAGTCCGAGAGATGTTTGAATCCCAAAGAATTGGTTTGAATAATTCACCGGTGAATGGGAATAACAGCTGTCAGATGTCATTCCCACCGAGCCAACCTATCTATCGCACTTCGGGAGCTTTCGTATATGACTGCAGCAAGTTCTGACCAAAATAAATAGGCTCAATATTTTCCTCACGGTGTTTGAACTCATCTAGTAAAATCCAACGTCCCCCTTCCCTCATCTGACCACACCATATGGACTAATATGAGACAGAAAACAAAAAACAGAAAAGACTTGATGTTGGTTTTTCTAAAGAACAGTGTTACTGCAAATAACACGTAAGTCAATCTTTGCTTTTGTTGCTTTTTATGTGATATGTTAAGGATATGTCAGTTTTCATGGACGTGTAAATTGCATATAGTAATTTATTTCTAAAAAAAACAATGTAGCCGGATATTATGGACCAAACACCATAGTGTTTCTAAATTGAATTGCCTTTAATTGTCCAAACAATTGTTCCATTATAAAAGTAAGAAAAAGGAACGTGTATATCGCCGTACTATTTCAAAAATTCTTCATTTGTTCAAAAGTATTCTGAAGGATTTGTTTGTTTGTTTAATAAATTGTCATTGTATGTGAGTTTAAGTTAACGCCTCGTTTCTTACAGACTTGAATACAGACTAGTGATATTTTACACTCAGTCTGGCCCATGTTGGCTATATAGGCCTCGTTATGAATCTGACCTGACCCTCTGAGGTTTAGCTCTTCTTTAATGGTGTGCGTTCATCACAATATGTTTGGACCGTAATCTGCTGCACTGAGTCAAATCTTAAATATGTTTCTCTCACCAAAAAAAAAACAGTAGCCTACTGACGCGACTGCACTAAAAGCAATTTGCTTCTAGAAAAAAATGAGGAAACATGAATTAATGGAGGCAAAAAAAAAGCAAATTTGTATCCGCACGTCCAAAGAGAAAACGCCTGTTAATCTTTATGTCTTGGCTTTTTAACATGCATATCTCCTTTACTGTTTATATTTGTACTGTCATATTAGAAATGCTTAATATACGAGATGATTAAGTTGATTTTGACCTAAGGCCTGGACCTGGGGACCAGTCTGCACACGGCACAATTTGGTTTTGGATTGCGTTGTGTGTTTACTGGCGCATACCAGTGCTTACTTAATATCACACCACACATGCCGAAGATATTCCCGTTGTCACTTCAGTTTTGATGTTTGAATTCTCACCAGTCTGACATGACGCTGACGTGAGTGGAGACATCCACGATCGTCACGTTCTTTTTGTACGTGGCTCATCCTAGTTTTTCATAGTATGTGGATATTTAATTGCAAGAATGAGTATTTATTAAATTGGCTTTTTGTACTCGAAATGTCAGATTGATGTTTTATTGTAATCCAAGTTGGCAGTTTCCCTCAGTGACATTGATGAATGAGAATCAATCTCTTTTAATCACGTTCAATGGAAATTTCTTTGAAATAGAAAATATTTATTTAGTTAAACATTATAATATATATATACTAATTAAAAATATTAAAATGAAATACAATAAACGTCTATGTCCTTCATCGCCAGCCGACAATCAAAGCAGGTTTTATTTTTATTTGATTTATATTATTTTTTATTACTTTATTTTAAGGATTCTAAATATTTATTTATCACATATATATGTTTATTTTACGTGTCATTAATATGTACAGCATATACAAAATAAATAAAACTAGTTTTTGCTTGTATAGACTTGTGTGTGACATGTGCGTCAAATTGCGCACACAGTCCGTACAAAGACAATATAATAATACGTCAATATTAATAAAAATAATAACAGTAAAAACAATAAAATACTAATAATAATAATACTTCATGACAAACTCAAGATTATAACCATATTATGATTTATAAGAGTATAAACACAAATCAGAGTTTTTAATTAAATGTTATAACACAGTAATACTCATCTGGTAACACATCAAATTAAAAAGAACAACTGTTAATAAATATAATTATTCTAACAATTAGTATACACATCTAATTTGCACATTTAAATTCTAAAGCGAGATGCCTGAATTTCTATCGAAACTCTTTTACTGACAATTAAGAATAATTCAAGAATAATTCGTTTTTCCTTTCCATCAGAAACAGAGGGGGTGGTAACATATCCAGACTACAGATCAAGTAGCATGTCAAAACTACAATATGCAGAGTGTGATTCTGAAACACTGTTCTGAACGAAGGAAGGCGGGTGAGACTGGACGTATTGCTCCTGTCGTTTTCGTCAGCTTCAGGCCTCTGCAGACCAACAATACACATCAAAACAAAATACGTTGAGAGATAGCTGCAGGTCATGTGCATATTAACTACACAGGCCTCGGTGGCATGGTGGATATTTGTGAACAACGCCAACTAAGAAAAGAAAATACATGAGTTGTCCAGTAACCGCGATGAAATGCTTGCTCGTATGTCTTTCCCAGCTCCCGATTGCACCAACTATAATCAGGCTCATAAAAGCCATTAGATACGTTCCGAGTATCGGCCTGATAAACAAACGTCGTGTTAGTCAAAAGATTGATGGCGCCCTCGCAGAATACACCAGGTCAGGAAGGAATAAAATTCAATCAGAGAGCTGGAATCGTTTTTCATAAGAAGGAAAAGGCTGAGAGGGAGACGGGGGTCAATGAGGAGGATGTCGGCCGCCAGAGCACCATCAACAATACAACAGGACGTAGCACACACACACACACACACACACACACACACACACACACACACACACACACACACACACACACAAAAAGGCTAGAGCTTAGCTTGTGTGTGTGTGTGTCCATAAAACTGTAAATAATATCATTCTAAAAGTTTCCAGAAATAAGGTACAGAAAGCATTTGCAGGAAACAGTTGAAATGCAGGAATATAACTTGTACATTTGCACTGAAAATGAACTGATACTGTAATTAATAATAAGCCCTCATCCTGTCCCGAGATGATTCCCCAGCAATATAGGTACACATTTCATTTAAATGTAATTTCCCTCATAGGCTAGTAGAAGGAGAAAGAATAAGGTTTACTATTTCTGCTATTTTTTTTTATAGGCCTACTGTTCCCACATGAGCTCCAGACGGTTGTTATTTCTCACAAACAACAACAACAACAACAACAACAAAGCTAATCAGATGTTATTCAGGACTTAATTTCACGAATCAGGGGCCCGTGTCTGTTTGGGGCTCCTTAACGCACGAAGACGTGCGGACGCCTGCTTCATCCTGGCTGTATGACGCTTCACTCCACTTTCTCCTTAAACGTTCCGCTACATTCCTGAAAATGCGCAACTTCCTTCACTGCTTTGGGTCAAATAGCAAAGACAAAAAACGGCTATGATGGCCAAACCTTTACTATATGACATATCGAAACGACATGGGCCTGTATGTGTTACCTTGTTGGGTATGAAGCAGATATTCTGCACGATTTCAAAATAACCTCTATTGTTGTTTTGTCGGCGACCACATATTACCTAATATTTTCTGAAACAGCGTATAGGTGTATTTAGGAAAACAATAATTATCTAATCATCATTTCATCTGAATTTGATTTGACACACTTGAGGCAAGATACACTGTGGACCAGTCTGCGTGCGTGGAAGTCAGGTCAAAGTTCAAGAAATGCACATAAAATTAAACAACTATTACACAATTGTTGTTGTTGTTGTTGTTTTATGGATAACATGTCAACTAAATTTAGAATAATCGTATCATTTCCAATAGGCCTAGAGCAAAGCCGTGATGGCTATGACTTATTTGATGAGAAACAATCAGCTGATGATGAATAAATTGGATGTAAAACTTTGCAACTTTGCAACCTTCAGTTTTGACATTATTATTACCTCGTAATAAGAAGTGGGCGTTGACCGGAATTACATTGACATTAGCCTATACATATGTCCTTTTTCAGTGTTGACGCAAATAAGCAGATAGATGTGTGGAGGTTTATCTGCGCACAGACAGGAGTAGACGGGATGAAACATGGATGTGGAGTCCCGGATAGTCCCTGCAGACTATGTGCACCTGTACGGCTGAATGAGCGGCTCAGCTCAGTATGGACAATGCTGTGTTTTAACTCTCGGTTAGTGCACAAGACCCGAGCTCCAAGCGCCATCTGTTTCTAATTAGGTGTCCACAGACGCGAATTCTGTGTTTGCACGTCGGCCAAACGAGTAAAAGGTTGGAGGTCCAACACTTGTCTCTCATAAGGGAAAATAATGCAGCCTCTTATCCTTGCGTGTCACATTTTAAAGACAAATGATCATTTTCAAAGAAATGATTCACTCGGCTTTGTCAAAACAGGCAGGGGTAAACAAGGCTTCTGGGTGAAATAATGATCTTGAAATCGTGCAGCATCTTTAAGTCAGAAGTAAGAAATGAAGTGACGCAGACATCGTGTAAGCGCTGGGATGGCGGGATAATGGGGTACTGTGTATCCAGGCCGACGGGAAACGGCCGACCTGCGAATAACCCGACTGCCTTGGCGTGATACCTAAAAACGAACAGTGTTGCCTTCAAGTTACAAAACCTGCTTTTCTGCTTCTCGGCCCTGCGGTTTCTAATTATAACACCTTTTTTACGCACCGTGTACTTGAATGTCCCGATTATACAGCGTGGCATATAGCAATTTATTGTCAAGTGTAGCCTAGTTTAATTCTATAAATACATATTTTTAAGGTCTCATACTGAACGACTTTTTCAACCTTCTTTTAAATCGGAATGGCCAGTGAGGAATATTGAGTTTTTTTTTAAATATTTTTTATTTAAAATAATATATATATTTTTAGTAATTTCTTGATCACTTTTTTTTTTTTTTTTTTACATTTTTCTAGAATATATTAAATCATTGTAACACACGGATGTAAGGTAATTCATGCAGTTTATTATGAAAACACTACAAAGGTGTTAAACAAATGAACGATTTGGCAGCTCTTCGGGGGATTTGACGCCCTGATCATTATGTTCTTTTTTTATTTTACAAAACACATGGCGTCTTGAGCTCATAGTAAAATAAACATTGAAATCAAGTGAATTGTAACTGAAGAAAGAGCAGATTTCTTTTTTTTAAATTTAAATAAAAAAAAATACTCACACTGCTTGATGGAATACGTAGCCTATCATTGCAATTTAGCATAATAAATACACAGGGCTAAACACTATGCATTTACACAAATACTTGTGTATACATGTTGTGCATGAATTCATAGCATGACATGGGTTTATTAGAATATAACACAATCCTGAGAGCAGGGAGCAAACAACTTGAACTCTGTAGCTTGTGAGATGAGAGGAACACTTCAAAGCTGTCCAACTGCTGCTATTTGAGCCACAGTAGCAGTTGTCTGTGTCTTTCGCAGGTGTCTTCTCATTTTATGGTGCAAGGCGGCCACTGGGCTATGAAAACATCAACAGCAGGCTTGGGTTGCTGTTACATGAGACACCAAACTACCTCTACTTTTATTGAGAAGAGATGTTAACAGTCAGACATTTAAGAAACATGTAAACACCCATTTTCATACAAATATAAATACTTTTAATGGATAATTATATATTGTGTTGCTTCTTCTATGGTTGCTGGCTGAAATATTAGTCTTTTTGAACATTAAACAACTGAAACGCTACAAAAGAGGGTTTATTTATGAAAGAAAAAAGAAAATAAAAAGCAATATAAAGAAATAGAGACAATTAAATTTTGTATAATGTGAATTCTATTGTTTGATGACTTTAAAGACTCAATTTTGTTGCAGAATTGATCTTAAAGTTAACCTATAACTCAACAATGAGAAGAAGAAAAACACATTTAACATAGTGACACATATGATTATAGACATAAATGAGCACATTCATTTTCAGTGGATGCAAATTCTTTTTCAGTGAATGTAATAGGATTCCTGTTTCAAAGGCATCCCCTGCATAATATAGGTGCAGGGATACACATATCAACGTCACATCAGTTCTCACCAGACTCTCCACTGATCCTCACATGTTTCAAGCCCAGGGAGGTGGGTGTCATCTGCTCCAAAAGAGGAGGAGACAGAGCTGTAAGTGACCCATCTCAATTCTGAGTCCTTTAGTCCTTCCAAGGAGGATAAAAGAATGTGTCACACAAACCAGAGGGAGAGACGATGATGAATTGGGCTTTGGTCTTTACTTAAAATAGAAAAAGGAAAAAGTTGCTTCACACAGGTGGTCACTGGGGAACTTAAAATGTGATTTTAATAGAGGGAGTTTTTGTTTGTGTGTGTGTGTAGAGGTAACGCCATCCCTCTGGCAACTCATTCCTGGCAGAGACTGTGTGTGTTCCTAAATGCAGTGTTGAGAGAGTGCACAATCGTGTGTAAATGAATGGATTTTCATTTGTGTGGGTTTTAAAATACTGTCAACAGACTTCCTCTTGAATTATTTCCCACTAAGTGATTTGCCATCTTCAGTCCGCTGCCTTCATTTTCATTTTAAAGTTCAGATGGCAACAGTGATTGTGTAATCAATATGGAGGCCATGTTGACAACAGCTCGGTGCTCCCTGGGTGGACCAATCCAGTAATTGATTAATTATAAACCCATGCATGTGCAATTTTTTTTTTTACAACCATCAGTAAAGATGATCACATATTAGCTTTGTCAACCATACAAAGAGGTCAGTAGGTCATGAAATGATCTGATTACTATAAAGTGCATTCAAAATCTAAATCTGAATTTCAACAATAACACATCCATTTGGGAGAAATGCTACTTGATTCTTCTCCAAATCTCTACTCTTTCCAGCCTATTTGATATTAGTGACATATTTGGTAAGTCATGATTAGATAAATAAGGTTCAAAGGTGTAAATAAAAAATGTAATTGACCACATTTAAAGGATTCCTTGCTTTGTATTCACAGTCTCATGGAAATCACCAATATGTTTTAATTACTGAGTGTAGAATAAGGGAATTTCTGATTTATATGATGACACTTATCAATTGATTAAACATTCTTTCATGCTTAAAACAAGGATAATATGTATTTTTCAGCAGCCATGCATCAATTTCCTTGTAGATTGATAACAGCGTGACTAATTCACTTTGCCACGGTTGCCGTTTCATTTACACTGTGCTTCTGACAGACCAAAAGTGACTTGGAGTGCAAGTAAAAATAACGTGTGTGTGTGTGTGTGTGTGTGCGCGCGCATGTGTGCGTGCATGTGTGCGTGCGTGCATGCGTGTGTGTGTGTGAATGAGTGAGAGCATACCCAAAGGCATAGCTGTGTTTCAGTGACAGTCTTGTTTCCCCAGGTTTCACCTAGATTGTGTTCAACCCATACAACCAAAATAGCAAGAGCAGGATTTATCTGCAACCCCTCAACATCACCACCACAGCACACTTGCAAAAACACAAACACACACAAATAACATGCTTTGATGGAGAATTACTATGCAGAATGGGGTGTGAGGTGAAACACGGGCAAGAAAACACAAATTGGTTAAAAGAACAACACTGACCTAAGCAACAACTATTGCACATGTTCACAGCTTCTGAGGAGATTTTTAAATAACTGAAAACTTCAGTTATTTAAAAATAGAACTTGTGTGTGTGTAATCATGACATGGATCCTACTTACAGCCTCAACATTGAATGGACACATATCTTGTGTCTTGAAACAGCATCAATATACAGTATGAGGTTGTCTAAGCAATTCAATATTCAACATGAAACAAAATCTACAAAATCTACAACATTTTGTAAAAAGAAAACATTTTGTCATTGTCAAACCTTCTTGCAAAATAGGTAATGAAGGGCACAACGTAGCTCTTTGCAGTGATCCAAAATGTGTCTCAGATGTCAGCTGTCTGAGCTTGTGTCAATGGACAATCTGCCCTTTGACCTCTGAGAAGAAAACTATTCCTCTTGATGGTCTTTTTCAGCGGCCCGTTGTTTACTCTTCAGGCAGTTAACTAATTTTCTTTAAGTTGTCCTTTCTCCATTTTCAGGCCTGGTTGCATTGTAAAGAGCATTTTAACATTGGGGAGGAGAAAGTCAAGGAAGAGAATCGATGGCGAGCACAAAAAGGGTTTGAAAGATGAAACAACCACATGAGTCAGTTGAATTAGATCTGTAGATACAGAGAGAGAGAGAATTAATAGAAAATGTCTGAGCAGTGGGGGTGAGGGATTGATTGATCTTTTCTCACATTTCCAAATGGTAATACATAGTTCTTAGTAAGTGTTTTACCATTAAAGCTTTTTTATTTTATTTAGTTCTATGTCTATGGAGATAATGCAATGGTCATCACACTAGCTCATACTTGAGTGAAATGCCTCAATTAAGTTTGCAAATAACTTTAGATTCTTCTTTCTTTTGAATGAAAACAGTCACTCTAAAAGCTAAAGGATTTGTGTTAGTTGATCAAGTCATGCGCTCTACAGTCTGCAGCTCAAAGTATTCTATGACCTTTTGAAACAAACGTTTAATGTAAAAATCTATTGTGGCTCACAAGGCAAAAGTAGATAATAAATAAGCACATATTTAATAAGTTTCCGTGTTCAATAAACCCAAACAAAAGGCAGTACACACACAACACTCACAACACATTCATATAAAATGGTTCTTCATGTATTTCTGTGAGGTGTGCAGGTGTGAGGTCTTCTCTGTCTGGCGAGAGGCAGCCAGATGGTGTTTGTGTGTGATGGCGAGCAGCAGCGATACAGCGGTGGTTCCTTTCACAGATCAGCACTCATATCTCTGTTCCATCTCCTGGCTCTCGGCTCATATAAACATCCCCAGAACATGGGCCTCTGATGTTTTCGCCATTGTGTTTACAGTGAGAAGTCAGGCAAATACGTGAACTTTAAGACAAAGGGAACAAGGATGAACAATGGACTGAGTGGCTCAGCGCTTGAATTGGTTGTAGGGAAAAATGACAAATATTCTAAAATGCAATTCTTGATAAATTATTAAAAATAAACTTTAGTAGGGAAAGTGACCTTTACATACTGAAAGAAATTGACAGTCACTCTGCTTCTACTGCACATTAACATTATGTTCCCTATGTATGTACAGTATATCCCCTGGAGCCACAAACAGATCTTCTACTGGGATCAAACAAACAGCATTTAATCCTGTGGAGGTGTTTATGGGTGCTCTGCAGCCTCAGTCTGCATACCATACGCTGTCCACACGTACTTGAAAACAAGTTCAATTACACTGATTCAGCATGGACATGGGCGGACCCGAAAAAAAAGAAGTCACGTTTCAGCGCTTAGGGCATGTGTCAACCAAAATAAGTTCAGGAAAAGTGGATTACAACACACACACGCACACACACACGCACGCACGCACACATGCACGCACACATGCATGCACGCACGCACACAAAGCCAAAATGTTTAATTGTCTTTCCAATGCAGCAAATGAGATGTATCACTCACTTTTGAAATGGAACTTTGTCTAAAATGAATCTCACAAAAAAAACAATCGTGCACATTTCCAATCAAATCCCATGCAATGCTGTGACCCCCTACATCAAAGCATGCTCAAAACGATTGTCTACCCCTGCTCCTTTTAAACTGCCTGTTTTTCAACTGTAGTAAGAAGAAAAATCCCCCGAACATCAAAGAAGGAGACAGAGAAAGTAATTTAGCCTTATCTTAATTGAGCTGCAATTGGAATAATGATCTTACACTTTGGGACCGAGGAGGAGAGAAGGAGCAGCAGGCTGCAGGACGAGAGGCTGGCTTCCCTGCTCTGTACTCTGCTGCTCTACTCTGGTTGTCTAATCTCAGCTCCAGACATATCATTGGCCAGTGATTTATGATGACCTAATGTTTTGTTTACTTCATGCTCATAACAGGCGGGCAGATTGCATGGGGCAGACGTATGTGGAAACATGAAAGCGTCGGGACTGCTTGCAGGGCTGCAGTCCCCAGCAGTTTGCAGAAATAAACAGCTCTGAACTTGGCACCTGGCACAGCACCTCCTTCAAGTTGAAGGCCAGGGCTGCCGACCACTCTGAAGTGTACAAACTCCCAGGCTGTGTGTTTCATTAGCTGCCATGAGGCAGCCATCCGTCTGTAATGCGGAGGTTACACACTTGATTTAACCTCTGGAAAAACACATTGACCCCTGTGTTCATGCAATTTCTCAATAATTGACTTGCCTTTGCCATACAAGAGCACAAACATTGTGGGTCTCACAACTGCTTGACAGTAAGGTCAAGAGTCCAGTAAGTCCACTTTTAAGGGTCTTGGATTTGGCTTCTGTTGGTGCTTTACTTGTATTTACCAAAGCAATTGAGAGGGATGTTACTGCTTGGGAAAATAAGCACAGTAGTAGCTTTGTGCGAACTATTTTAATGATAAGACAATGTAAGTGTGTTGTGCCTTTATTAGTAAGGAGTTTGCTCAAATCTTTTGTATCTGATCTGGACTATATAATATCTAAGGTTTTCTTCTATAGCTTCATCAAATCTTTCAAGTACTAATTTAAGTCAAGCTGTAAACACACATTTTTGTTGCAGATTCTCTTTTTTAATTTAATTAAATATTTACTTTTTTCTAAGCAATAATAGAACAAATTACTTTTATGTGCCTTGATTACTTTAATCTCAAATGAGCATAATTTCTTGCATAAAAGGTTTATAACTTTGAATCCCACGTCTACAGCCCATTGACAGACTAAATCAATATCAACTCTGCCCTCATGAATTTAGTAATTCTTTCTTCTGCTGGCTAATAATCCTGCAATGAGAGCTGACCTACAATGGGCCTGAGGTCAAATGTTTTATGGCAAACATTCCTTGTATGTGAATAACAGTAACTAACTTATTAAATATGAGGGCCACATTTTATTTGGATAGATATGAAAAGTGGGTTTGGGTTCAATTTGAGGTTCAGATTGTAGTTAGAGATATGTAGGTGCAGTTTAATCGTATGAGGTCATGCCAACTATGTCATTTTTCAGCACATATCAATACTTTTTTATAATACACTTTACAGAACAAATGAGTTAAAAACCTGGAGAAAAGAACAACAGAAGAAGAGAAGAGAGTCTAGTGAAAAACATCAACAAATTGCATCTGGCCAAATCTCACCCGTGTCTCGGTTGTTTATACCACTGTCCAGAGGTCATGCCTACAACTTGAAGAAACGGAGATGTCAAGTGTGTAAATATTTCTTCTTCCCTGTCTGGCCATTCAAAATCCAATTTGAAAATCCCATCAGATAGGCATTTCCTCCTTCTGCACCAGCAACCAGAGCAGGCGACTACTGCATTCTTATCTTATCAGCAGCAACAATCTTGCATCTCGTCGTGCCCAAACAGGGAGAAACAGAATTATATTGAAAGTGGTAATTTAGCTCCCACCTCTGCCACAAATAATGCACATGCTGAAACTAATATGAAGCTTCTTTAGTCATTGACTCAGATTGGATATTGGCTTTTTGTCAAGCAAAAGAGTATAAAGGAAAAACCCTTCTTGCACTTAATACTCCCCCTGCTTTCATTATTTTTCTTCTCTCCTGGCACGGTGACATGCATGATAAGAGCAGCGAGGCAAACTGTGAGCTCTGTCTAGGTCTGTACAGGAAGTGCAAGGGATTCAGTGGTGCTGTCAATCAGCGACAGCTCTGCTGCCGTCAGGACCTAGAACAATGGCCACAGCCTGGCATTTGGAAAACTTAGTAAGGCTGCAATCTCGCTAGCACAGAGGAGATAGAGTTAAGAGGAAAATGAAAGAAAGTAATCCAAAAATTACATTTACGTGCATGTATGTGAGACAAAGACACATTTAGATCCACTTCTGATTTTTAAAGCTAATCTCAAGCAAGCCCTTATGTCATGAAAGTAGGTTAGAAAGTTAACCATGAGTCATTAGCTCCATGGGTTGGGTAAAAACACTGACTTGTTAATGTTACCAGCAGACTTGTTTTAAAATAACAATTCTGTAAAAAGGATCTAAAATATACACTTAAAGCATGATGTGTCCCAGGCAAAAAAAGTCAGCATCCTCACCAGTTTTTGATAACAGGCCAACGCTAAATAAAGAAACGGAATTGTTCTTGTACTGTGGTGTAGCAATAGTCTTAGTCTTAGTATATTATATAATTTGTATTGTTTCCTAATGTTAATGTTAGTGCATATTAATATACTGTTTAATCCATTCCTCACACATCCTCCAGACTCTTTAGATACCCAGTAAGGCTCTTATTAGAGATCTATTCACACGGTTTCAGCAACTGGAGGAATCTGAAACTGTAAACAGGCCTAGTTAGGGTTGCTTAGCTATGATCAATCAATGGATAATCACTGTTCCTGGGAAAGGTTGAGTCCCCCATTGAGACCTCACAAAGATATCACATTAAAGACATTGTTTTACAATGTCATTGTGTCCAATACACAGTTTGGTTAGAAAGCAGTAACATTCCTGCTTTCTTCACACAGCTGGAAATCCAACCCCAATCACCCAAATGTAATGTAAAGGCTCAATACACTGTGAAAACAAAGAAAGCATAGAGACTTGTTATTGTAATGCCCTGGCATATATTATTGCAAAAAAAAATTTTTTCACTGCCAACATAAATACATTCCACCCTCACATTGCACATAGTGGGAATACAATATTATCAATAATGTAGTAACTAGTGTAAACAATAGCCCTCAGACCAGCTGTAATGACGATAGATCTAATTGCTTCTGTACAGAAATGCTGTCAGGCTTCTGAAACTTGGGTTACTAATGGCTAAAATCCCCCCAAATCAAGTATTCTTACATTGATGGAAAGTATGGAGCAAATATCTTGGACACACACACACACACACACACACACACACACACACACACACACACACACACACACACACACACACACACACACACACACACACACATAAGCCATCTGTCCAGAACAGGACACAGCGAGCGCAACCTTCAGCTGACACTTACTAGAGGAAAGTCGGGCCTTGAGGCTGTTGTATGACATCAGCACAGCAAAAGCGACACCATTTATCACCAGCCACCGAACATGGAGACATTCATAACATCCTGACAGGAAAATCATGTGGAAAATAATCACTTGGGATTTGATAACAACTTGGCTCCTTCTTTTGCTCCTCTTTTGGACAGTGTCCTGTTCTCGTTTTCTATTCTTTATCTGTGACCTTTATTCATTCATCATGCATTGATGCATTGTTTATTATTTAGAAATTAGGAAATTGCCATTAACCACTGCCTTATTGTAAATACACATTCAGTCTTTGCTGATGCTTTAAAGTTACAGAAGAAAGCCATTTGGTCAATACAAAAAGGCAATGGGAGCTTGAGTTGATCATGTATCATCTTCTGTTGGGAAGACAGTTATCAGTGTGATATACTGTACATATTATGGCAAACTCATAAAAGAAGAAAGCGGAGATGACCAAATCTTTCCAGTATACATTCATTTGGGTCCAAAGGTTAGTCAGCCCTTTCTCATTTAAGCAAAGCACAGAGTTTCTTGTAGCTCTTTGTAAACGACCTGCTCTTACTTTTAGTCTTCCTTTTGTGCTTGCGGTGAGAGTGGAGCTTTTGTCATATGTCAGACGAGCATGGACAGCAGCCAAGCCTGTCCCTGGGTCTTCCTATTTTGACACCCTGAAGCACCTGCCCTCACTGGAGCATGGCAAGGAACGTCACAAAGAGAACAATAGAGAAAGGGCCTCTTTCCAGCCACTCCTCACTGGCTGATCCAGCACTGACTGCCTGTCACTCAAATCCATTAAAGGTCAGTGTTGCTTACTAGCTTGCAACCCTCAGGAGGACACTCCCTAATGGACCCTGCCAGTTTTACACTCACTTTTTCCTCTCCACCATCTCTACTTTTCCCCTCAGAGGTCATACGAGGGGGATATCCCAGAAGGAAATGCCTGAGCTCTAAAGGAGGTGCCTGTGCTCTCTATCTTTTCCCCCCATTACTTAAAGTATAGTCCTGGGTGTTATCGCTCTCATGTGATAGAGTGCTGGGTGCTGATAACAGGATAACAAAAAAAATTACATTCCTCCTGAACTTCATTACTCCTATTTTGATTTTTTCTTCTTGGCAAAAACAGAATTACTGACATGGTGCTCTTTGGATGATTTTATATAACCTTAGTGGTCTCCTAATACCATATCTGAAGTCTCTTCCAAAATTCAGCCTAGGTGCAGAATTACAGCCACTAGAGCCAGTCCCACAATGAGCTTTCCTAAGTATGTGCCATTTCTGTAGCTTTTGAGGAGGAGAGAGGGGGTGTGGCCTTGACCAACTGTCACTTTGCTAGTTTTAAAGCCATGATGTCTCTCTCTTATGCAGCCACATTCTCTGAGTGGGTTAAAAGCAGAGAAAGGGGACATAACCTTGCCCCTTATGACCTCAGAAGGAGCAAGATTACAGATCGGCCCATCTGAGCTTTCATTTTCTCAAAGGCAGAGCAGGATACTAAGGGCTCGGTTTATGCCTATCACCATTTCTAGCCACTGGGGGACCATAGGCAGGCTGGGGATCTCATATTAATGTTAAGAAACCTCATAAAGTGAAATTTTCATGCCATGTGACTTTTAAATGTGCAGTTAATCTCACAATACCCAACATTATTAGCAATCTATATTAGATCAGATTACATTCAACTTCATTGTCATTGCAAAGAGACAACAAAACAAAGACAACAAAATGAAGTTTAGCACCTAACCATAAGTGAAAAAAACAGATAGAATAACACATAGAATAAATATGATGTGGAATAAACAGTAAGGGGAATTATTACCATATATATATATATATATATATATATATATATATATATATATATATATATATGAGCAGTATGAACAAAGTCAGCAGTGCAAGTATAGAATATATAGTGCAGAGTGTTATTACAAATAATACTACAGTAGGCTATTGTATACAGAATGCACCTGGACAAATTATGTGAATATGGTGCGTATGTGTTGTAGATGCGTTGATGATAGCACTTAATCAAATTGCATACTTCTCAGTCCATTTGTTGTTCACCTTTCTGAAGGATATAATTTTGAAACAAGACAAATATTTCCTCTTTGCACTTTTTTGTTTTGAGTTAGTTCACATGACCTTGTTTGTGTCACGATCGTGCATCTGTAGACATAAATGCCTCACTTCAAACAGCAAACCTGTACTTCAAGTAAGATAATAATTCCTGACATGATACATTTAAAGTTGTGATGGGTTAATACTAAATGGCATATACCAGTTGGCAGTAACCCTTTTGCACAAGCAATAATTCACTTGTTTCTGGAGTTAGCAATTAGTGTCCAAAGTTAGAGATTTATGGAACGTTGTTTGGAAAATTTTTACTTAAAATGTAACTGCCATTCAACAAAGGTGCTCAAAATAAGTCCACATAATTAAATGTTGTCAAAAATGTCACAGAGAATTGCTACTTGAAATAATTATGCAGCTCAGCTGACTTTGTATTATGAATTTAAGTGGAAATGGAAGATGTTCTTACCCTGGTTACCTGGAATCATTTCTCACATCCATTAGACCACACTGAAGAGAAAACCTCAACATCAACGAGACATACTGCGCATAAGCAGAGGCATGCACACAAGCAAGCATGCACACTCAAGCATAAGTGTGTTCAGCCATATCAGCCCTGGCTTTCCAACCCCTAGCTTGGGTGCAAGAAATGATTTAGGTCTCTTTCTCTCGATAAATGCATACCTTCACTGTAGTAAAATGAGAGGGTGCAGGGAAGAAAATATGAGGCACCTGAAGCTGTGAAACTAAGGAGACAGGTCGTCGTGGTGATACTTCATGCAGCACCTCATTCGTCTCTGGCATTGCGAAGACAGATAAATCTCTTTTTTTATGGCAACTCCATCATCAAGCACAGGAGATAGAGCGCTTGCTGCCATGGTAATGACGACTCACCCCTATCACTGCGCCACACAGGCCTGAAGTATAGAGAGTGATGTTTGACTGCCTGGCCTCCGCATCAATCAAGACCAGATATGAAAAGACTAGTTGTCATTGATGAAACATGTAAAACACATTCAAAAAATATTTTCTATATATTGGTAAAATAATTAACATACACATGAAGAGCACAAGTTCACCAAAGTAGGTCTCAATGGCTTTCAAATACACTAGAGCTAGACCATTGTGGACTTACAAAAGAAATTAAAAATAGCGACGTAATAAATGTCCTTGTCGTATATTGGAATACACATCCCATGACGGTGGAAGAAATGGCTAACCTCCGCGGTTATCTTAGTGTCCGTTTTTAACAGCTGAAGGACACGAAAGGAAAAGTAACTCCTCCAATGATCTACTAATAGCCCTGGGCGAGCTTCAACCACAAGGCTGTCCATCATCAAGCTACAGTTCCTGCCTCTGGGTTAATAGTGAACGTGAAGATAGTGTCAGTCAGTTTACCTGCCGCAGTGACAGCTCTACTGGGGTATGTTTGCTTCTAACTCAGATTTGGGGCTTTACAATATGTCTTTGTCTGGCCTACGTTTTTAGGAGGTGTAATGTTAAAAAATATGGTCCAAAGTAAACAAGTCAAATTGAAATTATATTTTTCTTGTAAAAAAAGAGCATGTAAAATAGAAATGTGGGTTAAACATTATTTTGTTAATTTATCGCTCAATCTCTGCAATGTATAAATTCTAGTCAGCACAGATGTTTGCATTCATCAGTTTTTCTTTTTATTCAAGATCAGAATTTTTTGAACTTGCTAGTGTAGCCTAAAAGAAATTATAGAAAAGGTAGCTAATTCAATTAGCCATTCAAAGTAAAGTAAAGGTACAATCATAAATGTGCCAGTAAATGTGCTTATAACTATGTATCATATCAACAAGTTCAGTCAGCTCATCTGAGAATATTGAAGCCTATTTGGTGCTGATACACCAGCTGCATATTTCATCAGTTGCCTGACAATTGATGAACATGTTAGGTCTTCTTGTTTTTGGAAGTAAACACGATTCCAAAACATCAAAGAACTTTTTTATGACAAAAAAACCCTACTGAATACATTGTAAACATTTCAGAGCAACTGAGTAGATCAGAGCTCTTCTGAAACTTTAGAGTTGAGTTGTAAACCATGTGAGCCAAAGAGATAATAGCAGGTCGCCTGCCTCGTCCATGGCAGCTGTCAGCCTTGGCTCGTGGTTCCCTTTTCTGGGTCAGAGGTCATCCAGCTGTGGCCCCTCCCCCCATCTCCATCTCCCCCTGACACAGCAGATGTGGTTGGACCACCATGGTGAGGGCCTGACCACATCTGGCTCTGATTACAGCCAGACAATCCAGCTTTATCAGCTCCATCCACTTTGCTGAGCTCTGCTACACTTATTCTCCCAGAGGTGATGTGTGACAACTCACCAATTCCGGCTTTACAGGGTGATTTATACAGTATTTAAGTCACCTAAAAAGGGCTTACATGCTGTTGAAGTTCTATTTTAGTTTGAGTATAACACTTGAACATAATATATAAAAGTAAAAACTATAAATACACTTTTCTTATCTAATTGCATAGTAAACCTTTATGTTCTCTAGTCCTATATTTTCCCTTACTTTTCTCTTAAGGACATGTGATAAATCCCTGCTTGTCAAAGTAAACTAATGACTTATGACTTCATGATAAACTGCTGAACCTTCATCAGTTTGTCACTGTTAGTGAGCCTGTGTTTAAGTATTTGCCTGTACTTGAACATGTCCGTTCAATTGACGAATTGTGTGATAGCGTCAGCTTTCACACAAAGCATTTATACTTAGTACATACCACCTTTATGTGATCTGGATGAGAAATATGTCACACTTGCAGATTGAAATCCCAACATCCATAAACAGGGGAGTTTGCGAAAGGATTGTGTTGCATACAGGGATCACTGGCTGCAGTTTATTTTCCCAGGGTGCCTTTCCCAATATCTCCACCCCTTTGCCAATGAAATCTCCACAGCCCTTAGTTCCTGTGGTTACATTGGGATATCTCAAATCACTTCAAACAAACAGTTGATAGATGAGATGGAATTCCACATCTATGTAAATATGAAGCTGAAATCCAGTCTTCCATGAAAAATCTATGAATACTAAGTGGGGGGCAGAAGCGCAATGCTTGTTTAAAGCATTATAATACCAGGTCCATGGCAGTGACAGTAGTGCACTTCACATCCATGTGAAGCCTGTCTCAATGTTTAACACCTTTATCTACATTTCATGCCATGTCACATGCATTACATGTCTCCTGTGGCCCGCTGTCCTCATCACATCTTAAGGCTAATGGGAGACATTGTCGGGGTGGTTATCACAATGCTTTAAAGCTTCTTCTACCCTTCTAACCATCATCACCCACTTTAACCCCACTCAACCCCGATGGCAGTCCAGTGCCTGGGCCACTCTCTGCAGGCTTCCGCATGTCAGGGGTCCCTGCGCAGTCCACTCGCAGGGACACAGGCATGTGCACTAAAGCTGTCACCACCTCCTACTGCTGCCAGTGCTGGAGGTATCTTCCTCACAGAAGTCCCAACTGGCCCACTGTGACTGTTTGATCTTTAATACTACAGAATGACTTTTGTTTTTCCCCACTTGGAACCGTCTTTGAATTGAGATTGGCAAAACGTCTGGAAAGGTATGTGGATTCGTGACAAGAAAACATTCACTATCCAAAGGTCAAACTTTGATGCACATGGCAACAACGCGGAACAGTCTACAACAATACATGACAAGAGTTTGGCTACAGTGTTACTGTAATTCTTGCCAAGCCAGATTGCTGATGCGACTCTGGGTTTATGGATCCTATCAGCAAGCGGAGGAAATGGGTGAGGTTTTTTTTTGCTCTTGAACTGTGAGAACAAATAAACAGAACGGTAATTAGAGATGTTCAGTTGTAAATGGCCTCCCACTAAGGGTACAAACTGCTAATCGGTGAGGAGGGTACATCACCATTTTATTATGATGTGATAATAACCCAAAAGGTCTTTCAAATGTAGTGGAGTAACATTAGTCATAGTAACAACAATAAATCAAATGTAATGTAATGGTGGTTAAGCTTGAATCACAGGTTAACAAAACATCACTTTCTATAAAGGAATAGTTTAACATTTTGGGAAACAATGTCCCCTATAGATGTGAGAGTGGTATCAATGTTCTCATCTCAACTCTGCACCAGAAAAAGAAGAAGCAGATTTCACAAACTGTCAAGTTATTCCTTTGAAGATTAGATAAGGTTTTGCTCCAGCTTTCACGCATATTATTAAGCCAAGCATTATGTGCCTTTGGTCTATTATCTAAAGTTAACATCACTCCATGTGAATTTGCATTTGACAAACACCTTAGTAGGGAGAAACTTATGCAGATGGCAGTTCAGGTCTGCAAATCATTCACTCACATTCGACAGCTATAGTGTGAAAGCCAACTTGCACCAAATTGGTAATCAGGGTTTACTGACACTGAACTCTTTCGCTCTTTTAAAGTGGAAAATCATTCAAATCAGACGTGCTGCCAACTGGCAGAGGAGTTTGCTACTTTTTAAAGGTGTCATCAAAGTGATCCAGTTGGTTAAACTTCCAACATGTGTGAGAGTGTTTTTCTTTCGGGGGAGGAGTGAAGGTCTACGGGACTGCAGGGAGCTAATTAGAAGCTATTCTCTAACTCAGGGCCAAATGGAGCAATTATCTGGCCGAGTGAGTAGATAATTCCCTCCCATTCATCTCCCACTGTCAGGGTCTCACTACCCATCAACCTGTGCTGAGTATTGGATGCTGGGGCCTGTTGACATCTAACCTCTTTGTCCTAGTCTCTACGTCCCTTACTTACGTAGGTAACTCCCCGCTGTCTCTTAGCAATAGGCAACATGGTGGATCACCTAGCTGATAATTTCTCCCATGGTTGTCACATACCATTGCATACCCCCAACAGGATTTATGACTACCACATCTTGGGTTCACCTAATGAGTCTGTTGAACACTGGTGGGAGAGCTGGCGTAAAGGGATGATTAATGTAACAATCTGATAGGTCCCATGCTTGAAACAGAAAAAAAGAAACAGTAAAAATGCAACGTATGGACTTGCTGATTGAATTAAACACGGGGTTGGCAAAGGGACACACAGAAAATCTGATTACCTAGAAAAAATAAAAGCTTAGCAGCAGTGCTATGTTCTACAATCTAAGCACACTCTTGCTCAATGCATGACTTACCACAGGTGACCAGTTTATTTTCATTCAAGTTCAGTATTTTGGAACGCTATGTGAGAATTGTAGGCTAATTTTTTTTACGCATTGGGAGTTAAAGACCTCTGTCCAAAGTTTAACGTTTCATTGCACATCGAAGGTTAGCAAGAAAGTTCATGCTGCTGACAGGAGTTGCCATTTATTATGTTGAGTACCTCACTTATGAGCAACACAAAGAAGGCATCCTTTCAACACGTATTCTGTACTGAAAAGAAGTGTTGGGAAAACTAGACTAAAAGACTTTACTCATGCAGAACTTAAGTATGTGAATGTACAGTTGTTAGTGTGGGTCCTAAAAGTAAAAAACAAATAAGAATAGAAAAAATAAGTAACCATGAATTATTTAAAATGTAGTTGGCTTTTTCTTGTTCTTAGGCTCTAAGAGTCCCTCCTCTTAACCCAGGTAACAATAGTTTACAGTGCTGCTGACCACATTTATATTATGACAGAGCATTTAATTTCCAGTATGGGGAAAGTGGTTGATTGAGTAATTGATTAGATATTTATTTAGCAGGGGCGATTCTAGGATAGGTTTAGGGGTACATGACACCCTTTTAATGTGATTTTTTTAACGTCATGTCATTCTACTGTGCTAATTGTGCATTTTTACTTTATTTTGGACTATCCTGGTAGGGGAAACCCTGAATTATGTAACTCGAAAGACACCAACAATTATGACAAAACTTACTTTACACTTCTACAAAGGTGAGGTGCTATTACAAATTAAATGACGTTCTGCAAATATTGAATAAATGGGAAAAACTAAAAGTCATCCAATCAAATTAAAAGACTAATGGTTGACAAGCACTATTTTCGGAAAATGGCTCAGAATTGTTTTCTAAATGAGTTTAGCTTATGCAGTTTCAGGAGCTTGTCAAAATCAGACTTTTTTTAACATTTATTTTTAAGGGGTGCCAGGATCAAGTTTAGGGGTGCTTCAGGACTTTGCACTTATCCTGATGCTATGAGACAAGAGGAAATAGAGTTATTTGAGGTAAATTACAGAATAAAATTCCTGGTAAGTTTGAGTTCTATAAAAATCTGTGTCACACAAACATAGGCATACTCTGCACATACACAGTCGGCAGGTAGGTTGCTAGCTAGCTACAGCCAGCTAAATCTGTTTGTCTTCAACAAAAACGGGCTCCACAAATTGTAAAGTGTAAACAAAAGCATGACAAAACACTTTGTGCAAGTTATTCAGAAAAAAAATAATAATGAAATAACAACTTGTGATACAAGGTTTGTGCAAGATAGATTTTTATGCCAGCTCGAATTTTATATCATCATAGAACCAATGGCATATTTAGTTTTGGGATTTTTTTCTCACACATCTGCAAAAGCAAGACAGATTTTGGTCAAGCCTACGTGTCTCCAGTGGAATCAGGTCAAAAGAGGCCCTATCTCTAGCCTCCACCACCAGAGAGGGGTCACTGAGGCGAAGAGAGATTTAAGAATGTCTGGGCGCCGTTAATGAAATATTCAATCACTGAAGATGGAGAGCGCTCAGTAGACAGCACCAGGCCTTCCCTGTCCTCCCACCTCCAGAAATACAAGCCCCGTCACACCTGAGTAATCTGTGCTCTCAGATCTGTTGCATGCCAAATGTTTGTGTGACAGAACTACTCACTTTCTCCGTCTTCCTCTACCATTTTCTTTCACTCCTTTCCTTCCTTCTCTTGCAGCTGAGGTAAAAAGATGGTGTGAGAGGAAAGGGGCTGATGCATCCACATGACCTTGGAATTAGCAGAGCTCCAGGGACACCGCTTGCTGGGTGGGACTGCATTGGCAGCTGCTGGATTTTTTCCCTCCTGGGTGTATAAGATTAATGTGTGTATTGGGGTTCGGGGGTGCTGAGGTAGTGGGGGGCTTTTGGGGCATGTGCAGTTAGAGTAAAAATGATTCAGAACAGGTCTGCACACTGCTCCAAAGTCTGTAGTGAATTGCAAAAGCAAATTTCCCATTCATCTATCTAATAAAGTGTTTAGGGCCATGTTTGGGGCGACTGTAACCTTCTTTTTAAGATGTTTAAAGAGATTGAACAATTTACATTTTTACCAAGTATATCTCAAAGTTCAAAGTCCAAGGTTCAATTTATTCACAAAAGTTAAAGGACAAGTTTAATAATGCAGATATGTGAAATATGACACCCTGGTAAGCTATTGGAAGCTTGTTAAAAGAGCCCAGTTACTAGCAAATAATACAAATTATAAATGCAATCATATTGTTTGGACACAATGAAGTAAACATGTATTATGCAATAGCATGTAAAACCTACACAAAAAGAAAAAGAAAAGAGAGACCATACCTACCGTAACCTTAACTAAGTGGTCCCAAAATATTTAATTGATCAATATTAAGTATTGGTCAAATATAGGATGCAATAAGCAAACAATAAAACAGGTAAGTATAGCAGAAGAAAAAAGTAAATAAAGAAAAATAAATTAATTCAGAGTCACTATTTAAAAGTCCCCAGCCGTTTAGAGTAGGCTTTTCAAGCTTTAAAGGTCCCATGGCATAACAATTTCACTTTATGAGGTTTTTTAACATTACTTTGAGTTCAACCAGCCTGCCTATAGTTCCCCAGTGGCTAGAAATGGCAATATGTGTAAACCGAGCCCTGGGTATCCTGTTCTGCTTTTGAGAAAATTAAAGCTCAGATGGGCCAATCTGGAATCTTGCCCCTTATGACCTCATGAGGGGCAAGATTCCAGATCGGTTACCTCCCCTTTTTCTGCTTTGCCCGTCCAGAGAATTTGGCCCACCCATGAGAGAGAGACATCATGGCTTTCAAACTAGCAAAGTGGCAGTTGGTCAAGGCCACACCCCTAGCCTCCACCTTGCGACCCCCCCTTCTCCTACTCAAAAGCTACAGATTCAGAAATGGCATATACTAAGGAAAACTCATTGTGGGACTGGCTCTAGTGGCTGTAATTCTGCACCAAGGCTGAAATTTGTGAAAGAGACTTCAGATATGGTATTAGAGGACCATTAAGGTCTATACAGTATTAGAGGACTACTAAGGTCTATATAAAAGAGACTTCAGATATGGTATTCAGGGACCACTAAGGTCTATATAAAAGCATTCAAAATGCACCATGTCATGGGACTTTTAATATATTTTTGTTGTAACTGTTGTCTAGTCTCTTTTTAAACACAGACAAAGACATTTTATAGTGTATTCAACCTCATTCCAAACCTGTGGTCCTCTGTACACCACACTGAAGCTTTTTACCATTAATAAGATGCTTTTTCCTTCTATATGTATGTGAGGGAAAGTAGGTTGGAAGGTAGTCAGAAAGTCTGTCGTTAAACGTATTTACAACATTATACATTATACAGCCATTGTAAAAGATATGACATTCAACAAGATTCAGAAGACTGTAGCAATGGAAAAGAGGGTCAGGGGGAGCATTTGCCTTAACTAATAGTCTAGATGTTGTTTTGTTCTAAATGTCAGCAGTGGCTATACAGTGCATTTTGGATTGTATGACCCTTGCATCACACTGTTACACAGGACCTGTGTACTGCTTCGTGTAAGACCACACACACCAAACACTCTGGAGACAGAGAAATTTCCCCTTTTCACTTCTTGTGTATTATTTTCCTTGAGGTAGAACATTGATCCATTCACATTTTGCATAATTTAGGCAATTTATTACAAATCACAAGTAATCTGCAAACTATGCTGTAATGTTCCTCATTGTATGTGGGCTATTTATCTAACTTTTTCCATCCATTTATTTAAGAAACCCAATCGGTTGACACTTGAAACCCTTCCATATCATGCAAGGAGATTCTTTTTTAATATGATGGATCAACTGCAAACTAACAAGCTTTGAGAATCTGCTCACAACTCATGTATTATTAAAACAATTGCCCACAGGAACATAAGTTATACATGATTTGCAATTAAGGATATAAAACTTGCAAAAAGACTCACATAGTCCTTCAAAAGACAGATAATTAATCATAGGATTTGATTGGGCAACTGTAAATGTTTTAATAATGAATTTATCACCTACTGTACCAAGAAGTTAGGAGTACCATGTGTTACGTGATGCCTCAGTAACAAATTTTCAGCCTTTTTCCCAGAGTTCACCACTACAGGATGCACCTTTACCTTCGGTTCCACCACAGTAGCACTTTAAAATGGAGCTTCCAGACCTCAGCGTAGCTCAGCTGCTCAGGCAATCAGTGTTCTTTTTTTTTGTTTAGGTGTGAGTGTGACTGTGTGCACACGTGTGCTTGTACACTGTGAGTATGTGTAGTGTGTGGTGTGTGAACATGATGCATTTAACATATTAGTGTGACATAAATCCCATGGCCTCAGGTCCTAAGTGTCACCAACAAGGGAAAATAAATACTGGAAATAAAGGTGCGGGCTGACTGGCGTGTCATCTGCTGTTTGACTTCTGTATGTGTACTCAGGCCACATATATCTATTTATCCAACAGTATTTTGATTAGGTGAACAAATGTAGAAAGATAAATGCTGAAACAGTTGAGTCCGTCGCATAAGATGTATATTTATCCTGGCGCTGTGGGCTACTTTTGTAACATTAATCCTGTGGCGTTTTCATGTGTAAACAGCATTTGAGATTATGTAAAAACATTTTAGGATTATGTAAAGGAACAATTAGTCAGCAAAGCTGCTGGCTCTGCTGCAAGCACGGACACAGCTCAGAGTGGCTGTACTCAACAAGCCCTTTCATCTGGTATTAATTGAGACATTTCATTTAATTTTCTTTTCTTGCATGTAAGTTTGTCTATCTTTCTGGCAGGTGTTGACAAAGGAAAGCTACTACACATTCTGAAAGCCATCATGTCTGCCTTGCTCTGTTCAGCAAGTCACTCTTTTAATTCCACAATTTCTCTCTTTATTTGAATTCCCACTGACCTCATGACGTAGTGTGGAATCAAGGTATTAATCGGGATTTAGGACCAGCCTGTTCCCGGCCTATCATGTTGGGAGTGCCTACAAAGGTGCCCGAGCAGACCAAATCCTGGCTTCATTTCTCCATATGAACTCATTTCCTTGTGGTGGTTCTCGAGTTCATGGTAATGTAACCTGAGGAGAGCATGGACTGAGGGCCTCCAGGGGATGAAAGCATCCAAAAAAGCCTGAGAATTAACCCCTCGGGTCAACTGCATTATCCACCTCTATTTATAGTTAAACTTTAATTTTTACCGGGTGAAAAGAGGCAAAAAAACAGGATTACAGGGGTCACAGCAAGAGATTTGCAGTTAATTAAATCAATCGCAGAGATTGACAAAATCTGTGTTTTTTTCCCTTCAATATTCTATCTGCTTAGTGACATCATAATTAGATTACACGACTACATTTCACAATCAAATTCTGTAAGAGTGCCCAGGGTCTTTTTTCTTTTTGTTGATTTATACTATAAATCTTCCATTTTAAATTTAAAAGAAAAAGCATGTTTTGTCAATAACTCTGAGTTTTATGCTGGGTATTTTTGGTTCGTGATTAATTGATCAGTTGCCCTATAACACTTACTCTTATATTTGCCGATTGGTCGTGAAGTAAAACAACTTCTTCAGAACAGATTCCCAATTAACAGAAAAGTCCATATAAACCTTAGTGGTGTTTTTTTTTTTTTTAATCAACATTTCCAGCTGGTTGTTCAATTTGTTCAGACATACCAACAGATCCTTAGTATTTAGTAGAAAAAATGTATACATGGATTGTTTAGCCATCAAAACATTGCTACTGATGGCAGCTTTGCTGGGGAGGAACGTTGACAACAGTGTAAGCTATAAACAGTCACATCATATGAAATTCACTGAAATATCTTGACAGCTATTCGAGAATAATGAACATACTGTATCTCAAAATGTTCCATTTTTACTGTTCCTGTAAATCTTTTTGAACTCCCAGACAGTTGTCTTTGGCAGGAAGTAGAGCAGTCTGGCCAGCTATATTTACTCAAATCTCAGAATAGTCAGTTACATGTATTATCAGTTTTGTTAAATGTATATGATACAAGGACAAGTACAAGTGTGTGGATGATTGAACTAAATACAAATGGAAGTAAAGATGGAAAATGGTATCCTTGTGTTTGTTTATGTAAGAGAAAGAGAGACCTGATCAATGCTTGCTAAGGTTTCTTTGTGCAATCAATCTAAATATCTCATTTAATCATAATTTAATCATTAAACACTGCCATTGTGTAGGCTAAAACCTCATACAACCCATTTAACATTGCATAGTATTGCCTACTTCCACACACATGAGCTTGTATGTTCACAATAGATATTTAAGAAATATCACAAATCTATGTAATCATCCAATAACCAGATCTTTTATTGTGTCGTGATCCTCCACAAACTGAAGTCAAACCACAGCAATTCTAAAACGATTTGGGGCAACCAAATTGGTTGATAAAATCAGGCTTACTATTTGCAAAACATAGCTTAAGGCTAGCTTAAGGTGTATAGCTTGAGTTTAGCAATCATACAAAGATGAGTTATTGATTTGTCATAGCAAGAAAAGCACAATAATCAGTAACATTTATTTTGGCCGTGTTTCATATAGGTGTACCAGTAAGCCTTGTTAGGGAGCCAGTATGGCACAACCACATAAAACACAGCCATTATTAATATTATTAGTTACACCTGCAGGTAAAATTGTGAAAAGCTGCACAAGGGAGAAAGGACTGGGTCCTATTTGGGATAGTTCACATTATAATGGATGGTTATTGAGTAGAAAATAAAGACCAGGTGACATCTTAAATGAAAAGATAGATCTGTTTGAGCCTGATAATGACCAAGTGTGCTCCAACAGTACGGTCTTCTGCTTGTATTGCTCCCATACACCCCACCCATCTCTGCAGTTTGCAGCTGCCCCCTCATCCCCATAGTAATGTAAACCCCTGCCCTGAGCACAAAGGGAGCCTGTGTGAGGTGTTCACCTACCCCTACCCCCAGCACCAACTTCTCCGCTCCCACCCCAGCCAGGCTCTCTTCCCCAGTGTGGCTGATGTGCTCCATTTGCTGGTTGATGGACTGAGCAGGACAAGGCAAAAGTTCACACAACTTTCCTGTTCACATGGCAGGGAGGCCGGCTTGACCCTGCTGGGCTTGCTCAGGGGCCACCTCCCATGTGCCACTGCTGGCTGCTGGCCGCCCTCCTCTTTGTACTACAATTTGTCCCCCTATTTAGGGCCAGCCCCGCTTCTGTTGTGCTAATGCCATAACTGCTCTCAACTGCATTGGAGCTGCCATTTCCTTGCAAGGGATGGAGAGAGGAGGGGATGTAGGGGGAGGTGGAGTGAGGAGTTTCTTTGTAAGGTCAATGGTTACTACTATACAAGCACACAATGAACATACTATGGTTTAGCTAATAAAACTAATTTTGCTAAGACAAAAACTATGTGTCTGCGCTTGTTATCTTTCTTTAATACCTGTACTACAACATCCTGTTATAATGTTGTGGATTGCACTTTGCAAAGGTCACAACTTTCAGGAGTAATTTTGTCCACATGCAGAATGACGCATCTGATAGAAAAGCGTGCGTTTGTGTCTTTAATCCTTTAATCAGTATGTACTCAGCATGTCTTGGCGAGAGGCTGCAACAAGCACAACAAATGGCAGAGCCACCGCGCTTCCTCCTTTCCCACAATTCAGCTGTCTCAGTGAAAACGATCTGCCAGTGACTGAGCACAATTTGGCATCCCCGCCCCCTTTCACCACTACCTTCCCTCGGCACACAGACACCAACCCTCTGACCCCCAAACATGCGCGCCGCCCTCACTTACGCCCCTCGTGAACACGCTTCACTTCAGCCCAGAGGAATTCATTTTCTAATTTTCCTTGACTGAGAAAACAATACACATGCCTTAACAATGTTGACATCTGTAATGCCTTAAAACTAGTAGTAATGGAGCTTTGATTGGTAGTAAGTGGATACAGGATTACAAACACAAATAGGGAGCATTTTCACTGTACTGTAGTCTTTATGACCTCCCATGACCAAATATTAAAGAGGTAAAATAAAGTGAAAAAGGAAAAGTACTCTGATTATGACTATTTTAATCCTTTAACAGAATTGTGCAATGATGATTGGAGATAACAATGTGTTTGTGAAGGTATAATATAATCCCAAATGTACCTCTCACACCAAAAAAAAATGTCATGGTACCTGAAGAACCAAACATTGTAACTAACAATAATGTTGTTAAGATTGGATTTCTAATTTCACAGTCTTGTGCATTCTCTGTTTGTGGTTATACACTAACTATGCAGTAACACATTTAGACTTTATATGTGATTTATTTCTTTTGCAATGAAGGTCAGATGGGCCTGGCACACATGACTGAGGACTCAATCTCAGGACACACACAAACTAGGCTAACACATCTGAGCTGGATGACTGAGTGGATGATCCTTGTATGAAGGGATGAGATTATTTTACAAAGTATTGTTCTGCAGTTAATAAACATCAACTGCTGGCAGCCCACTTCATTTGAAGCATTGTATCGTCCTTTAGCAGTGATTTGGATCACAGATGTCAAAGTAGTAAATCAGAAGTTAGCTGACTTAAACAGGGGGCACGGATTGATTTGTTTTCTCTACTACAGCTACGTCATTAATGCCATGCATTTTCCTTAACAAATGATTATTCCGATTTTGGTATTTTAATCTTCAATTTGTGTTTGACACATTTCTAATATTTGCGTTTGTTTCCAAAACTGATCAACCTTATATAATAGTATAAAACCTTGTAATGAGATTTTCTTTTAATGATTAACAGCAAAATTTAAATAGAATATGGAGACCATTTGTCATTTTATGTCACATTGTCTGTCATGTGTTGTGGTTGCAGCCAAAAGTAACTGACATGATTTTCTAATTCACTTTTATAAATAAATCATCCATTTGGTAGACTTAATTTAGTGGTTACATTTTTTTCATGGTTGGATTAAAAAACTATTACATGTTGTCCTACAGCTGCAAGTGTGTGTGTGTGTGTGTGTGTGTGTGTGTGTGTGTGATTCTTCACAGTTTATTGACTGGATAATTTTCACTTTCCTCCTCCTTTTCAGGAGCTTTCATATTCTCATTCTCTGCAGGGCCGTGATCCAAAAAGAAATCAAGTGCATCATTCACAGTTTGTAGCTCGCTCATTGTGGTGCTACCACAGAATGACATGTGAGCAAAATTTGTTGGCCAAAGTTATGAGAACTCATCATAACTGATCAGTGTAGTAACATATCATGTTAGTTGGATGAAACCTGGTCAGCATTCACCCTTTTGTTCATTTTAATATATTATCTTCAAAAGAAAGTTCAATGGCATTTTAACCTTAGTATTTTCAATATATTCAAACCAAGGTACACTTGGGTAACCTTTATGTGAACAACCAAACTGATTTTTATCACGGTCATAGTTAAAATTGCATAGAGAACTAAGTCGCTGCATGTGCATGTGACAAAAGAGATGGTGTCAAATCAAATGAGGTCGGTCCTTTTGTTATCCTTAATAAATATAATGAAATCTGCAGATGCTGGAATTAACAGTATTACATGATGTAACATAATGTTCCTTTTTTATAAACTGTAACAATTATCTTGTACAAAAGTACAGGAAGGTAGCAAAGTGCGAAAGAGTAGATGTCCTATTCAGATTGTTACTATTATGGAAATCACCAATCTAAGGTTACATTCTTCAGGCTTCCCATGACAGGTCCTTGTCTGACAGCACTCATTAACCAGTTTGTCTCCCATGAACACCTCTGTCTGTTATAAAGGCTAATTGTTAGCCAAGTTAACGGCAGCAGCAACTTCCCTTCCTCAGCCGGCCGATTTATAGCCGCCCACATTTTAGCTTGAGACAGTTCACACCAGTGCACCTGTCACATTCCGTATAATAAAGAGGTAGTGGTGGTAATACTTTGACACTTTCATTGATATACCACTCCATGCAAAATTTCAACTAAACATACTGTAATATACTAGTTTTTATTTCTCAAATAAACAAACTTATTTTGTCAGAGTTGGTCCTTTCCTTTTTATTACTCAAACTCTTATTTTTTACAATGACAATAGATTTGGAAGAAACCAAACCACATTAAGACTAAAGTTAGCAAGCAGAGGTATATTTGCACATGTGTGATTAACATACCTGTTGAGGGTAATAGATTATCAATTGCTGATAACACAGACTAATTAGTGTGGAGGCACACCCGCCTGAGTTGGATTGTTTCTGTGTTTAGTAAAAATAATTGTGGCATTGTGGCTCATGTGACCGGTTTACATAAGGAAATGGTTCACCAATTACTCAGATATTGGTGAACCATCTAAATAATAACAAGGTCTTAATTTCTCAGTGCAGAAATTCACTAAAGCTGTGAATGTTCAATTCAAGCTTAATTCATAATTTTGGGAAAGATTTTTGACTTTCTTCCTTCTTGAGAGTGGTATTGATCTTCTCATCTAACTTAAAGACTATGTCCCAAAATGTTGACGAATGTCAACAAACCTCAAGTTTAAAGGGGATGCCTGGTAAAATAGGCCAACAGTCATGCAGGCATTTAATTGTGTAGTAAGTTCTATTTACTATTTGCATAGGCATGTCACAAACCACTCACAAACCACACACACAAAACACTTCCTGGAGTAATGATATGAGAATTCCGTGTGACCCTTGAGAGATGACATGTCTCCCATGTCCACGATTCCATGACCTCATCATGTCCCACCATATATGTGTTACCATGAAATCATCTGTTTCTGGCAAACAAGCTGCTGAGTGACTTATGCCCGGCTCAGCAGCCGGGAGGCGGCAAGAAAGGCAGTCCAATCCGGGAGACAGGCTACTTCTAGTTCAGCGGCCCACACACCAAAAAAAGACCCCTTCAATCATTCCCATGGTTCTTATTCTGGGCAGCAAGCATGGTGTCTATAGTTTCCCAGGCCCCTCCTAAAAAACGACACATTCTCAGACCAGATGCTTCAGACAGCCAGTACAGAGCTGTGATTATTAGCAGGGCTCTCTTTTTCTGTCCGAGAGAGGGGGCAGGCTATTTTTAACCCATGATGAAAGTTTGAATATCCTTCCACCCCTTAAGCACACCAACAACCGCTGCCAGATATTGAAGGGTTTCAGCCCAGGGGTGTCTGGAGGGCATGGCTCCCATTCAGAGCAGCAATTTACTTTCTCTCAGTTGAATGCTAAAGAGGGATATCGATGAGTGATTGAGAACGCAGTAACACCGGTCTGGACCTTTGTGAAGGCTTGTGACTGCCTTTATGTTCCTTTGTTAGCAGGCAGTGATTGCCAGTTGCATTCCAAGAAGCTATACTTCCCATACATTCCTTCATGTTTGGAGGGGGTTTCTACAGTGTGGGCTGTCGAGAGCGAGATGCGGATGACAAGCTGGGATCGAGAGCAGAATGAGGGCTGTCAAAGCTCCGCTGCATTAGATCTGATGAAGAAAGACAAACGCTTACACCCAGGACAAAATAATGTCAGGTGCACAGAGCAGGAAGGATTCATTGTTTTTGGTTGCTCAAACTCACTTTGAATGGGGAAATTACTTGGAAACCAAAACAATAAGGTTGTGTGTGATTCTGCTCTTCCTCTTTGATCTACTGTTCTACTTACAGTTGCTTGTGGTGTAATCAGATGATGTTGCAGACATGTACTGTAACATAAGTTATGTTTCCAAACAACTATACTATGAGTGCTCAAGCTCAATTTTTCACCATATTTCTGATTTTATAACACGGATCACACACAGCTTTAAAATCATTTGAGTCCTGTGTGCTTTCTGTACAGTAGGGGAGTGATGGGGATTTAGTTGTAAGGTCAGACACAATTACAGTGCATCAATTCAGTCAAAATGGGCTGTGTCTATGGATGCTGGCTGCAGTACAAGGGGTGCACAGTTCACACACACTGTCTGTGCCACAGGACAAGGGGTGCACAGTTCACACACTGTCTGTGCCACATTAGTTTCTCTGAACACTTAATGAAATAAGTATTTGCAAAAGAAAGGCCATTGATGGTCATTCTAATTCCCTGCTTATAATGTCTCTATCCGTCTAATAAAAACAGTATCTAAAAGAAACAAAAAGAAAGACTGAAAGCAGCAAACAGATCTCGGGCAGAGGCAGCCTTAAGTCCAGAGCCCAGCGCCAGTATCAGCTGAGTGAGCGTATTTGTCTGAATCTCAACCACCACCACCACAGCTGCCAAATACTGTTAGATCAGCTGTGTGCACACATATATTTCCTATGAACCGTGCCTCATTAACAAATACAGGTACAAATTATGCAAATTGTTTTAGCATGCACATGTAAGTGATAAACCTGACATGTTATATCATTATAACGATGGCTCTCTGCCAAACAGCTAGTAAGAATTCCTCCTGCTCCTCAGACTTCTGCAGGCGCCAGCCACCACTGCACTGGAAATGGCTTAGCCAAGGGGAGGAGCAAAAGACTATTTTAGGAGTTTGCATAAAGTATTGAATAGATAATGACAGGAATGAGTTTACATAGTTCAATGAGAGTTTATGAGACACTTATAATGCCCAAAATTGCAGAAGGACTGGAAAATGTATGTTATGTATAGAGATTTTAAGTGTTTTTGTGCATTCATGGTTCTGCAAGGGTAAATGGAAAGAACATGCTAAGTTCTGTCATTCTTCTTCTCTCTAAGGCTCTTTCCTTCATCTCTCCATCTCTCAAGGGGAGGAAGGTCTCAGAGTTTCTCAGGAATGTTGACTTCTCTGTGCCTTGGTCCCCTGGGGGACGTTGGTAGGGGTCTTGACCCTTCTCCTCCTGTATCCCTGGAGCCTATCAGCTAACTAAGTTAGCATGAGATGACTCTCTGCTCCTGGCTCCCCATTGCAGCCTCTTCTCCACTAAAAATACTATACTCTACCTTGACAACAATGTATGTTTACCCCTCTTTTGTCAGCTACTCACAATTACAAGCAAGCTCAAATGATTTACGTCCCCAAAGTTTTTTTTTTTTTTTTTTTTTACTGAATTTTGATCCTGAAGTCCGAAAAAACTATTTCATTGTTTGGCTTTGTTTTTATCAGCATCAGTAGTACATAGAAATCAAACCAGTTGCGGGGAAAAAAACTAAAACTATGAATGTCCTTCAAAGCCCATACAAATTAAATATATATATATTAAATTAAAATATATATATATATATATATATATATATATATATATATATATATATATAGACTAGCTTTTTATTTCCTTATTGAATGTGTTCGGATGAACAGAATTATGACATTGACGTCAAGAAAATGATGTAAGCAAAAGTCATAATTTTATTGGTTGGTCTGTTTTTGTCGGCATCAGAAATTTTCTGAAATTGAAAGAGCTGCTGGGGGAAAAAACTGCACTGTGAAATACAAAAGTTTCAGATTAGCTGTGGCCTCATATGGGCTGGACATTTTTAATTGACAATGAGTCAAGGGGTCTGAATACATTCTGAATGCACTGTAATTGTCTACTCCTTTTTAGAACTTCAAACATTTCATTGTCACCTTTAAAACAGAAACCTTAAATGGAAAGCAGACTGATAATATAGCCACTGGCCATTAGAGATGAATGGCTGACCCATGCTGTGACCTGCCCATGTCATGCAGACAATATTTATCAGGACCATGAGTTGAAGATGACTGAGCTGCCTCCTGTTTGTTGTCTATTTTCTCAAGCTTTTTCTTATTTCCCTGTAAGGTCAGTAATCCTGCAATTTTCTCCCACCCACTGGTGAGTATTGCCTGGCTATAGCACTGGTCCACCTCTTGTTCTCTTCACCCCTCGCATTGCCTGGGGTGCTGCTTGAACTTAGGGACACACTTCGTCCCTCAGTGGGAAAACTTGGAACCAAGAGGAAATGTGCTTTTTCCCAAGGTTTGGACAGACAATGCTAGAGAAAACATGAGGATTGGCTTAAAACAGGATGCATGGAGATTAGAGGGGCTAAAAAGAAATCGACAAATGCTGTTTAAAAAGGGTGTCACTGTAGAGAAGACGTTAGTTAAGGAATGTGAGTGCATGGACATGGTGATTTTTAAATAGCTTGAGGGTAGATTTGCTCGATTAGAAGGTCAAAGAGCTTCAAATAATAGAGCCATCTATGAACTTCTAACCTAAAATCTGGATTTGGTTATTTTGTTACAACTTCTTCTGCCATAGTTTCTCAGTGTGCGCTTGTTGTGTCACGTTAAATATGAAGCCACAAAAAACTGGTTATTATTTATTATTTATGATTTCCATACTGGAACTGAAAAACAAAGGAAATGGACAAGTCCATACCTTGTTTAAAATGACCCGCTTTATTTTTTACTGCCCCTCACTCGAGCCATTTAATGCTTGTCTCTTAAATATACTAGCTGCCTACAGACGGATATTACTCATAACTCCAGCCACTGCCAAGTCCTGGTCTGAGGGTCATTAAGGTGTTCAAAGTCAGCCATTCATATTTATGCTGGGTCGCATTTTGTCTATTTTAATATTCCCCTGAATTTCTTTTAATGAAATACAGCCATGGTAACAGAATGCACCGCATCACACCTTAATAAGATAGGCGTGCTAGGCATCATGCAACACCTTCATTTTTTCACAGCAGATATAGCTTGCTATATTTGACTTTTGAACAATTTGAGTTAGATATTTACAAAAACATTTTGATCAACCTCCTGTAGCATTAATTCTACTAGCTCCAGGCATTGGCTGCAAATGGGAAACCATATAGTTGGAGTCCATCTACCTGTTTATTGGTTTGTTCACTTTATTCCAATTTAAACAAAAAAGTAGAGTAGCAGATTATATATTGATTGATTGAAATTGTTTATTTAGAATATGTAAAGAACAGAAACAGCAGACAAGAAACATGAATTAAAACAATTTGTAGTAAAAAGTGCACAGAATTGTAGATTCTGGTGCAAGGTATGTCATTGTTGAAATAGTTCAAGGATTATTTTGCAGTCCCAAATATGCTGAATTAAACTTCCAGGTATAACTGAAGCATTGAAACCATGGTTGCTCTTCATCATTAATATATGTATGTATTCTAATTAGAGAAACTAAATCTACTAGACAACTCGAGTGTGTGATTGGCTATTGACAACAAGTTTTCTAGCTTAAAATTTAGAATGCATGTTGTCCCACCAGTTTTGGTTTTAATGGTGGAATTCATTAAGTAAACATGTCAATAGTTCCAGTCTTGCACATGGCTCCAAAATGTCATGCTTACATGTTCATTTCTTAAGCAACCATATACAAATCAAGACCAAGAGGCTGCACGTGTTCACTCTAATCTGTGCACCAGGAGATTTCACTCAGCCATCCCTCCTTTCTGATCAAGGGTAATCATTGAAATCAGCTGCTGTCAGTGGTAAAAAAAAAACAGTTGGGACTCAAGGTCACAATGTTGCATATCCTGAAGTCTTCTTCAGCAGTCACCGTCATACCTTCTGAAGAATGATGAGTTTGCAACAACTTAGTTCTCTCAGCATTTAAAGGAACATGCCACTGTTGAAATAGGGCTTATCACGCTCTCCCCTAGCTGTAGATAGGTGGGCCAACGCATTTTTTGTCTTAGTGCATGCACTGTTTTAGTCCAGTGCAACACTGGCAGCGCCGTCGCTAATTAGCTTAGCATAGTGAATGGAAACGTTGGCCTACCTATCAATAGTTATGGGAGACCATGATAAGCCCTATTTCAACAAACGGTGGAGTGTTCCTTTAAACTCCTTTTTGCTGCTTTGAATTGCCAAACTGTGGCACATTGCAGTGGAAGTTCAATAAAGGAGTGACGGAAACTAGCTTTTCTGTGTGCTTGTGCGGAAAGGCCCCTTGGGGGTGTTTTACCCTGGAAGACTTTTTATATGAGAGGCCGGGGAGTCATGCACACGGATGGAGTTACACCAGGCCCCTGTGACCTCGGAGTCACAGGGCTAAACGCAAAAGTGACAATGTGGATAATTGCCTGCTAAAGATAATGGACCGTTGATTGAGATCAATGACTTTCCCAAACACAGAAGGGGTGTAAAACTTGTACTGACTGAATCCAAGGCTAAAATGTGTAGAGCACTGAACAATAGGCGGCCTGAAGTAATGGAGATGCTCTGTTGACCCGAAATGTGTAAAGAGACAGCTTTCTAAACACCGATGTCACTCACAGCAAACGCACATTCACACTCTCACGCTTGAGAACTTACAAACAAGGAGACAGGCATGCACACACATGCACATTCACAAATACTACAGACAAGTGGTACATGCAGGAATACTGTATAATCTACGGCTTGATCTTGCTGTATATGCATATGCAGGTTTTTATAAGAAATGGAACCAGTGTCGTTAGATAAAAAAGATTAAACAATGGCTCTGTGTTAGCTCAGTATTACTGAAAAATAAAATAGCCTTTGCGCAAACTGAGACATGCACCCAAAAATATATTTATTTGGAAACCGTATGCTTACTTGGATTTGATGTACCTTTTGAAATATATGCATGACACCCCATAATGTGAATGCAAAAAGTCTATATTTCAAATGTGACTCAAATGTGTTTCATTCATGACAAACACTGTGATAAGTCAGGGAAAAACAAGTGTAAAGTTGAAATAATTTTAACTGTAAGTGCAGCAGTAAAATGTAAAACTTATGCAATATTCAATGGCAAAAGTAATGCTTCTACAAGGTTAATGACTATTCCATAGAAAATAATGGGCTTAAGCCACCAACAAGCCAATTGGTGGCTGATCAAGTATGGAAGGCATATACTGCCTGTCTATTATATGTCTCTCTGTACACAAGTGTAAAGTGTGGCTGTGGTTAAGAAGGTACACATTTCTCTCACTCTGGGATTTATGCTTTAATTGCTAACCCAGGTTTCCTCCATAAGGCACAGTGTGTTCTCTCATGGTGGTAGGGGTTCTCTTGAGGAAACCTCTGCAAAAGTAAAATCATATTCAATTCAATCAATTAACATTTATTTATATATCACGTTACAGTCACCAGCAGGTATCCAAAGTGCTTTACATCAGAAACCAAGAATAAAACACATACCATATAACATACCATATAATAAAAAGAATGAAACACAGAAATCAGTAAAATCAAAAAAGCTTACATAGAAATAAGGAAGGGAAATTGTCACAACACTACAACGTATTAAAAGCCATTCTAAACAGAAGCAAACAAAAGCTTGATGACCCTACCGTTTATATCTTGACTTCTAAAACAAGTTGATATGTGGACCGCAAGGACCGGTTGTGCTCATGCAGGGTTAAAATCTCGGATAAATACTCAGGGGCCAGGCTAAAATCTTAAAATTGATTCTAAAATGCACAGGGAACCAATTTAGGGTGTAGAAAGAAGGGGACAGTGCAAATAAATAAAATACATGAACACATGTTTAAAATGCTAGAATTAGCCAAATAGCTATTTTTATTCTGTAGTCCCCTGGCCTTTTTAAAATACAAATAAACAAGAAAGAAAGATAACACATGCAGAGCAGAACACGACACACCACAGAACCAAAAATATTACTAACAAAACATAGTAGGAGTACCAAGATAAAAAAGACACCGCTGTTGAGAGCAATGAAAGCAGTAGTGAAATAACAGGAATAAAATAAATAATATACTATACTGTTCTCAATCATCGTCTGGAAAGACCAGGTGATGTCAATCTTAAGGTTTTAAATGCCCAGACTCATCTGACCTTGCCCCAACAATCAGCACCATGGCTTCTTCTAAGCAGTTGTCTAGAAAACTGAAACTGAAAATAGTGCTCACAAAGCAGGAGAAGGAAAGGAAGCAAAAGGTTTTCAGATGCCAATATCCTCTGTTTGGAATGTAATTAAGAAATGGCAGTCATCAGGAACAGTGGAAGTTAAAGCAAGATCTGGAAGACCAAGAAAAATATCAGAAAGAACAGCTCGCAGGATTGTGAGAAAAGCAAGTCCAAACCCACGTTTGACTGCATGATCCACCCAGAAAGACCTGGCAGATACTGGAGTTGTGGTACACCATTCCACTATAAAGAGATACTTGTACAAATATGGTCTTCATGGAAGAATCATCAGAAGAAAACCTCTTCTACGTCCTCACCACAAAAATCAGCGTTTGAAGTTTGCAAATGAACATATAGACAAGCCTGATGCATTGTGGAAACACGTTCTGTGGACCGATGAGGTTTTAAATAGAACTTTTTGGCCGCAATGAGCAAAGGTAAGTTTGGAGAAGAAAGGGCACAGAATTTAATGAAAAGAACCTCTGTCCAACTGTTAAGCATGGGGGTGGATCAATCATGCTTTGGGGTTGTATTGCAGCCAGTGGCACAGGGAACATTTCACGAGTAGAAGGAAAAATGGATTCAATAACATTTCAGCAAAATTTTGGACGCTAACTTGAGGCCATCTGTGAAAAAGCTGAAGTTAAAGAGAGGATGACTTCTACAAATGGATAATTATCCTAAACACACCTCAAAATCCACGGTGTATTAAATCAAGAGGCGTAAACTGAAGGTTTTGCCATGGCCTTCACAATAAACTGACCTCAACATAATTGAAAATCTATGGATAGACCTTATAAGAGCAGTGCGTGACAGACAGCCCAGAAATCTCAAAGAACTGGAAGACTTTTGTAAGGAAGAATGGGCGAAGATACCTCTGACAAGCTGTGATACTTGCCAAAGGGGGCAGTACATATTATAAACTCTGCAGGGTGACCAAACCTTTGCAGACGCCATTTTTAGTTTTCTGTTATTTTGAAAGAGTAAATGATGGAAATAAAATCTAACTTTTTGTGACATATTATATGAATGTCTGTCATTTGTTGCCTTTCAGCGATGTTTCCATCTTTTCTTGGCTTCTTTATGCACATTAATAAAAAAAATGTATCTGGGGTGCCCAAACTTTCGGGCCCTACTGTAGTTTGAGTGCTGGCATGTATATTTATTAACCGTCCATTGTTTTAGCTGCTAACTGAATGTATGTGTTTCATTTTCTGAGATGGTCTGCTTGAGTTCCACTCTCTTGACCCTCTGACGGACCAGGCCGACCAACTAAAAGAACTAGAATAAGTATGATGTAAATATTGTAACATAGCAGGAGTTTAGTTCAGATGTTTATGAAGATATTTGATGGGATTTTATCCAATGAACCAACGGCTTCTGGATGCGCTAATATTGTGAAACCGGAGACAAGTTAGTTTTGGGCGCTATGATTAAAAGAAATGTTATTGTATTGGATCATTGCCATTTAAATTGCACCCAGTTCATAATTGCACAAAAAAGAACACAATTAGATGATCCAGTCACAGAGAATGGTGATTTTGGCTGTCACAGATTGTTTAAGAGGCTAGCAACATCCTTTGCATAGAAGAAGACATGTGGAAAAGTGGCACAGCATTATTAATTTATCCTCATCACACACTTAATACAGAGAGAGAATAGATAGCTCGCTTCAAAGAAAGTAAGTACAAAAGGAACTGGCCTTGATTAGGACTAATGTATGGCAGGAAAAAAAGTGGTGACACGCCGAGGCAAAGTTTAGCCAGGCTGGGTTGCTGGGGTCTTAAGTGAGGGAGGTGGAGCAGGGCGGGTATAGTGATGCTTTTGGGCTTTGATGAAGATGAATATCTGGCATGTTTATGCTTAAATTTGGTGCCCAATTGTGAAAAGATTGGTTACAAATTGAAAAATGAGGATCAGGTGCAGCGTCTGGGAGTAATACTCACCTCTCTTGGTTGAAACTGCATACTCAAATGGTTACAGTGCATACACACATATGCCCACGGGCACAGAAACTCCCTATTTTTGTTAAGTCCCCTTCAACAAGCCCCATCTGTCCATCAGAGTATTCAGGATCCTCTGCAGGTCCACAAAGCTCAGCTATAACTTCACCGTCTCTACCAGGCTGGTGGAAGTTTGCGTTACACAACTGCTTTTTACTTTCACCAGCCAAACGTGTGTCCATAAACTCTGTAAATATATTTCTGTCACATATTTCAGAAAGTCGTAAGAGTATTTATAGAGCATCTGAAGTGAGGAGGGGAGATGGAGCTCTAACTTGAACTGCTACTCTCTGTCCTGGGAGAATAAAAACATCTTGGTTTTATTACTTGGGGGTCAGGGGTGGGGGAGGGCAGAGGAAGAGGGAGGAAGAGGAGTAGAGGTAGCAATTTAAGTGGTATGTTTGTCTAAATGTTTCTGTGTACATGTGTGTACAGTACATGTGTGGTGTATGTAATTGTCCACAGAGCGACTACCAGAGATGGCAAAAGTACTCACTTCCCCTACTCAAGTAGAAGTACAGATAATTGTGTTAAAAAATACTCTGGTAAAAGTAGAAGTACTCATTTAATTTATTTAGTCAAGTAAAAGTAACAAAGTACAGGCTTGGAAATTTACTTAAAGTATAAAAGTAAAAGTAGCCTTGCGAATTACAAAGCTACCTGGACCATACAGATGTTACTAGAGTACATGCTGAGAAACTACAGTGGACATGGAAAAAAGGCTCTTTATATGCCATTGGCTGCATTTTAAATGGCTGTCTGCCAACAGGCCTAAAACATACAGCTTATTTATTGTGACAGTGACTCCAGGTTAATAAGATTCTGACTGAGTAGCAAGATATGAATTCAATTGGGATTTTGATTGAATCTAATTGGATGGGAATATACACAGACCTCAATTTGGTATTAATGACGCAAAAATAATAACTAACTCCAGTGAAATTATTTTAAACTTAGTGAGGACTAGATAATGACTGTATTTAAAGCTGATTCTGGTTTCCAACTTTGGCCCAGGTGTGTGTGTTAAACTACGGATGGAGACAACTTGTCTCTGTTGATGCTTTATTACAATCAAGCATCAGGATAAACATGGGCGTGGGTATCTCTGCTATTGCTGTTTGTGTGGTAATAAAAGAAATAAATAACATTGTAAAGGCTACCATACACAATGCATAGGAATCATATATGCTAGTAAATAAAAATAAACCGACTATTAATTACATTATATTATCTTAATAAGCAAGGATGTTCGACAATCGCCATTACATCAAATCAACAGCCAGGTGCAACCTAGCTAACAGGCGTAACCTAGGTAACAGGTGTAACCTAGCTAACAGGTGAAGAACACAAACAAGCTAACTTTAAATTTGCCAGAACTACAGACCAATACAACAATGGGCTTAAATGAACTGACAACATAAGTCATATGACTTACAGTTCTCAAAGACGCACACACACAATCTCAACTGCTTATCCTCCGGACAGCTAGTCTCTTTCTTTTCTCTCACTTTTTTCTCTGTGTGGCGTGCGCGTCCGCTCGCTGTGTGAGGCGCGTGTCCGCGCTATTTTCCGATATGCACTTACAATCACACCTGATAGATGATCTTTGTACAAAGCTAAAGTAACGAGCCAATTTTGTAAAATGTAAGGAGTAGAAAGTACCGATATTTGTATTAAAATGTAAGGAGTAAAAGTAAAAATATCTGAGTACAGTAACGAAGTATTTGTACTTCGTTACTTCCCATCTCTGGCGACTACCATGAGCCCTGTGGGGAGATGGTTCAGAGTCAGGGTGGACAAAGACAGAATAAAGATCTGATGACAGCCACGTAAACGTTATCCCCCTTTCAGCTGTTGCCAACAAATTGTGGTTAGCTGACATTAAGAAGCATTCAATGTAGTTTCTACTTGTGACAACTTTTCTTTAAGACATCTGCAGAAAAACATGTTGCTCTGTAAATGTGGTAATGTGATCAACAAGTTTGTAACTTGCCTCTTAACCTCAACAGAATACCCAAATACAAAGCACAAGGAGAAAACGTCTGTGTGCTGGTTGCCTGACCTGGCTACCTTCCTGCTGTCATTCATGATGATCGTTCTCCAGGCCCTGTTTCTGCAGAGTGGGCTTACTCAGTCTTTGTGTAAAGCCATGTATATTACATACTGTATGCACATAGACACACACAAGGACATATTTGAATCATGACCAACATTACTCATCAATTTCAACTTAATTTGTGAAATGTTAACGCTCATACTCACTTACTTACTTTGACTATAATCTTGTACCTAGAATCCTACTGTTCTTTTGGCTTGGTTGGTGGGAAATCGGTAGTGATTCCTCCTGGTGGGTCAAGGGGTTTGTAGATTCGGAACAGACGTGAGGTACCGAAAAACAATAACAACTCTGCATGCGTTATGTTACGTTCGTAAAAGAAACTCAATTTGGTAGAAACAGAAATAGTGTAGTATTAAAATTGATTGAAATTTTGAAATGCAAAAAACATGAATGGACCCAACAAAGTATATGTAGTTTTATAGGGTTACCCTTTTTATTAAGCCAGCTACGTTTGTTTTCCTTGTTAAAAGATATGACGGAAAACTTTTGGAGTAAAGTCATTAGACTAATTGATGAGTAGCAAAGGTGTTTTCAGTGTAGAAGAACTTTAAAAGTGTTACATCCTGTAAAAACAAACACAAACACGCACAGAAACAATCACATCCTACCTGAAACACCCTGCCGTTACCAACAACATGGGAGATACCACTGTTTCCTCTGCTTCCTATGGGCTTGGTTTTATCACTTCACATGTGTGTTTATAAATGATAGTATCTAGTCATACAGCAGGAGCTGTAAGACACAAAATCCTGCCTTCTTCCTGAAAATGTTTTCCTTCTGTCCTTATCACACATGGTGTATCCCCTGTCACAACCACAATATTGACTGTCCATCTCCACCACATCAATGTCATCATAATACTGTACTGTATGCAATGTTCAAATGTCTGTTTTTCAAGAGCATGTCTCTTCCATTATCTGGTAGATGTTTGCTGCTGTTTGCTTTTATCAAATGAATGATAGCATATACAGACCACACTGTCATTATCAACAAAGTCAACAGCTAAATATCACTGCTGCAGAAATTAACACCAACTCCCAAGTTGACAGTTAATTAAAAAGCTTATATGAACAGTAGTTCCAAAGGCAGCACGAGCGGTGTCTCCTTCCTGTGAAGGTTCTTTGAACACAGCGGCAAACATGTGTAGTGGAAGTGTCGGAAACAGGTGCTTTGTGGCTCAGGCAGCTCTCTCTGTTTGATATTCTTTATAAGAAACAGACGGTAAGTGCCGGGCGTGTCCATAAACACAGCAAGCACAAGCCTGTGGAGACCGCTGCATGTCAGTTCCCCTGTGCTATTAGATGGTGAAGGATGGGGTATTGCGACACATTTATTATGATGGAGTTTTAAGGAAAATGCTTGGGTTAAAAAGAGTGAAGGTTGGTGTGATACACAGCTGCACGAGCTAATTTAAATAAATCTTACAAAATTTCTGTTGCATCCACTAGAATAAAAAATAACAACTGTTAGTTATTGATAAAAATATTTTGTTGCTAAGCTTTCAGTTTTGTACTGCTTTTTAAAGTTCCCCATTCAATAGGTCTGACTCACTTTTTATTCAAAATGCAAACTGCCGTTCAATTGTGGTATGTGTGTAAAATGTAAAAGTCCCATTCACGAGTGGGAGGTATTCCTAAAATGTACTGCCTGCCCTCAGTAAATTTTCCTATTCTGTGTTGAATGTCAAGCAACTTTTTTTAAACACATCTTGAACACTCAACTGTTCCCAGAAGCAACCATACATCCTCGATCTTGTGTCAAGAGATTCTTCTTTTGTAGAAAGACATCAAGGCTGAACGTGTCACTCCACTGCTTCCCCAGGGAGAAGCAGAGGCCCAGAACTACTGACATGCTCGACCTCCACCCAAATGATGCTGGCACAATAAAAATAAATCGCTTCTGATGATGTGTTAATCCGCTCTGACAAAGTCTCTCGCCTCAGAATTAAGATGTCATTTTTTATCACCAAAGTGACACCTGTTTATAATAGGAGGCCTGGAATGACTTATGTGCCTGTTATTTTGCCTGTGAGCAGAGAAAGTGACGGAAACTGGGCTGATACGTGTGGCCTTGTATTTCACCATCATTAGAGCATGTTTAAAATGTGCTCAGAAGGAAGTGCTATGAAATTTTACTATAGAAATAAATTCATTTGAACAGCTAGATTGGGATTGCAATTAAATGTACTGATACCTTGGTTCCCGAACGTTCCCTAAATTTCTTTCATCGCATCTGTCATAATAAAACCTCATATAAACTCTAAACCAAAAATCTAATATATGTGAGAAATCACACCAAAAGATTGTTTACACCATCCGTCATTTGGTTTGGTTGACTCTAACACAACAGTACAGCACATACACTTTCTGACTTCTTTCTAATTGCATACCCACACGGCACACAAAGACTGCTGCCACCAACGTCACTGAATGATCAGAAGCAGCTTCCTTTGTAGCTAAATGCTTCAGCTTTGTTGCTGTCAGACTAAACTTTGGGGAGTCGGAGCATGCAGTCCAGATGTGAGCTGAGTTGTCCGCCCTCTTGGGCTAATCAGATTGATTAGGGGCAGTAATCTGGCGGGCTGGCACTGGACTCTGCAGTTCATGAGGCTGAGCAGTGAGAACTCACAAGATGGCTGGATGTTACACAGTCCAGAGCAGCATAGGCCTGCATGCTCCTCCAGTGCACTGACATGTGAACGGTAAGGTAGAGTGTGGTTCTGACTATAGTATTGTTTGCCTGTTTAAAATCAAAACCACAGACTAAAAAAGACCCAGCCGCATTGGGCATTCTCAGACCAGTCCTAAAGCATATTTCTATCCTGTTTTTTAATGTAATATTGAAATAATTTGTGTCTTTTCAAGTCGACTTCCTTCCATCGGATGAAACTGCCCAAAACTTCAAATCAAAGCAGTAAGAGTGGAGCGGAGCTTATAAACAGGCGCAGCAACAGGAGGTCTTATTCAGCTCCGGCATGAATTTCAGACTTTGAATCCAACCCATTGAAATGATTTGAGAGGGATGTGGGAACTGAGATAGTGGTGCTGACAAGCTCACCCAATGATCAGAAAAGGAAATGTTGCTCTCAATGACCTTACTGTTACCCTCAACAACGGCACATAAGTCTCCTCTTTCTGATACCGGTCTGGGTCTGAAACATCCAATTCAGTCCCATCCCAGGAACTAGCCTTCCTCTCATTTCCTGTCTGCACAACAGCCGTCGCCTGTTTAAATTACGCCCCAGTGCCTCCCGAGTTCCCCTGCACATAGCAACACTCTCTCATGCTCTCTCTCTCCCTCTCTCTCCATCCCTATTGGCTCCAGCTGCCCCCCAAGCCATGTTTTTCTAGAAAGAACACAAGACTCTATAGTACAGATTGCAGGTTGATGCCTTACAAGCTCCAGAAAACAGCTGATAAAAACAAATAGATTGTTTCTTACTTGAAAATGGCAAGAAGTTTTAAAGGAATAAGTTGAGTACTTGCAACTCTCATGTGTGTACAGTGAATAGAAAGCTATAGCCAGATGCAGGTTAAGTTAGCTTAGCACGAAGACTAAAAACAGCTAGCCTGGATCTGTCTAAAGAGAACAAATCAACATACCAGGCCAATTTAGGTCTCTTATTAACCAACACTATTGGTTACATCTGGTTGCTATGATAACAAAGTAAGTAAAAAGGCCGGTCTCTGGCCCTTGCTCTGGATAAAGGGAAGGCTGAAGCAGAATAGATGCTCAGCGCCTCATCACGTTGCTGCCATTTGTAGCATAGTGTATATATGTGACACTCCCATAGCAAATTAATAAAAAAATGTGCTGGCCTTAGGACACAAAACTAACAGGTAGAGTGCACTCAGTGCTTTGTATTGTTTCCAATCTAGTTAATCTAGAGATAAAGTGCAGATTTTTTGTTCCCCCATCAACCAATGGATTGGTTGAAGAGTAAGTAGAATTTCAGATTAAGATTTTCTTTGGTTGACTACAGCCCAAGCACAGATGTGAGAGTGGCCTCCATTTTCTCATCTAACACTTGGCAGGAATGCAAATAAACATATGTCAAACTATTCCTTAAGCACCACTGGTTTCATAAGATGAATGAAAAATAAATTGTAACTTGATCAATGTAAAGATCCATGAATAATGTGCATAATGCCTACTGGCTGTGGCTCACTCACTGGTCAGGCATGGGAGGTGACCAGTTGCCAACAATATCAGCTTTGCACATTTGAAGCTTCGAATCGCAACAAGGCGTAACTGTGTGAACTTGAATTTGAACCCAAGATCCCAGAAAATGTGACATACATCCAGCAGGCCCAAATGAGTGCTTGCTCCTGTGACAAACTACAAGCAGTTAGTTAGTATGTCAGAGTTAATTTATACATCCAGAACTGAAATCCTCTCCTCTGTCTGACCTGGTCCAGCCAACCTCCCCTGAGATTACTGAAAGCTTTTTGTGCTGCCATTGTCTCAGTGAGTTGACCCTCAGCAGAAACACTAGATAAACAAGGTGAACCATATGAAAACTAATCAACAATGTGGCTATAAAAAGGTAAATTTTGTAAAGTGTGAAGAGATACTGGTGAAAACCCAACGCGCTCATTACCTCCATTTTTTAACCGCAAAGGTCCCTGAGCACAGATGTTGTCACACAATTTCACTACACACATGCTGCAGCCTCTATGAGATGGACATTGTTACTTTAACAAGGAATGATGTGGCTTTTAATGAAAGTACGAGAGTTCCTTAAGCCCAGACTATGTGGCTAATTCCCAGGAAGGCAGTTAAAAGTGAATTTATTGTACTCGTTTACATTTCAATGCTTGTTCCAGAGAAATCAGGGAATTATAAACCACGGGTCTATTTTTCCCCTCTCTGAGTATGCATAAATGTAGAGAAAAATGCAGCCAGTGTTTTACGTCTCCCCCATTGCTCTGACTGCACTCTGTGGACATTGAGGTGGGGGGGGGGGGTTCTACATCTCTGCTTCTCTCTACACATCTAGCCTCTGTAGTAATCCCACACACACATACACGTTTCAGACATATTTTGCTGCCTAACAATCGTTTTAGACTCAACAATACAGTACCTCCTCTGCTGCCTTGCTAAACCATATGAAATTATAATTTGCAGAACAAATTATGTAAAGTTTATGTCTGAATGTCATGATATTTTGTGTAACCAGTATATTCAATGTGGATTTATGTGCATATGTTTATATATATATGCCTCCACAAATTGTTATACGTGCATAACCACTCAAGTAAAACACGGGTGGAGGTGGACTTTTAGATGGATGGTGTTGTGTGGGATATTCCAGTTTAGTCTTCACATAGAACCAGCACATTAGTCTGACAGCAGATAGGCAGCTTTCCCCACACAGCACTTGCCAGAGACCCACCCTGGTCAAGACAAGTTTGTGGGTCCCCTTGGTCAAACCCCCACTGGCTGTGGCTCACTCACTGGTCCGGCAGGGTCAAGTTAACCAGTTGCCAACAATATCAGCTTTGCACATTTAAAGCCTCGGATGGCAGCAAGGGGTAATTTGTGCAAACTTTGATTTGAACCCAAGATCCCAGGAATTGAGTAAAATTTAAAAGGAGTATAGTTCAATATTAATTTTCAAGACGTAACAGGAAGGAGATATGTTCAAAACAAGAAGCATGTAAAGATAATTTAACCGGATCTCAATAACGTTGATCCAGCATCTACTGAAGTTTAATTTCCCAATTTAGCTAAGTAAGATGGATATTAAAATTTTGCCTTTCTTACCTTTAACACATCTCAAAATATGTCCATGTACCTTTGCTAAAAAGTTCTAGAAGAAATTGAATTTCTGCATTTGCATACATTTTTGTAGTAGTTTGGGGAATGCATTTTTGGCAGTCAAGGAAGTATAATATTTCTATATTGTAATGGGGTTGTATGTCAGCTTTTCAGATGAATGGTTAGCTGCACAAAGCACAGAAGTTTGGTTACAGAGGCTGGGCTTTATGTCCTGCATCCCAAATGGTGTAAGGTTCAGTCTACTAACATGGTTAAAGTTAGGAGAAAAATAAGATTTTGGTTAAATATTTAGTTAATGCACCCGGTCTCATGTCTCAAATTTATAGATCCAACATCCACCCTGACCACCTTACTACAACATGTGTACAATACAAAAATATAGCACTTCCTTCACTCAAAAATCTTAATGGAAGCAACCATTATGTTTCTCATCACAACGTAAGTTGGAGAACAAATCATTATTAGTATTATTAAACGTAATTTCTAAGAGATGCAGGCTTGAATATTAAAGTCTGTTATGCAACTGTAATCAAGGCAGCATTGTGTTTCCTCAACAGTATTTCAGAAACTGCAAACTATGTGTACATGAATGTGATTTTTCGGTGAGGATTGCTTTAAAAGCCTTTTACTGCACCACAATCAGTACAGTGTAAAACTAAATAGGAATTGTCTGTGCCCCACAACTTAAAAGCAGAGTAAAAACTCTGCAACATTGAGTTTTATCATCATCATCATAAATTAGATTTACCCAGGGTATAATATTTTATATAATTGTGGTGAGATGACTGTTATATGGGAATTGCTCTGTATATTGTTGTCTCTACAAAGACAACAAGAATTCAATTACCAAATCTCTAACATATTGTTACTGTTGGTCAGCAGTGTCGCTATGAAGTCTTATACTAGCAATGCAGGTATTTTTTACCACAGACAACAGACAGCCTGACATGGTGGCCAGTAAAATCAAAAGTACAACAACCCCTGTTGGGTTTCATGGTCACATTTGACATCAATCACTGATGTCCAGGGTCAGCACTCCTCAGCAAAACAGGCCTGTACATCAATACTTCAATGGGAGGGCACTTACTGGACATGAGGTCGTTATTGCCGGAAGAAAAAAAAACATCATTGTGCAGTAATGTCGCTGGAGGTCTCTTTAACAGCAGTCTATGAGCAGCAAAAGGGTAAATCCTGCGAATGGGCTTTTCTCTTTCTGGAGAAAGAAAGAAAATTGTGTTGACTTTGGAGTCTCCCTTGTTTCTCTTCATCACAGGAGTGAGGGGTCCAGTGATTTTTATTGGGCATACGGCTGACATTTTGATTTCGGCAGTGTACTTTTGACTTTGATGTCAACCACTGCAATTTTGCTTGCATAAAAGGTTGTGACACGTCACGGTGGTATGTGCAATATTTACTGTATTTCCTTCACTTTACCGTACTCTCTGTCCCGAGAGATCACTTAGGTGTGAGAGATTAGAATGGAAATTCTCAATCACTAAAGCTCAAAATCCACACACACACACATTGTGCAGTACTGTGTTCACACCCCATCTTTTCTTCCACCCTCCTTGACCTCCTTGGTTATGTGGTCCATGAACTTCTTTCTGAATTCTTTCAGTGGTTTAGGACATATTGCCTGCAGTTACGCTCTGAAATGCCAAAAAAGTACACGGGGAATTCCCAGCATGCATTGTGAGAGTGAATGTACTGTATCTAGATCACCAAACTTGAACTTGAAATTGTAAGTCAGACTGTGAAATGTGCACTGTCATATAGTATAGTATCATAAAAAACACCACAGTTACTGATTTATATGCAGGATTAATTCTGATTTGACACATTATCCTCTGAACCATGCCCATGTGTTTTTCTTCTTCTTTTTTTGCGCATTTGAAAGACCATTTGGAAGCAATTTTTCTTTGTTAATATGAGTATTATTTTAATTGTAGTAATTATAGGTTAAACTGTTCGACCACTCGCAAGGTGCTCACCAGCTTTAGACAAGAGGACAACTTGACTCCTTCCAGTCCATTTCTCCTCTTCTTGACTACTTCTTTCCCCCTGGAAATCAAAGTAAGCGTTTTCCATATCAAAGTAACTTCATTATTGTGCTATTTTAAAAATGAAATTAACTTTTGTACGTGTAATGATCCTGTGAGTATTGTTTGTCTTTTACTTGAATGAGCTATCATTATCATAAATAACACTAAATAATACTTAAAGTTTTACATTTATTGTCTCACATTTGGACTTGTTTTGTTAAAACATAGCTTTAACATATATTGCGCTGTGACAAATCAGCATTTGATGGGGAGAGGAGAAGTTTTTGAAGTTCAACTGTTTGCTGCCTAACCTTTTCACGGTTTTCTCTTTCTGTGACCCCTAAATCACAACAAAGCTTTAGTAGTTCAGCATTGCAAGTCTGGTCAAATTTAACATTCAGTGGACCTTAGTGGTGGGTGGTACATATTTCACTTACATGAAGTCTTGTTAAAACTCAATTATGTAAAAGACTTGCCTGTTTAATGTGAGCTTGAAAAAACGAATCTTTTTGCATGAAAAATAGTCTCTTTTTTTGTTTGTCCTTGATACAAAATAGCTTTATGAAATTAGAAGCAAATACTTTATCTGCTTAAAACAGCCCTGGCGACTCATGAAGCCCTTTAAAGTAGGATTTCAAGAAAATAGTTTACGTAAACTGTATTAGTATTTTTGTGAGAAAGTGAAAGTGGTAATTGTCCACATTCCAACTGTTTCAACACATAAACTATGGGACCATCAAGCCGTGAACAACCCAGCTGCTAGCAATTTGTGTAGCAGATAATAATCAGGCTACATGCAAAGCAGCGTTTCTCTGTCAGCATAAAGGCTGTGGCCCATGCTGTAAGGGTTTTGAGACATTTAAAGGAATGGTTGGTTTAGTTTAAATAACCTTGGACAAGAGGAAAAACTAGACCTCCTCTGGCCACATTAACAATCTCACTCCGAGAGCAATCCGATCATTTATTAAGATGAACCAGAGCATGAGTACACTCATACTGTAGTCTACACAAAGAACACATGTGGCATATCATATATTATACAGTCAATGTTAAGAGGCCAGCAGTAAACATTAATCATACATTCCAGTTTCAGAAATGATCTGCAACCAATAAACAAGCTTGTTAGAGGCTTTTTATAGAACTGCTTGTTTGTCAGCTCTTATTTAATAGACATTGTGGTGGATTACTTTTAAGAAACAGAAGCATTTACAAATAGGCAGCACACAATTTATTACTGAGAGACACATTTACAAAAGCCAAGTGTAAACAGGACAATAACACAAACACGTCTAATGACAGGTTCTCAAAAGAATCTATGGCAAAAATTTGTCTTCACCACGTCTTCACCACGTGCAGACACAGGAAGCAACTGCAGTGTCCTCCTCTGTGATTTATGTCCAAGCGCACAGGGCCCTCCTCAGTACAGGGTCACCTCACGAACAGCTGGGCAAGATATTTGATTGGTTGTCAAGCAGGACCCGTAGACTGTATTGTATGTCTTTTCATTGGTGCTCTATTCTTACATGAATTATCTAGTTTCATTTGGGTCAGTTGGCTTCTCCAGAAATGCCCTCAGCCATCAGACTGGTCAAATGTTTCCACAAAATGATTTATATTTCTTCAGTAAGAGAAGCTCCTCAAAATAAAGCTAATGGAGTCACTACCTGTGGAGTAAGGGTAGATAAGGTAAGGTAGAAAATGCTAAAAATGATAGACTGCAACTCATTAGAACCTACTTTTATTATTATTATTATTATTATTATTATTATTATTATTATTATTATTATTATTAATAAACAATAAAACATTTTCAAATCACAAATATGACTACATAAATAGGTCTATATAAAGTTTTCCGTCATTCATGCTGTTTTTGCAAATTGAGGTTCTTGAGTAGCAGCCAGCACCATCTGATACAGAGGGAGATGTATCGGGTCAACAGAGCTGCCAACGATCTGGATTTTCTCCCCCTCCACTCTGGCGCTGCCCAAACAGGTGCTGCTTCAGTCGGAGAGATTAGGTGATCAGTGTCCTCAGATTCTGTCCCACTTGGAATGTGGAACATGCAGAGGAGGACAGGCCTTTCTCGGTTTCCTGAGGGGAGGTTAAGGTAAGGTGGGCAGCTGGATTAAAGCGTGAGAGTGATTAATATAGTTATTTAATTGACCGAGACGTAAAATGAAAACCAAATAAAATGAATCTGCAACTATTCCGATAATTGATTCATTGTTTCAAACCACTGATTGACCATTGATCAGACAAAAAAATGGCATGCAAACGATATTCAAGCAGATGTGAATAGGTTACATAATCAAGCACCGCTTACTCTGATTCAATATGACATCGGACTGCTGCTTTCCAACTTAGATGTTAGATGTCCAAGAGGAGATTTTGTCCAATTAATGCTTTTGTCTGTTGACAATCCTCGAAAAGAGAGCGATGTAGCCAGATCTAGCCTGGCAATGCGAGAATATTATGACTGTGACCATGACAATAAAAGTCTCCTAACCTTAACGAAATAGTCTTTTTATCCCAAATAAGGCCTTATTCATAGTTTATTTGCAATTTTCACAATCAATCTAACCTTAACTATACCATAGTTGCAATGCACACGTATTGTAGAAAAGTTAGCACTGGATGTGCAAGAGTATTTGGAGAATTGTTCAATATAAATATTCTAAGATTGCCCTCAGTGAAGGCAAATAAGTAAAAAAAATAAAGACAGTGTTGTCCATAACCGCAAGGTCACAGTTTGAGTCCAGACGGGAGCCCTTGTTGCATGTCCCCGTTCTATCACAATAGCTGCTGATGATAACAGCACAGTGGCCATAAGAAGCCGAAGCAACAAGTCCTCTAAATTAAATTACAAAATGTGTTATTGTAACTTTCTGTTAGGACGACACAGAAAGCATTTTTTTTATCTAGTGCTTCTATTGGCAGGATTACTTATAGGTTAGGGAAAGATCATGGTTTAATTTAGAATAATAGCTTTGTCAATGTGCAATAACAATTATGGTTATTAAATCGCAGGTTGATTTCAGGATACAATATCTGGTGTCCTGCATGAAGTTCTGACGCGGTACACATACACACACCACCCCATCCTCCCAGGCATACTGACCTGCTGGTCGATTGAGCAGATTAGGATGGAAATGGGGCATTCTGGTGTTTAGTAAAGAGTTAAAGTCTGTCAGAGGGATAGAGCGAAGAGACAGCGACCATACAGTGAGGGTACTGACGGGTCCTGTGGAGATGAGGTTGCGTAAAAGAAGGTCACACATGCTTTGTGTCCGCCAGGGAGTCATGCGGGACGAGACAAGAGTGGTGCCTGCGTTTGAGGTGCAGCTCCTGGGCGCCACACAGATGAGCTCATGAAACGCTATGCTGTCCGCCTAGCCGGGGGTGGGGCGTGGAGGGTGAGAGGAGAGGGCATCCCTGCCATCAATCACCCAGGGTGGAGCTGGGACCCACTGCTCCCGGATCAGCCAGACGGGCAAGAAGAACATGGGGCCAAGGCCACATTAAAGGCATTGAGTGTCCCCCTCTCAACATGAGAGGGTGGGGATGGAGTCAAAGGACAGAGGCTGAGGGGATAACAACCAGGAGGTGTGGTGCCAAGTAACTGGAGAGGTGTAGCTAAGCATGGAGACAATGTGAGGAGTCAAGACAGGGGCAGGGGAGGGACACTTCTGAGGGAGATTGGCCTGTGAAACTTGAAGACAGAGGCAGAGATGGAAAAAGACAGACATTGTCAGAAGCCCGGCTTATGACTTAAAGCTTTGTCCATGAACTCATCACCTTTGGTCACATGTGGCGTAGCTTGGACAAGAATGCTTTCTATTTCTTAAATATGTCCATGCTTGCTCAGAGCCAGCAGTCAGTCAAGAACAATTTCAGGACCCCGTTACATGTTGGCAGGAGTGTGATCCACCCCTACGTGTTGGCAGAAGTTACAGACTCCGGGTGAAATGGTGTTGACAGACAGGCAGCAGACACACCAGGTACCAGTCAAAGTCCATCAAGAGGCAGCTCTGGAAATTCATTAAAATACAAACAATCTTTACAATGTGGAGAGTGAACACTCATATTACTGTGAGCATGAACATTCACTATTGTAGTATTCTCAAAAACTTATTTCACAAAGAATGATTTGATGTGCAATTTGTTTCAGGAAATTAATGCTATGATATAGATTTTCCAATTACAAACAAATAAGACCATTTAATATATTTCTTTCACAAAATGTGTGGCGCTATGTTAAAACTATTACTCATCACCTGTAAACAATCAAACAATTCTATAAAAAAAAAAAATGATATGCATCATTGACTCAAATATGCAGTGCTACTAGCTGAGTGGAATGCTTAATTTGGTAGTCCAGTGGCTGAAACAACAAGGAATGGTTATAAATAAACAACAAATCAAACAATTTATTTTTAATTTGAACACTTTTAAATGAAAATCCTTCTATATAAATAATACTGTCTATCACATAAATAAAATAATAATTACATTCACACGTACCGTCTTTACTTGTAATAAAATACTCATGACCTGGTACTTTTTTAAATTATAACTTCAGAGAAGATTTGACTATGAGAAAGTCACAACTCTGTAAAGTTAAATGCACATTTCTTACTAATCTCGGGTCAAATTTCAGTATGCATACTTTTATTTACAATCAAGCATTTTAAAAAATACAGTGTTAGTGACTCCCCTTATTACATGTAGATTTGTTGTCTTGGCAAAAATGGTATGGTAACCCTTGTACGCGTTTTTAGAAGGGAGCACCTGTGACGCATAAATCTGTAACAAACTCCCAGACTAGTATGTTACATTTCTAATAAGCGTCACCAAACAGGGAGGGGGGTAAGTGAAAAAGAATGGCTACTGTATGGGTTTGTAATAAGAGCCAGCTGTGGCTGGCCATGTGGGCTCTGTGCCGGGAGCATGTTGTTGAAAGAATTGGGCCAGGGAGAAGCTGGCAGGCACATCATAAATTCTGCTTGTTGTGTATGGTTGCTTTTTTGCGGAGGCTTGAAACAAGCAAATTGTCTTTTCATTAGTGAGAGATCCTTCCTGAACAGGCAGCACATGATTTGACAAATGGATTTCTTTAAGCACACACTCTGTGTACAGAAGAGAGCAAAAGCTCACATTACCTCAAAGCTACATGTATTATGCAGCTTTTTCCACCTGATCTTTTTTTTTTTGACAGGGACAACCTTTGACTGGGGACCTTACACTTACTGGTACGGTATTGAACAACAAAACTATGCATTGGAAGTATAACGGAATAAAAGCACCACAGAATTAAACTGCCTTCAAGTTCTGATTCAACAAGTTGCTATATTTATATATATATATATATATATATATATATATATATATATATACTCCAGAAAGCAACAGGATAGAACCAAAGCTGGGAAATGGGGTGGCATTTTACAGTGCTAAACCTGCCCCAAAATAATTTGTCTGTGTCCTCTGCTTAAATAATTAAAGCAGTAAGAGTCTGAAATAAACCATGCAGTCCCACATTTTCTTCTTCTCTCTCAGCGTCACATGAAAACATGTGAAACTGAGTGTAGGTATGAAAAAGAGAAGCAAAAAAACATTCTTGTCTGAGCAATCACTGTAAGCACTACATCATGTTTATTAACGGTACTAAATCAGAGCCTGTGCCATAGAGGGGAGCTACAATACTCCTGAGGAGCCTCCAAAATGACTCCGCCTGGGTGAGCACAGCATTGTACATTTGGAGTATGTAATAGGAGGGGTGGGAGTTTTAAAGACAGCAATCTTTTCTGTTTCCCTCCTTTCACCTTTTATTCATCCTCTATGTGCTAAGTCAAAACCATGCTCATTTTAGGACATTCCTAAGAACATGAGCAAGGTGAAAAGATATAAATAGCCATAGCATTTTTGTTGTTTGATCTGTCTTACTTCTGTCCACTTTTCCTCAGGATAGTACTTTTTGTTTTATACTTTATTATGAAAGATCCGAGCCAGTGAGGAAAATGGGTACAGATGTCCCCACAATGAGCAAAATCCAGATGTTTAAAACTGTACCTCCTCTAAACTGGCTACCTCCACAACAAGTATCTCGTTGCCTTCCTCTTCTCTCTCATCCACAGCTGTAGCCTTCCAAAAGCCCCCACTCTCTATGTGGGCCCGGGGCTGCGCCCAGGACCCAGGAAGCCACGAAGGAGCTAGTGAAAACACAAGTGAGGGAGATATTATGATGGTAATGTTTGACATAAAAAATGGCTTTTCTTCTCCAATCTGAGAAAGTGGCAGTGATATTAACTACTGTGTATCAAAGTCATTGATTTTAATCCGATCTGAAAATAAAGTCTGTTCAGTAAATCTTTCATAAATGTTAACGAACATTTACGCCATTAATTGATTTTTACCACTGACTCGTTTGAACTGAATTGAAAACAATCCCCCAAATTCCCTGTTGTTACCATGACATTCCTAAGCGGAAGCCTTCAGTTTATAGGCATGTTGCCATTTGTATTATATATATTGTCTTATAAACAGAACTCTTAAAGTTACCCAATCTATTTTCGCAAACAGGCCCTCTCAGCACAGCACTTTCTCTTCACTATTAAAACATCCTTTTATATCTGTTGGCAGCCAACAGTGTATATGTTTCCTGGTATAACCTTCTGGCATTGAGTCCCTCCATCCAGCAAGAGGTTCCTGGATTCTTTCATCCGCAATCAGGACAAGAAACGTCGGCACCACATCAACTACCAACGGCGTGGTTTTGCATGCTGCCATTTATTTAAAATTTCAATCAAGTAAATAAAAAGAAATGTGGTCGCTGCAGGAAGTTAACTCTGCCTTCTTGTATCAACTCAGCTTGCTTGGAACCTTGACCGAGGTGGTACCAAAGAATGTACCAGGTACACTCTACAACTTTTGTCAATGGTGAACTAATAAAGAGAGACTCAAACCTTAACAATGCATGTGGAAAATCAACATAAGGTTGCTCAGTTATTGGATCATGTACTGTTGTTAACAACATTTACAAGATAAAAGAGCATAGATTTAATAGAGATTTAATGTAAATAGTAATGGGCCGAGAATAGATCCCTGCAGCATATTATTATTAATGGAAGACGTTTGACTCAGCCCCAAGGCTTGATTATGAGAAGGACCCTTGTGATGCTAACCTTGAGGGCAAAGACTTAACATATACCCCAAAACAGCCCAAAACCTTAGCCTTTGCCTATGAGTAGGCAAAGGCTAATTTAAGGACAACAGGCTTGTTTGTCTTTGGTTGTACTGTAATAGCAAGTGGGGAAATGTGGTCATGTTTGTATCTCAAATATCTGCCATACAGTTATCTTTGTGATATCCAGGTGCACCTGCTCTTTCTTCTCTGGATGAAGAATTGGCTTAAGGCAGTAATGGTTTTTATTTGAGGTTTAGTGACAATGTTGTTGGAGTTTGTTTTGAATAGCTTTATGGCACTGGATGCTTCAACATAATTTTCCAATTATTAGAAAGCTCTAAGATTTGGTTGTTTTGTGCCAAATACCTACATTCTGAGATTTGTGTGGTGAAGGGTACCTTGGTGTGAAAATGGGCAGTTTTTTAACTGTCTACAGATTCAGTTCAGTGCCTTCTTTACACTTATGACACTGGTCAACTGCTTACAGAAAACAACTTCAGTGAGAAATTCCTCAGATCGCAAAAGGTACGAATTAAGGTACAAACTGTCCAACGTGATCACTCAAAACTTCATACGAACTACATCATTTGAAACATGCCTCGACTTTTACAAGAGAGGTGCAGGGAGGTGAAAGGTGCAAGGGAGATAGAGCAAGGCAAGGGCCTTCTAGTAAGGCCTCCAGGCCGAGGGATGCTGAGTACTCTTCACCCGGGCAAAGGTTCACTACGATCATCTGGGCCAATCTGTTCCAGACGTGGTAAATGACACATTATTGGATCCAGACCTGACAACGGCTTTGTGTATATTACATTACCAGACACCAGGCTCACTTAAGCTTCATTACTTACATCCCTCCTCCCCACCAAGAAAGGGAAAAGGAGGGTGAGAGAAGAAGAGAAAGGGCAACGTAGATCTTGCCCCAATCTATGCACAGAGGGTGTTTTTTTCCTCCTGGTCAGGCCAGTGCTCTGCAGTCAGTTCGTCATCACACAGCTTTCTTTCTCCTTGCCTTCTCCTCCTCTTTTAGTCTCCCTGCTTTCTGCGCTGGGAACCTGTTAAATATAACAACACCAGAATCCACCCTGGAACACCCAAGACGATTCTGCCCGCAGGGATTTTTGGGGAGATATTAGAAACACACCATAGAGGTCACCCCACCCTCCTCTCTTCCCATACTGATGGAACTTACGTGGGTTGATTTGAGAGTTACGATGTTGCATGGATGCAGAAGATGTTTTTAGTCAAGCTGGCTGGTGATATTGAGTCAACGCATTCACAGTTATGAGCAACTACAAGTAATTACTTATTTGAATAAGGCATGTTCATGACTAATTGGTGGACAAAACCCTTACATCTGCCCTCTAATTAAAGATTGAATTAAAGCACTCAAGACTGTGACACTACTGCAGCAGCAACACTCAGAATAACATCTTTACTACAGCATGTTATGGTGGGAGGTTTCCTGTGGCTTGGACGCCTCACCTTGGGATATGTGCCATAAGCAGTTGGCGGATTTGGGAAAAACCTTCCTTTATTTGGATGACATACACACGAATACCCATACCACAAATTTCTGGCAAGGATCACTTGCTGAATTTTCCATGCTTCGCTTTTGAAACTGCAGGCAGGTGTGTGTCTTCAAAGTGAGCATCTGTAGGAGTGTATGTATGTGCTTGCAGGCTATATGACACTATTCAGGTATATATTCCACAGTGTAGTCCGCAGGCTCAGATTACTTAGTTAACATGTGGGTGTCGGGCTAAAATCTAAACACGTTATCCAAGACAGATCCGATTGGACATAAAATTATTTTGTGGAACAGGGCCACACCTGTTACTTTAGCACTTCTACCATCAAATAGATTACCCATGATGCTCTACAGCCTATGGAATAGCTCTCTTTAACACACAGCCCACTAGACCTTTGTATCTTCCACCTACAGATACTGTAATCACTTAAATGGATCTATTTTCCGAACAGCAAGAATTTAAATGACAATCACCTTCCTCGGTTTCTCTGTCGTATCACCTGCCAGGGTCCAAGGACAGGGGACACTGGAACAGAAGTCAGACTAAAGATATGCCTCCAGGAATGATAACTGACATGTGGACTCACAAGCGTCTGTAAAGATATATGTGCCTCAAGGATTACTGTTACAGTAAGAGGCCCACAGCTGTAGCTTCCTCAGTAGCCATAGAAAGGTCGAGAAACCACATTATATACGGTTTGCCATATGTAACATGAAATAATAACAGCTGCACCATGTAGGACCTTAAAAAGGATAATGTTTTTATTATTTCTTGTGCTTACGTCACTTTGGTTCAGATAGTTTTTTATGTGATAACTGGGTATAAGGCAGAATACATAAAGCAAAGAATAATCTTACTGTAAATAGTGTAGTATGGAAACATTCACTTCTTACCCACAAATATAAGGGAGTCACATATACATTTTAGTATGGGATGCCTTTCAGCACTAAAAAATACTTGGAGTATGTTGATATATCAATATCCACTATATCATTCGTCACTTTCTATGTGACATCACTTATTTCTGTTTTCCTCCTCCTCTCATTCATCGCTCTGCTTTCTTGTTTGTTTAAACTCTGTCCATTACAACCCACTGGTTACAGGGGTCACTTTGATGCCAACAACTGTGAATACATAAGTTTGCAACTTTGTTAACATTATTGAAGAAAGAAATTTGGCAAACATTTCCCCCCTCCTACTACAAAATAGGCAAAGTCAGGCTTTTTTTTTTTTAGTTAAATCTTAATATTACTTACACTAAGCCTTGTAATTTAATAATGGGATAACGTTGCCTTATATGAAATAAAATATCAAAAAGTAATATTTTGATAATGTTAAGGATGCCATACCTACAGTAAAAGATGTGTGTTTCTTTAACAATGACCCTGTTTAAATGTATTGGCAGACATTTCAAGCAAGAAATATGTCTGTTAGTCTGCCCGTCACACGTATGTCGATGTCTGACATTATATGGCAGTGTGTGTGTGTGTGAGTGTGTGTGTGTGTGTGTGTGTGTGTGTGTGTGTGTGTGTGTGTGTGTGTGTGTGTGAGTGCATGTGCGTGTGTGTGTGTGTTTACGTGCGTGTGTGTGTGTGTGTGCATGCATGTGTTTGTGAGGTTAGATGGTCATGGAAGGCAGCTCAAGCTGCACTGTTCCAGCTCATTAGCTGTGATTAATCGGCTTGCAAGCTTTCCCATGGTCCCCTTCGCCTGGTGGAGACAGAGCTCACCTTAGAGGGCACGGGGAGTCCAGGCACCTACACCCCCCTTGTTAACACTCTGAGAAGAGTAAAATGTAATGTATACAAGTCATTCTTACATGTGGCAGACATTTTTTGTATTTGCTTACATTTGCACTGCTTCAGTGGATGTGTAGAGATTTTAAAAGTTAGGTAGTCTACTTTTAATCAATGATCATATGTTTTTACAGATGTATCCATATTTGCATATTTGAATTAAAAGTTCAATTAAAATGTTTTTTACAACATAGGAACTAAATTATCTTGTAGATTACATTGTCAATGTATTTAGGTGAAAAGAAAAACTACAATTAAAGTTTATCATTGTTTTAATCTTTAAGTTGAGCATGTACTGTAAACATGTCATTCTAATAAGCTGTGCATATTTTAGAGTTAATTTATAACTGATGTTTAAAGAATTTTTGAGATACAATTCAAGAAGGATAGGTGATACAAGTGTTTTAATGTGTTACAGGCACATGGACCTTAAAAGGCATTAATGCAAGATAAAAAAACACAAGGCAATATAAAAATACACATTATATTTATATCTCATATTGTTTTCCTAAAACCCTTTCAATGCAGTTTCCAACCAAAACTATGTTTTAAAAAATTATACAAAAATGTTAAAGGTTACAACAAATACAATGTAACTTTAGATGTGAAGGGAACCTACCTGAGGAATTTAGTTTCTAAATATCTGACACCGCATAAGCTCCACTGATAAAAAAAAAAAAAAAGATCCTGGTTTGTTCACACACAAATATACACTGATGTAGGTCTACTCAATTAAGACATAATAAAAGACTTTGTTTTTTCACTTATTGAGGAAATATGCTCACTAATCCACTGATATAAGAACCATCTGTGTAAATTAATGCCCGCAGAGGATGGACACTCGCTAGCTGCTGTGTACTGTATCTGTTGTGCATGGCAGTAAGAAGACTGTGATGAGCGTGCAGTGATTGGCTCAAGACTTTCAAAGGGGATATGTCTCATTCTCATTCTGCCCCTTGTACTTCTCCCTAAAATAAATAAGTCTTGTTTCTGTTGGGTCCCTGGCCGCCACACACACACACACACACACACACACACTGATGTAACTGGGTTTATTCTCACATGTGTAAGTGGGGGAGTCACATGTTTTATCCTGATTCTCTAAATATAAAGCACTTACATTGTTATCTGTCACACATACTCACAGAAGCCAATGACACTTTAATATGACGCTAAGAAACAAAGCTAAGGCAAAAGTCAATGTGTTGTTAATATTGTCATCTTCGGGATCATAAACTACACCAGGAAGAAAGGTTTTCTTCATAGTTTAATAATAATAATAATAATAATAATAATAATAATAATAATAATAATAATAATAATAATAATAATAATAATAATAAACCTGTTGCTCTGTTGTGTAATAAAATGAATCTATAAATACCATGAAGTATTAATTTATCATATTAGGGTTTGATTGACATGTTAAAACAGGTTACGTTCACACAGAAAGATGGATCTAAATACATAACAAAATTAATTAAAAACATAAACTCTTTGGGAAGATTGCAAACATGTTTTTTTTCAAATTCATTGATGTGTGAAACTTTAAACCTTGGACAACTCTTCTAAATAAGAGCTACATTTTAACTGAAAGTTGTTACTGACCACACATGCCCAGAAGGAGCACATGCTGAACCTTGTTTCACTTTTGTTTAAATCCGCTGTTCCAAGATAATTCAGACACAAATATGCTTAAAGCTGCAGAGGTTTCTTAATTTCCTGTGTGGGCCACACACAACTACACAGATCTTTTGGCTGCAGACTGCACTCTGAAACTAAGACACAGAATCCGTTGTCATTATTTCACTGTAAAAATAGTTTTCAGTGAAGGGCTTTGTCTCCCACTTATGAGAAGTTAATAAAATAATTAATGGATTAATTTAATGCTTGTTCCTCTATGCCCAGCAATTTTCTGATTAACAGGATTTTTCCCACAATCACGAAGCAATTCATTGCCAAAAGCCTATTTTCTTTGTATATGAATAACACATAAGTGATATTAAAACTATATTAGAATAAAACAATTTCAGCATTCAATAAATAAATACTATATTTTAGACATTTTATTCTCTAATGCATCAATGTTGACTTATTAAAGAGTAACTGATGACAAACCCTGCAATTTTCCCAAATTATACTAGAAAGACATGGGTTGGCAACCCTCTCATATACACTGCCCATATTTTTTTATGGTTTTGTTCTAGGGATGAGTGAATGACCAGCACAGTTTATTCTTTCTAAACACCTGGTTGTGTGATGAGGTCCACATTTTCTGATTTGAAACTATTAGTCAGCAATCAATCAGTGCGCAGTCCGGTCAATGTGCTGAAACCCATCTCACAGGACGGACCCGGTTGCCCAATAAATGCAAAGAACGTGCTGAGAAGAGAAAAGCAGAGCAGCAGGAGAGAGGCCAAGAACCTGGAATTAAACGGGGGCCACCTGATCCACGCCAGCAGAATCACAGCCAGCCAAACAGAGTGCTCATTGTCTGTGGCAGACACCACTGAGCTCTGCTCTTTGTCGCCCCCCTCCCACCTCCATACACACACTGTCCTTCACTACTGCTAGCTGCACAGAAGAATTATACAGCTTATTGTAGTTAAAGTGTTTTGCAACTGCTGGGACCTTCTATCTTCCACTATTTTTTAGGATTTAGGAAGGTTTATAATAGCTTGAAAAAGTTGTTTTATCAGTTTGGTAGCAAATACAAATAAGGGACATGATCATTCTACTGAAGTTAAAAATGAAAAACCCAAATTTCAAAGGCGTACCTTTAACTGTGACAGTAGGCTCTTCTGGTTTAAAAAGTATGGGTCATCTTAAATCCCCTCACAAAATTACATCAACACAAATTCACAAAGACTAGATAAATACATGATGACACACACATACCCCAACCAACAAGCACACACACACAAACACACAGACACACACACACACACACACACACACACACACACACACACACACACATATGGTGAACGTGAGTCAGCAGGCAGCAGTGACTGCTGAATAATTCAGAAGTGGAAATGCATGATTGATGTGGGGCGTTTCATTTCCACACCTTTAAAAGGTCCCTTTCAGCTCCGGCACCAAACAGGCCAAGTGGTCTTTACAGTTCAAAGCCTGGCATGGATCTGGCCTTCCTAGTCAGGCTCTATGAGGACAAGACTGTCTTTATTCTGTGGCAGGGGCACCAGTCGTTGTGGTTGGGATTCCACACCTGTGTTTGCTCCTTACCCAATAATTGAGAACGGCATGCTATTTTGAGCCCAGAGCACAAAGTACTTCACTCATGCAGAATTTGGGGTGAAGAATCTTGGCTCCCAGTTTGATGTGGTTGGAAAAAACTGTGTGGATAAGCCCGGAAGAGTGCAGATATACTCAAGAACATATCAGTTTAAAAGACAAATGATCTACAAGATCTACATATATCACAATGCATATAGCTCAATTGTGACTGATGTGTTACCGACATCTTTCACAATATTATAAAAGTATATATACTGTATATATGTGTGTATATATATATATATATATATATATATATATATATATATATATATATATTTATAACTATATATATATATATTCATAAATGTATATATATATACATACATTATATATAGTACATATCTTTCTTGAAGTAAAATACTTCTAATATATATATATATATATATATATATATATAAATAGCCCATATATCATAGTGTAGGTTAACATTAATTTTCCATAGCAACTGCCTCGGTATATGCAGGCAGGCAGCCAGCCAGCCCAGGAGGGCCTATTTTATTGTGAAGATTATTATTTATAATTAAAAATCTGTTGTGATGAGCTATTGTTTAAACAACCAATCAAATGTTATAAGCTGAACATTAGTTTTATATGTAAACACTTTAAGTAATTAGTATCTACAGCTGTAACAAAAATGTAGTGGCATAAAAAGTATAATATTTTAAACATAGTGGCCTAGAAGATGCAACAAAAGAGAATATAAACAGAGTCAGTGCAGAATTACAGAATGTGATCTGCCAATGCAATAAAACGGGGGAATATGAAAATACATAGACATATAGTCTTAAGAAGCTGACTAAGTAAGGATAGACAAAATGGAAATGAGAAAAAAAAAGTCTGCGAGTGTGAGCCAACGCACTGTTACTGAGCTAAGTCAGTCTAGTAGAGGGTCAGTCCAAGTGCAAAGAGAACTCCAAGTCAAAACAAACACTCACTTTGGCTTCTGGTGGGACGGCACGCTCACTTTTTCCCACAATTCTCCAGAACAACTTAATTCATAGTCACTGAAACTATAGGTGGTCATGAAACTCATCACAACAAAATGTTCCAGCTGTAATTTAATTTTCACAAAAGATTTCCACTTTTCTTGCCGTGTATGTTATTTATTTATTTTAGAGAGTGACAAAGATAGATTTAGACTTGTGTTTTATGTTTGGTGACAGCTCTGCACTGCCAGCTCATAATGATATTGATGGGATGGGTTGAAAATGTCAAAAACATTCCTCAGTTGTCAAGGAACCTTGCCCTAGTTAAACCTGAAGATATGTTGTTACCAACCAACAGAATCCAAATGTGACCCATTTTTATTTAAAATGTTAACTGGCTGTCCAAGACGGCTGGGTAATTTATTACCAAGAGACAGGAATTTTGACAAATCATTCAGCTCAGCAAGCTCAGCTGTGGCAAAGTTCAGCAATTAGGCTCCTATGTAAAGACATTGTACTCCTCTGCATCGGGTGTGCTGGATTTATGTACAATCTCGAGCTAGCGGGCAGGTTCAAAGCCCTGCTTAGGGGAGCTGGAGGTTGACACATGGGGAATTTCACAAATATGCTGGAACACACACATTTCGCAGTAAATCTGACCAGAGAATAGTGGTCTTTTGGGGAAAGGAGGTGGTCAGTGAGGGGAGAGAGGTGGAGTGTTGAGTGAAGGTATAGCTAAATAATCAACCCGGGATGGGGGTCAACTGTTTTCAAGTCAAGTCTGTGATATTAAAGAGACAGAAGAAAGGAGAAGAAAGCAGGATGACAGTGATTTTTCACAGCCTAATTGCAAAATAATATAATTCCCAATAGCTTCATAAGCTTTATAAGCTACTTTAAAATAATGTAGCTCATACATGTTACATTTCTACATCCAGTCAGCCAAGCCTTAACCCTCTGTCAATAGTTAGCTTTCTTTTAATGGGGTGATTTTATGCTACTGTCTGACCATGATGGCCAATGAGTAGCTTCTTGCTCAGTGTCATAGTGAGTGTGCCTGAGATTGGCTCCGGGTAAATCTTTCCACAGTGATTCAAGACTGTTTGGTATGATATTTGAAAATAAACAGGCTCACATTTTTCTACATGTTACACAAAAGAAAGATGCTTTTGGTTTCCACTGTCATTCTCATACATATATTCATTCTGATTTCTAGGCTTTAACTTTTCATAAGAAATTAATTAGAGTGGTTGTCATGGCGGATTACAGTCAAAATAGTTAAACAGCCAATAATTTCTTTGCAAAGATGTCATAAGTCAGTGATTAATACAACAATTCAAAGTCCAACATAATGTCAAGGCTTAACTTTTCAATAAATTGAAAGGTAAATTTAAAGGTGCAATAAGTGAGGTTTTTACTGTCCCATTGCACTAAATGACCACAACATACAGTACCTGCAGATGTTTTATAGGGCTGTAAGATCAATACAGTGAGCCATCGAGCACTTTGCCAAGTATTGACATTTTTGGTTTAGAAAACTCACTTTTTGTTCTGTCTTGTATAAAAACTCACACTCACATCTGCTCATATTTCAATTGAGGCTATCCTGATGAAGAGAAAAATTATTTGGATATCTGCAGACTCTCAATACAATATTTAGATTTCCCTAATACTACTTAAGTGCACTGTGCAAACTGGTCAAATGTAGCTAATCATTTGATCATTTTGATTTATTTTTAATACAACTTAAGTATATCACAGATAGTTATTAAGATATTATAATTATTAATAATTCCTACGGAATAAAAGTCATTGTCAATTATTTCTTCAGTGCAGACTTTGTTTCTGTGACCTGTTGAACTCATTTTTATTCCTGCAAGAGCATATTTTAATATGACAGCTGTCAAAAATGGAGCACACTACACTGTGATCATTGTAAGGGATCAACATTAATTGGAATTAATTTGGATCATTTGAAATATGCTTTGATCAGCTCTGGTTCTCGTCCAGCAAGTCTGCTTAAGGCATCCTCAGTTTTGAACGGGACTGTTAACAAGCATCACGCATTGCAGGACATTTTATTCTCATGCCATCAGGCAAATATAGAAGCAGTATTGTGCAGTATTTCATAAGGTACTTCCAGTGTTGCAACTCCGTGACAGTAATAGGAGTCACGTTAAACCTATTGTTCTTTTGAATTAATTAGAAACAAATGTGAATGTGAAGCATTTCATGGGCTCAGAAAGTAGCTCCTTCCCCAAATTCATTAATTTATACACTGTTAGACTATCTGCACCCTAGTGGTTACGCACAGTGGCACAGTATACAGGTGATAGACTGATAAACTGAACCTGGATCAATCACTCAACAATCTATGCAACAACGTTGCACTGTTAAAGTGAACCCCTTTTGATTAAATTTGATTAGTAGATGTATGTGTTTCTGTATGTTGGCATTATAGTCTCAGTTCAGCCTTGTGTTTTGTCCTAAAAACTTAACAGCCAGTGAAGTCAGAGCACAAACAGGCAGGTGAAACACAGGTTCACTCTCTGGTTCCTGGCTCTACAACCATGCAGGGTTTTATGTTATGGACTGGAGTATTTTCAGAGAGTGACCTCTTGTTATCCCTCCTCCACTAATGAAGACCAGACTCTCACTAGTGGTGTGTGTGTGTGTGTGTGTGTGTGTGTGTGTGTGTGTGTGTGTGTGTGTGTGTGTGTGAATATGTCACACACAAAACACATACTGCCAAACACACACACACACACACACACACTGTATAAATTGTTTCACAATACTTCATTTTCTCTTTAATGCAAACTTAAATTTGGTTTATGGTTTATTATGATTTACATCTTATGGTATATTATGTTTAAAGATTGTGTCTAGTATATGGAAGCATTTTAAAATGTTTGCTCTAAATGGCGGCAAATTTTGTTCTTGTTCTTTTGAGAAAACTCCCCTGAAGCACAAGAGGAAATGTGTTTTATATTAACTGCAACAGCTGCGTGTTTGGAATCAACTGAAGTAGTGTGACTAGCTAAGAAAAGGATAGCACCTGCAAAAGTGTCATCAACAGAAAATCCTGGTGAAGCCACTACACCATGGGGAAATACTATAAATATCTGCTCGGTAACAGATTAAAAAAAAAATTGATTTCTACTTTTACTAGCAAAACTTGATAGAAAATAGTAATTGCTCTCCTAGAAAGTGGGTTTGAGTTATCTTTTTTAAAGGTTTGAAATATTACTAAAGACATTAAAATGCATACCCTTTATAGATTCAAGCTTCTTTTTTTTAATGGTGACCAACTTTGCCTGTTTCCACATCAGAGTATTTTTATGTTTTCATTTGTTTGCATATGATAGTAACTGCCACATGGAAGACTCCATGTATTGACTCTTGTCACCTTTTAGTAGCAGGTAGTTGTTAAAGGCAGTTGACAAGCATTAAAGCCTTCACACATTAAATGTTTATTCCAGCTAAGTACCCAGAGGGGTGGTGGGCGCTTGATGGTAATCATGTTCCGGCTGCTGTTGATGAACGGCATCTGTCAGCAGACTTTAAGGCTGGAGATGCTGCCAAAAGTCTCTGAAAAAGAAATGAGGGAAGGTGAATATAGAGGGGAGAAAAAAACCTGCCACTAATAATAATGCAGTCCCCTCCGACTTGATTGAAAACAATACTTGTTTCCATCAATGTGTTCTACAAGAGTAGACAAATGTTTATATCTGAATGTTTTGTTTGTTTTCCCTCTTCACCCTTCACCCTGAAGTCCATTTCAGAGAGATGCAGCAGCGCCGCATCATATCCTCTGAGCGTCATATTCTCACTGCTATTCACAGTGTTCTCTTCGATACATAACAGCTATCAGCAGTGTGTCTTTTACAGAAACTGTGGCTTTGTGTCCATAGGGTGCAATAGGGGCTTTGCCTGCACTGAACTGCAACTTCATCATCAGTTAAAGCAAGTGCTGCAGGGCTGCAAGGTTTTGACGCTGATTTGCTAATAGCCACTTGATTGTGCCTGTAATTGCACTTTTCTTTGGAAAATGTGTGGGACTTTGACCCATAACACACAACATACTGCCAATGCTCCGAGTAGAAAGATAATCTAATTTCAGATAGGATGGCATCCAGATGACATGTGGAAAAAAAGTTCATGGGAACTTTGATGAAAAACAGGAGATATGCCACTGCAAATCTCCTAATCATTTACATCTATAAAAATGTGGACTCAGTCACACACACAAATCACAGCATGGTCAGTGCTTTAATCCATGGCTTTAGAATGATGTCACATGTGTTTGTCCTTCTTCTTTATCCCCTTCAGGACATGAACAGAGGGGTCAGGACACACACTCATGTCTGCTACAACTTTACAGCCAATGTGCAAATCATGGGAGTCGACGTCAGCCATCATTTAGTTGTCAGGGGTGGAAACAAAATAGATGAGAAATGAAGTGCTGAGACTGGCCTGACCTTGCGGATGATTGCAGCCTAAATAGCTGGGACTGAAATTGGGCATTTTACACCCTGGCAGCTGCCCAAGACACAATTTGTCCCAGTGTGGAGGACAAGATGGCCTGGGTAGCACACCACATTTAATACCAGTTTCCTGGGAACTCTTGTATCCCCATCTGTATAGAACCGTGAGTAGAATAAAAATACAGTGTTCATCAGAAAATTACATCAAATCAGCAATGATTAATCATTCTGGCCCATGCACTCATGGTGTAGTATTTATATTGAAAGGTGATGTAGAATATCCAGTATTTATTTATTCTTTCCATCACTGTGAACATCTCTTCCAGTACAGAAACATTACTGACTAAAGACCTATTCCCAAATTTCTTGTTTTAATGGTCCTGTTATATATATATATATATATATATATATATATATATATATATATATATATATATATATATATATATATATATATATCTGCAACTTCTATCCAGTATACTGATTTAAAAACAGACACGCGATATAAAGTGTACATTCAGTTGTAATGCAGAAAATTTAGGTGGACATTTTTAGAACCTATTACATTTCAAATATTTAATAAATGTTTGTCTTTTTCATGAAATTGTGTTCTCCTCTCAAAAGGTTGAAGTATGTTGTTTTTTTTGTAGAAAGAGTTAGGGAGTTACAGAGTATGATTTCTGGAATAATAGTAGCAGTTCTAATTGCCCTTACAGTACATGATTCTGGCAAAGAAGAGACAAAGTTAAGGGAGTTAGGTGCAGCTTTCCTGTCCGTGGCCAATGTATGTAACTTGTCTATGTACCAGCTCATTTGTGATGTGTTTTATGAATACTAACAGCACATGGACAAGGTGCCCAGAAACAGGAAGAAACACCACATTTTACTGGAAAAATAAAGTTTGTGTGGCAGTGCTGCCAAAATAGGGATCTACTGCCAACCGCTGGTTAGCTTAGCACAAAGACTGAAAGCAGAGGGAAACAGCTAGCCCGCCTCTGCCCCAAATGAACACAATCCTCCCATAGTACCAGGCCCTCTAAAGCTCACGAATTAACACATTATATACTGTTTGTTTAATTTGCAAAGAAAAAGTAGACAGGGCCAGTTGATTCCTCTCTGTGCTGAATTAAGGTAACCAGCAACCTCATAATCCCACACATGAGAGTGTTATTGATCTCATTCAGCAAGGAAGTGAATAATCAAATTTCTGAAAATGTTGAGCTATTTCTTTAAACTGAAGCTTGATAGAGAATTAAATCAGCTGTTCACATGTACCCCAGAAGTAATTTTACTTCTGGTTCCAACAATCTGTACCAGTCCAGGAATTGTATCGGCCACAGGTATTTGGGTCTGCTACTGTAAAGCAAACTGTATCTGGCCCTTCCCTCAGTTATTTTGTTAGTTAAGGAGCTTAATCCAGAGGTACACCTCAGCAGCATCTGCCTGGGTCTGGTGGGCTTAAGACTCTGAGCAGGGATAACTTATAATGGAATCCAATCCCTAGCTGTCTGTTTGAGAGGGCTGGAACTAATCGATCAGAGGAGAGCATCTGTGAAAGAGATGTTCAGAAAGGCAGCTTTGACTGCGCTGGAGCCAGAAGGGCTACTGTCTGATGCCCCATTCTGGCATTACGACTTGATACGCCAGTCAAGCTGGCTTTGATGCAAAATATGGTGAGATGTAGAATGGTAAAGCTGGCACATTTCTGTCCCGACTTCTAATTTTGTCATCTCTGCGGTCTTAGGAGTCATCATTTCATCCCTTCCATCTTTAATCCTCTGTCCATGTCCCTCTCCTTTTCGCTCTCTTGCATATTTTATATCAGTTTCTGCGTTAAGTCCTTCCCCTCTGAACTCAATCCCCAGTCTGGCCCTCTGCTTGAGCCCCTCAGCTGCTGGTCTGCTCTCACACTAACCCCCTTGTTTATATCGGGGACGCAATTAAGTTGAAGCCAAGTAGAGGAGTCCCAGAGAGAGAGGCAAGAGTGCAAGCTTGTGAGTCAGATTTCAACTTCTACACTCACACACTCCTCCCTTCCCTCTTTCGCTCATTTTCTCCTTTCCCTCTTGCTCCATCTCCTCTTTTAGTTTTTTTTTTCTTATTTTAAACATGCAAAGAGATATGTTCCTCTTGAAAACAAAGCAAAGAAAAAAAATAAAGCTGGTACTTGTTGGATTTATTTAATGTAACTTCAAAAAGTTTCAATGGTAGAAAAATATGTTGCTTGAGATAGCCTGATGTACCGCTAAAAATGGCTATCAAGCAAGACATTACCTCATCTCTGTGTGATGTAACTTGAAATGTATTTATTTATTCTAACAACTTTGCAACAAAATATCAATTTGATGCTGTGAAAAATGCATAATTCCATTCATTGTCTACAGTTTTTTCCTCGTTTTTTTGTCTTGGATTTTTTGTCAACTGGTTCCAGTGCTGAGTTCACGTTCACCACATGTGTGGTCTGCAGGCCCAGGGGACCTATCCCAGAATCCCAGACACACGTGTGCAGGCAGAAGCAGTAGTGCAGTGCAGAGTAGATAAACAGTGCTCTAACTGGTCACTGGGCACACTTCACATCTAAACAATGCCAAGTTAAGTACTTTGCAGAAGTGTATAGGGAAAGCAAACACAAATACATGCATGTTCATTTCATCTACGTAATTTTGCTTAGAACGTTTTTTTTTACCACTAACCCAACACTGTGTCAGGACATGTATTTTTTTAAGGTTTGCTTGAGTCATAATTTGCATTATTGATGTTAATACATAAGTTTCACGTGTGTGCATCAAATGTTTTATTACATAATTTCTTCCTAATTGAATTTAGTGTCAAGCATCTTGATTGCCCTAATTCAGCATTCCAGCCCAGCAGTGCAAGTGTGCTTCACTTTCTCGGGGGAGATGCAGGAAAAACTCCAGGGATGTGTGGCGCGTTGATAGACAGAGGGATAAACAGAGGGATTGTCCCTGACCTCCTAACACCAGTCTGGAGGAAGACGAATAGCCCCCCAATGGGCCCTGAGCAGATAAAATGCACCCTACCGTCTTCAACACCAGGTGTGACAGCCATCAGGGGTGGCCTATCAGCAGGGGGTACAGAGAAGGGGAGGTAAGGGTGAGGGGGCACATTAGGAACATATCAGCAATTACTCCTTGGGTTTATTTTTCTTCCTGCTTTAACGCCTAGATACCAAGTCACATTCATCCTGGGTGTTGATTGTATCTTAAGGTCTAAGTGAGAACACTTTGCAGAGTCATTTGTAGATTATCTGATAATAGACTTAAACTTGTTAATGTTATGGTATAGCAACGGTTTTAAAGCCCTGTACTTTGTTTATTCATCAGAGTTTTTCTTCAGTGAATTCTGCGGCCTTGACTTTTCAAGCTTTAGGGCTTATCTGGGAAGTTCAGTTCCATCTTTGCTGTTAGTGTACCCAGAGTTGCAAATCAACTTCTTTATGTAATGGATTTCACAGGGTCGAGGACATGTTTACCTCTTTTTCCAGGCCCATTAGGCACAAAGCGGCTATATCACATCTGACACGAGAGAATGGCCTCAATCTGTTTAAGCCATGATCTCTGACTGCACGGGCCCCACATCTTCAGACTGGCCTCTACAAGCAGAGATATGAAGAGGGATGATAGTCATTTATATGTTCTGAACTTTAAACAATAAATGTGTTATGGGTGCAGACATCCCACAGACTAGACAAATAAATGGGCTCCGCTGTGTGTAGTTTAAGCCGTGGAAACGGACAAAGGTTTTGCAGACGCTCATGTGACCACAAAAAATTGCTGGAAATAGCTCCACAGAGGTGAAATTTTAGTCCATAAATTCACATCTTTTTTCTCACAGAAGAGCATATGCTAATTCTGTCAAAAAAGTCTTCTGTGCATTGTCAAGAGTCAAACGTATCTGCAAAAATAAAAGAAAGAGGCTGTGTGCAAGAGGAGCTCGTGTGAAAAGGGAAGCCCAGACAACTAATTTCCTGTGTGAGCATTTGCCGTAGAACGGGAAGGCCAGACCGCTCTGCGGCTATCAGAAATCAGCCCAATAGTCCCCCGAGCCACCCCTGCCCTCGCGATACCCTCTCTTGTCCCCCCTTTCCTCTCAGCCCAGGCCTCAGGGCCGCTGTGAGTTAACCTCACTCAGCCGTGACCAGAAAACAGAGTGATATCTTACTCATCTAATCCCCCTTTCAGTCATCATGCAATAAAGAATGCCTTGCAACCCTTGACCCCACAAGTCAGAACAACCCCTCCACCCTCCTGCAACACCACCCTGCCAACCACCACAAGGGACCTATAAAGAAGAGAAAAGTCAGAAAGGTTGGAACCACAGTTAACAGTTTCAAAAGCATCATCATTGCCATGGTAGAATGAGTTTGAAACTCAGCCTTCAACATTTTCAGTACATGTATATTTAAGTATATAAGTATAAGTAAAAACACTTTATTTTGCTATGATAACAATTTTGATACAGGCTTGACACAACGAGTTATAAAGAGAAGCTATTTTACAACTAAAAATTCACATTTGAGAATTTTCTAAAACCACTTAGGATAGTTCAGTGATGATATAAGTCGATATTATAGCTTCCGGTCACAGCCAAAAGTATATATATGTATGTATATATACATATATATATATATATATATATATATATATATATATATATAGAAAAATTAAAAATTAAAATATATACATTTTAATTTTTTATTTTTTATTTCATTTTATTAAAAAACCAAAGAGTTTGGTTTCTCATCTTTTGAACTGATGATTCAACAAAGAGACTTTCATTCAAGCCTTATGAGTGCTCCAACTGCAGATCATCAAATGTCTCCATGGAAAATGAATGGGACTTTTACTTTCATAAGTCTTCCCACTTCACTTTTTTTTAATCTCCAATTAATTAATTGTGCACATCTCCAGCTGCTCCTTTAACGTGCGTTAACCGACATCAATGATCTCCTCATCCTACAGCATTAAGATGCTTTGGACAGATGCAGACTTAAGTAGGCAACAACATGCAGCAAATACATCTGCTGTGGCCCCACCTCTATCCCCGCCTCGACTCTCTTAATGTAGGAATGTCACAGAGGGAGACTCTCTGACAGTGAGGACATGAGTAGTAATGACGGCATGATGAGCGCAATATGACCATATGACAATTACAAGAAAGACATGGACACATGTGGAGAACTTTGTTGCCCTGTGTCTGTGTGTGTGACTTGCAGTGTGCCTTGGGAGGTGCATGCATGCTCCCTTTGCTTACCTTGTACAGTATGTGCACATACACAGTGCATGCATATGTGTGTGTGTGGAGAGAGAGAGAGAACGAGAGAGAGAGAGAGAGAGAGAGAGAGAGAGAGAGACTAAAGCTGCCCAAAGGGGTTCAGGGCTCCCTTGCTCCAGCACATCTGGGCTTTATATCAGGCCTTTAATTAATCCTGAGTGAAGGCCAGGCAGTGACAGGCTGACTGGGCAGGCTCCAGTCCAGGACAGGGCCTGATTTATTACAACTGAGCTCCAACCAGCATTGATTTATTTCAGATGCAGGAAAGGGGAGAGTAGAGGGGTGTGTTTAAGGGGACTGGGGGGTGGACACAGAAACAGCACTGTTACACTGAGACGGGGGACACTGAGGTTGAGAGTGACTTTGGAAGGTGAGTAATAGACTGATAGGCCATGACTGAAGACCGGAGAGATTGTGCCTCTGTAATGTTTTGTTTTAAAAGCAGGCTTCGCATATTGCTGGAGGCTATTTTTACTGTTGGTAAGCAGTCAAGCCATCGAGAAAGAGAGAGCAAGGGATGATGTATGTGGTGGAGGAAAAGGGAGAGATTATGAAAGTTGAAAATCTCTCTCCATCAGGTGGGTTATGTTCCCTCCCAGGCATGTGCTGTCAGTCAGAGTGACTCCTCTCGCCTTATCCTCCTCTGCTCATTTGACTTAATCATGATAGTCATCTGAACTCAGCAAAACACAAGAAAGCATATCACATCCCCCGTCACACCTCCCCCAGGTCTATAGGACAGCAAGAGGAGAATGTAAAAAAGGATGTTCTTTTTATTATCCAACACATGCATCAAGTGGTCACAAATGGTCCACAGTGTTGTGGAATGTAATAGCTGTGTGTGTCTGTGTTTTTGTGCACAAGGTTATATTACCGACTCAGTAATTCTTGTTGCATCCTCATGTGTTGAAGAAAAAATGCCAAGTGGGGCTCAGTTTTTATGAGCCTCAGCCACTGTGTGCACCCAACGTGCTTCCTTTTTCACTTTTTCACCAATGCTTCTTGCCTAACTTTTTCACCAATGCTTCTTGCCTAAAAAATAACCAGTATGACAAAAATTCACCTGAGCAAACAAATATTTTCTTTTTGCTTTTTGTGCACAAAACACTTATTCAATGCAATCCCACTGAAATCTTTCCTCAAGCATTTTTAAGCTTTTTTTAGTTGGTAACTTTGTAAAAAACATCATAAATCAGGATGTAAAAAATCATTATATTCAAAATTTCATTTGATTTTTTTATTATTAATACAGTCTGCTGTGGAGATGGATTGTATTGCTTAATTTGTCTTTGCTAAGAAATGCCAACAGATAGCTGGCACCACCTTTCAGAAAAGGATTGGGATATTAAAATGCTCATTGCAATGCTTGTAAAGCATACTGTTCTTGAATCATTGAATGCACTCTTTGCCATATGTGTATCTCTGCCTTTGAGTGATGAATAGCTCTGAATCCAGCAGTCGGCTGTGATTAATGGGCCTTTTTAGCACTATCGTCTAGACGTCAAATCCCAAATACCTTGGGGCATGAGGACACCTCATTGTTGTTACAGGGCTGCCACCCTCACCCTCCCCTTGCTCATTTCATAGGATTGCTCAATATGCAGTCTGGGTCAGTAGAAACATCTTTAATTGATACAGTATAATTTGTTTTATTATATTCATGTATTGCATATTTCTAATTTAATGAATTAAACAGGTCAGAAATGTTTTTTTTTCCCTATGTAATTCATTTCAGGGTCTGCCTAGGATTTATATAAAAGTATGCAATTTTTTAAAAACAATACTTTTTAATTTTGTTTTGAAAGGTGCTGTAGATGTGTTTAGTACACATCTATTAAATATTAAATGTGTAAATTCGTCTTTAACACCAACTCCATCAAAATGAACTGCCTGTACTGAATCATCAGATTCATTGAATAAAAAAGCAGTTGAGCTCCCCTCACTGGTGTCCCAGAGCATCGTGTCAGCTCAGCCGTGATACATAGTACCGTACATTACTTCCTCATTAAAAGCCAAAGTAACAATCATGATGTGAGCTGCTGGCTGAACGGAAGACCCAGAAACAGCCAAGCACAACGCATGGTGATGCATTCACCTGCATGTGTTTGTACTGAAGTGCAACTAAACAGTCATGCAAGTGAAAAAACATGAACGAACTATCAAAGTCAGTGACTACAAATCTTTGAACTAAGCTGGACAAAACAAATTTTTATTGCCTTGAAGGCCTCTAAAGGGTTTAAACAGCAGACCAGAGCCTGGTTGGAGAGTGAGCTAAGGATTCATGGGAAACAGGAAATACCCTCACTAGAGAGCCCAGACATGTTACTGACCAACATCTTTCAGTTTCTTTGTCTCACTTATTAATGATAAAGTCTTCAGTGTCAGAATCTGAGGAGGTCACAAATGAGAGAAGAAACTACAACCCAGTGGCCACAACGTGACTTGTTGCATTATAAATTTGGTCTAAAAGCCAGCAGGGTTCATGTTGTCCTGAATCTTCCCGCCAGCACTTCACGGTTGCCAGAGGGGAAACAGAATAACAGAGTTTAAGCTCTTGCCAAGAGTGGAATGAGCCTGGGCTGTTTGTGAGGTCGAGACTGGGGCTTTTGAGTACCGCAGACTCATATCTCCCTCCCTATCCCCTTCCCTCACATCGGCCAGAGACGGCCACTTTCAGTGCACCCATGGGAAATGGGGAATTCGGCCTGCCACCCCCTAAGAACATATTTTTGAGCAAGACCTCTTTTCATAGACATATAATAGCTAATATTGCAAGGAATGTGCTTTTATAAATAGAAAATGTCAAAAAAGAGAGGGAGTCTTTTTTTTAAATATTTTTCTCAAATATCCTTGTTAAGATTGTCGGACTTTGTGGCATTAAAGACAGGAGCCGCTCTGAGGTCCAGCAGCAAACTGAAAGTTAAAAGACCCCTAAGGGAAATGTTAAGGACAATAAAATGAGTCATGACACCCTAGCAGTGTTGGACCAAATATTGTGAGACTGCTTGGACTCACAAACCTACATTCATTAGTCCATTAATCATGAAATTGACCATTCCCTAAACCCCTCCCCACAAACGGTGATTGTCCAATCATAGCTTAACTTTGGCTTTTTCCATATACTGTATTTAAGCAGTGTGTATGGGGCTGTATTAATATATTAAGAGTTTGGAAGGTGGTTTATTTTTCTTAACTCTCTCCAAAGCCAAAAATAAAAGTAGAAACAGTGTAAGGAATGAATTTAACGGTGTCTGCTTGTTAACCGCAAAGATTAGCTTACTCTCTAGCCTGAGAGTAGTCTGGTTACCTCACCCAGCGTTACTTCCTAGGCTTAAGATTTCATATTACATTATGGTGTTAGCATTATCTTACGCTTTCTAGCTCTGCTGATCAAATTTGATAGCAAAAGCCATAAAGTTGTTTACTACCATAGACAGTTAAAGAAATGGACCAATAGATCCTGTTGTTCTGGACGTGAGTAACCTGTCTGAAAGTTGTAAGTCTTCTAGTAGCTGTGCCAAGACAAATCTCAATCATTCCCAATCAGCAGAGATGGAGCGTGTAGGTATATGTTAGGAGATAACATAGGCACAGGCTAATTATTGCCAACTAAAATGCTGCTGTCTACGAGCTTACCCTGTACTATATGGTGAATCCACTACTGTGTGACAGTACGTTGTGCGGTTATGACACAATCGTTAGCCTATTTTATTACAAAAACGTCTGCTACGGAGTCATAACGTGAGCTGCTGCCTTTTATACATTGTTGTGTTTCTTTAGAAATAAAAAAACGGACAAATAGAGTCTTTAAACACTTCAGATGTAAAGTTATTCGCTGTCAAAGTGGCGCCAAAATTAATGGCAGTCAATGGAAAGTTAACGGCATGTGATGGCTTGGTAGCGTCAAAATGGCGCCATGGGAGCTACGCTTAGAGAGGCGAGGCTAAGAGTAGCAAATCTGCCATTGTTATTGTAAACTTCATGTGAACAGTCAATTGGGGCCAATCTTTTTTTTTCCACTAGAGGGCTAAGAAAAGTACAATTTTATCAACACACATCATTAGCTTTTTTCTATCATTGTCATCACCACTATCTTTATCATCATCTACACTTCAATTATCATCATAATCCTCACCATCATTATGATTATTCGCGCAGTCATCACTATTGTCATTAGCACACTCACAGTCTCTGGTGCTCATTTGGAACAGGCTACACAAATAGTTGGTCTGTTCCCCTTCAAATTACTAAGATCATATTTCTGTTTAGGTCATTTTTACATGCTTGAGGAATCGTGTAAATCACATTTAAAAGCATATACAAGTCATTATACCACTGAAACTCTAATTCAGCAGAGTGCACTGGAGAATATTCAGACCTCATTTGTGGTGTAAACATGTCTTTACTTATCCAGATTAACTCTGCAGATCAGATTACTCTTTCTTCCCCAACGTCCCTCAACAGCGCAGTTAAGGAAACCAACCCCAGTATCCCAAAGCAACTGGTGGCCCCACAATATTTTCTCTTAATTAGATGTGTTTTAAGTCATTACAATCTATTTCATTCTGTGCTCATGTTACAGAAGTTAAGCATTTTCTTGTGTATGTTACAGTGAAGTGCACTTGGCCTGCTTGCTGCATGTCTTGTGAAGCCCAAGGCCACAAGCAGAGAGACCCGTCCATCAGTGGCAGTTATTAGGGGAGACCACCGGTGAACCAGGGCCATTTGGTGGGCCTAATAACAACGTGAATCGGAGAGCTGAGGGACAGGAAGCGCGGCCAGACAGGCCGGTGCTGAGAAAAGCACTTTTCAGTGAGGGAGGCCTCCTTGGAAAAAACAATGACAAGGCCTATTTCAGCCTGAAACACTCCAATGGCTTACTTCCAGATGACAACCCAGTGCTATCACTTGATGCTTTTACTCAGGGACTGAAACAGCCTTAACAATAATGGTGGAAAAGGCCTGGAAATAAATCGCAAATCCCATGTAATTTTATAATGTTGAACAGAAGCATTCATGAAAACAATTACAACAAATGGATTTGATCTGTCCTCCTCTCCTGTAATCCGGGTGCTAGGTTTGAACCAAAGCCAGTTTGACAGTAAAGATGTGGGACCCCACGTGTTTTAACTGCCTATCAACATGGGAGGCTTTCACTTTACAGCCCGGGGTTTATTGCACGACAGCTTAAACATAGCTCAGGTTTCACGCAGGACTGATTCACTGTTCAGTCTTTCCTCTCTTCTGACCGGAGGATAAGAGGCATCTTGGCTTGCAGAGCCAATATGAATTTAGTGTAAAGACAGAAAATAACAATGACACTTCAACTGAAAACTTAAAACTACAATAAATTGTGACAAACCAGATGATTTAACAGTTAAGAAGCCATAAGAGATGTATAACTTGGAGAATCTGATGAAAATACCTCACTTTGTCTTTTTTTAATGCTTAAAGACCTGACCTACTGTATGATACCATACAGAAAAATACACTTTCTAGGGGTCATTCTAAGTGAAGTCTAAATACCATGAAGGGATCCAGTAAAAAAGTCATTCTCATATTCAAAAATATATGATTTTAACGGTTTTGCACCTTGCGCAAAATTGAGGTTCACATTTGTTCAAGCTATATAAATACAATATTATCAGCCTATACCAGCCTATAAATATCAGTGCTTTGTGGGCTAATTTAACAGTTTATTTCCTGTGATATGTCTATGCAAAAACACCAAAAGCCAGCATAGTCATTAGTGGCTCTGACATCAGACTTGTGTGATGCCTGGAATAACTGCTTATCTGGTTAAATGGACCAATGGCTGAGATAGATTTACTGTTCAGTTTAAAGGCAGCGCTGAAACAAGAGACATTACACTAGTGTTTTTCAATCACTTTGAGCACTGGAATTGCACAAAAGGGAACAAGCGGAAAAAACGATACTGTAAACTACTGATGGAGTCACAGTTTAAGAATTCCCAACTGTCATTCTGAACAAAGGTGCCTTTATTTTTTGTATATGTGACACGGCATCATACTGTGCATTTATTGATTGTAAATATCAAATATTGGTGTGGAATATCCATTACAGAAACACAAATCTACATTGTTTTTATATTTGGTCACTAGGAAACAGGTGTGTTTTGTAGGTATTGCTCTGGTGATTTGTTATATCTGGGGAGCTCATTGGGTCGATGTCAAGTCTGCTATGAGAGACTAAGGAAAGATGAAATTAAATGATGCTTGGCCGGACAAAGATCCAAACATAAGGCTGACCACTACGACCATCCACCATAAAAACAGACACAGTTTTTTATTTACCATGAAACCTATGAGACAGAGACACTAAAACTCACAAAAAACAAATGGAGTTTTGATGGAATTTTCAGTATGGCAATTTTTAATATTAGGTTTCAACATTATTAGTCCCTAAAAAAGTTATAAATAACGTTATTACTAAAGCCGTCGGTAATGAGTAATGTAATTGATTACTCTTATCACCCTAAAAACGCCTTTACCGTTACAACTAGATCTCTGAACCAAGAGGCAAGGACTTTTTTTTAGTGAGCCGTGCACGAGATAAACGCATACATGCTGACGATTGGCTGAGGTTCAGTACAATTTCATGGTAAGCCAATCAGAGGTAGAGTTGGGTGTGCGTTCGAAAGCACGCATAGTTGGACACAATGAACAACACAGCACATTCATAGTTCCTTGTCACAGTTGTTGTAAAAAAGATTACAGGTGTAGAGACCTGGGAGAGCTCACAAAATCCTTTAGAGGTGTCCTTTACTTTATTAAATTAAATGAAACACACACACACACACACACACACACACGCCGGCTCGACGCAGTGTCCAAGTATAAACATCAGGCCACTTATGTTATTTACATTACAAAGAGTGTATGTATTTTGTATGTTTGTATTAAGTGTCCATTTCATTATAATATATACAGATTCCCATGAATAATTGAACATGCACACGTACAGTATTTTAAGTTCCATTAAAGAGCGGTGGAGATGGTGTCACATTTGAGCATTTAAAAATGTACTTGAAAGCAACGCATTAGTTACTTTCTGAAGTAACTAGTTATTTTTATAATTTGTAACTGAGTATCTAATTTAGCTACTTTTTGGAAGAAGTAACTAGTAACTGTAACTAATTACTTTTTAAAAGTAACTTGCCCAACACTGTTGCTTAGCCTGACTTTGGTTCTGAGCCCCAAGAAGCAGCTGGGCATCATTCAAATAGGAGGAAATTGTGTTTTAGTGGCACCAGTGAGCTTTTAGTACATCATTGGCAGTGTACATACGCTCAATATAAAATAGATTACATTGCCCATGTTCATCCTAATGAAGAAATATGTCACCCAGTGCAACATTGTAGCTAAATAGTTTCTGGACAACAATGGAGGTCTAAGGCAGCGGAATAAACTGAACAAATGAACCAATGAAAACAATAACTGTTGACCTCTTAAAGATAATGGCTTTACTCTCTGCCACACTCTGTGATGTAAACCATCTATTTGTTTGACCATTTTTTGTTTCCTGTGCAGCGTTACTATCTGGAACAAAAGTAGGTGTTTTTGGCCCTACTGAATTCTGGGAAGTTTAGAGTTGTTGTCTGAGGGCCTCAGCAGTTCTGCATTCCCTCTTGGCAGAACATCATAAGAGGACTCATGCAGCTCAAATATTTCGGCTTCAAATGATCTAGAAAAACACATTCCCACTGGGTGGTTAAAAGTGGGCGTGTGCTATATGTGCACTGTGAAGGATGGGAGTGTGTGTGTGTGTGTGTGTGTGTGTGTGTGTGTGTGTGTGTGTGTGTGTGTGTGTGTGTGTGTGTGTGTGTGTGTGTGTTTGTATATGAGCTGTTCTGTGAAGACTTTATTTGTCTATAACTTGTGACTGTAGTGACTCATCGCTTCATATCCTGTCGATTTCATATACTCTTCTAAATGACTTATCTGTTACACTGTGATTGTTTTTTTTTTGTTAAACGAAGGAAGCCAAACAAGCTCCTTTTTAGCAGACGGAAATTTTAAAATTGTTGAAGGAATGAAGTCATAGACAAGATTAAAAAGACCTAACGGCCACACATCAACTATTCCTGGGACTTATGGTGAGAGAAAGTCCAGAGACCTCATAATGAAAAGTCAAAGCTGTGCATTCTCACTTCCATGATCCTCATCCAACCACACAACACATTTGTATAAGGTCAGTATCAGACGGTGGGCTCGTGGCCAAAGAAAATCTGACGGAATTTGAGTTTATCAACGGAAAATGTACAAAGTTACACAAATGGCTTTGTGAGGCGGGTGCTGGGTGGTGAGTAAATCAGAGGCTATATTGCTAGGCCTGTAAGACCACCCTGGCTTTCCAGCTCCTAAAGCCTACCCACAGGCCAGAAAACAACCAAGCAGCCTGACCACTGAACTCCCCCATTCCTTACTAGAACAAAAATCAAAAAGTCTATGGGCAGCCCAGAACCAGAAAACCAAGCAGTCAGATCTGTTCACTAAGGCCGCTGAAAACCAACAGAAGCCCTTTTCTACCAACAAATGCGTAGGAAGACAAACTAAGAAGGTGACTGTGCCTGACTTCAATTTATTCTATGTTAATTATTCTATCATATTTTGTAGAGGGAAACAAATAATGAGACAGGTAAGTCAGTTGTCATTTATTGTAATGAAGACAATAAGGAAGCGCTTAACTTTGAAATTTTAAAAATGTTATTACCTCCAAAAGCTGTGATGCTGTGAGTAATTGTCCTTATTGTTGATTATTGCCAAGCTATGTTCTTCTCATAATAAACAAAATTTAGTTTGCATGTAACAGGCTCTCACTAAATAAAACAAATCAGGCTTTTCTCATTGTTATATGTTACATGTTATAGGAATAAATTATCATAAAACTCTATTACAGAAATAGAAAATTAAATATTGATGTATGTATATATATATATATATATATATATATATATATATATATATATATATATATATATATATATATGATATTTAATTCATGATTTAGTTTTCTTCCATCTGATAATCTTTATTTAAATTATTTTGTCAAAATATGTATTGCAAAATCCACACAAACATTTGAGATATTATCTCATTCTAATTCTGTGGATTCTACATCAGTTCAGGACCATGACATTTGTTGAAATCTATAGCATTTTTTGGGGGGCATTTCCACCTTTAATGGATAGGACAGCTATATAAGGGGGAGCATGCATGAAATCGTCCAAGGTCGGACTCGAACCATGGACCTTCTGCATTGAGTAGCATAAACCTGTGTTTTATATCTATTTAATTATCCAGATACAGAAACAGAAGCGTGGGTTCTCACTGCTTTATATCCTGAGCATTATTCGTATTCACAAAGCCGGGGATATTATATTAAAAGACCAATATTTGCAGTTGACATGGAGCCCAAAAAATAATTAGGCTTCAGTTGAGGAGTATGTTATGTTAAATATTATGATTGGTGATTTGGAGGTAAGACATTAGAGAAAAGACACGGATCATTTGCTGTTTTCACTCTGCCAAAACAAACACTACTAAACTTCAGGCAGTCACACAGTAAATGACTTTGATTTCAGTCTCAGTCACATTTTAATCACCCACAATTCCAATATGAATGTAAATACTGGTAGCATGATAACAATGTTAAAAATGAAAAGAGCTTACATGTACAGAGCATCAACATCAACATTTCTATACAAAATGAAACTTAAGCAACTAACCTTCATGTGTTTGGATAACTAACATACACTACAGTGGGCCTATGTGTACTGTATAACTAACACAACACTTTGCCACCAGTGTTTTTAAAAACCTTCATAAAGATCAGTGTAATTAGCCTAGGCAAAGGCTCTTATTTGCTTCTTCTCAGCTGGTGTTCATATTGAAATAACCCTATAATAAAAATAATTTGCATTGATAATTAGAAGTGTTGATTTTGGCTTTTTGAGTACTGTTTTCTAAAAGTGACTTCACTTGCAAATGCAAAGTAAAAGAAAACTGTATATATACATATATATATATATACATATATATATATATATATATATATATATATATATATACATATATATATGTATATATGCCTCTTAAATTCCTGTTTATACAAAGTATTTCCCTAATGTACAACACATTCACAGTTCCTATAGCAACCAGTTGTTGTAATAAAAATACAGGTGTAGAGACCTGGGAGAGCTCACAAAATTCCTTAGAGGTGTCCTTTACTGTATTAAATTAAATTAAATTTATTAAATGTCTCAAATGTGCCAGCCCCACGCTGACCACCTCCCATGGGTTAAACTGGTAAACAAGCTCTGTGCGAAAACTGAGAGGATGAAGTCATTTCTTACTTATGTCAAGTCTGGCAACTGTGTGGCACCATACCTCCCCAGCATTTCTGGAGACAATGATGTCATAGCTGTTACCTCAGCTCTACACTAAGACTAAGTGCTGTAAAGTACCACTGAGGCCACAGGCAGGTGACTCTAGCATCACAAGTGGCCCCAGCTGGGTTGTAATAATATCCTGACTTTTCATAAAATACTCTCCCTCCAGACTTGTATTTCTCAGATTGAGATAATTATGTGCTTAAAGTTAAATTGGTGCTGTATTAAGTCTCTTAATCTTCATCCTGTGACTCATTCTGTTTGTAAGTGCTAATTGCAATTTATAAAAATTGAATGTGTACATCCAGATTAATGTGGATACATTTGAAATCAACATTTACACACAAATGTTTCCACCCATGCTTGCATTTTCAAAAAGCTTACAAATTGATTGATTGACGAAAACACAGAAACATTGAAACAATAGAACAACTTCTTCTTTCTCGTTTTAGCAGATTACAAATATACCGCCACTTAATATGGGTTGTGCTGGATGAATAGACTAACATTGACAAACTGACAGTGATGTGATTGGATGGTCTTAAGGGTAAAGATCCACTGTGTTTCCTCATATATATATATATATATATATATATATATATATATATATATATATATATATATATATATATATATATATATATATGGACTTTCAGCACATTGTGTGTCAGTAGTAGCCACATGTAATGGGCTCTGACAACAAGAGACAGTAGGGCCTCACAGAAAAATGCCTCTTTTGCTTTGAGTAACATAAAACAATGTAGGAGACCTAAAAGAAAAAACATACTTAAAGGATAATTCAGCATTGGTTTGTTTTTTCAACGTTGGTTGAACCTTGTTTTTATAGTTTTGGCCAACATTGCACTCACAAAGTTAATTGGTGAGATCGCCACAACAAAGTCCGATAAGGCGAAGAACACAAGCATGAGAGAAACTAATGTCACAGTTATTACTCAAATATCCATCATTTTACAGACTTATTTCCTAGTTCAACGTTGACTGACATTACTCATTGTGTGTGTTCACTTTTCCTTTAACCTCCAAATATAATCTGGCTAAACCGTTTTTCTAAACCGATTTTTGTTGTAGCAATGTTGTAATGTTCTTAACAATTATATTAGTGAGTATGAAGCTAAGAAGCCCAAATTGTAATAAATGATCCTCAACATGTCTTTCCTTTACAGCAACTGAGAGTTGCTGTAAAGACAAGAGTTAGGACAAAGTCTTGCCAGACATGTCAGAAACTGGTCATCTATGGGTTTCATTACTTTGACCAAACTTCATATCTAGGTATTGAGGTTAGTAATCATCTACTCTCAATGTATGCACAGGCGTGACTCCTCTCAAAATCCCACAACGAGTTGTCTTATCAGGCTCGCCTGATCCAGCCTGGTCTGCTATTGTCATAATTTACAGTGGCTCCACTCTGCTTGAAGGGTGCAAAGTGCTTCTAATAAACGGTTTAGGGTTTCCTCATCTGCTCGCTGCTTGCCAGCCGCTTTACAAAAGACTTCTAGAGTTTACTGACAGTAAATGGGGGAGCTGGATCCTTCCCCAAGCAATAGTTGTACATTGGGTGGAGGTGGTGCTGCAAGTGGGTAACAGATGCATATACATAAAGACAGAGAGACAGTCAGACATAGAGTATAAATAACAGGCAAGCCACGACATCCATGAGTGAAACAAGAGAACTATTAGGCCTTGTTGAAAGAGCACTTGTGTGGAGACAAGCCAGGCGATAATATTTCACAGGTAAAGAGATGTCCACATGACGATAACACCCACTAGCAGAAAGGATGAGTGGGGGATGAGTGAGAGGTCCCAGGCCCTCAGTGGACCGCCCTCCCTCCACCCCCACCACCACTCATGGCTGAGAGGAGATACCACAGGAGCAGGGAGGCTGTTATTCTCATGGCTATCCTGGTTCATCAGCAGATTCTTATCATGCCTACAGACTCAATCTCAACTCCAGGTCAATGATGCACTCTCCCAAAAAAATCCTAAATAAATGCTTTAACTGTGACCAGCAATGTTACTCCAGGTCATCTTTAATTAGTTAGAGGTTGTCATGGATGAAACTAAAGTTAGGGAAGGTGGCATGTGATCTTTACTGCCTGAAGAGTGGAAATGTGATCCTTGCAGGCTTTTCACTATACTGTACTCTGATGCATCTCATATCGCCGCCGTCATGCACTGGTGTTAGGGGTACATTTAGCCAACAAAGAATATGAAACCTAATCACCTCCTTGGTATTATCTCCTTAAAGCATCAGTTGGTTATGGAATTAGAGGTTTACTTTTTGATAGCGCTGGCGTCATCTCCTTTCATAAGAACTCTAAACTCCAACCTTTTTATATTTACATAGACCTTGGCCAGAATTTCCACAATTTGTACCTCCCCATGCCACCACCCTGGTTGACCTCTACCCACAGTGCTTATGGTTTAGTTGTTTAAAATAGGTAGTTTGACATCTTGGGAGAATTAGTGTAATAAATATAAAGGTACCGTCAGCAGCCATCTAGCTTAACTTAGCAAGAACTGGAAGCAGGGGAAAATGGCTACTGGCTTTGTCCATTCTTAAAAAAAACTGTACCTAATAATTAGGCAGCTTTTTGTATTGGTAGAAAAGATGGGTTACCGTTGGACAGAGATAGGCTAGCTGTGTCTCCGTGTTTAAAATCTTTATGCTATTCTAAGCTAAGCTGAGCAGCCACTAGCATCATATAGCTTCATATTTATCATAGGAAAAATAGTATCCTCTCATTCAACCACAACAAGAAAGAGAACAATAGCATACATTTCCAGAAGTTGAGTGATTCTTTAAGATGATAAACTGTCATCTCAAACAGTTGACTCTTGGTATTTTAACTATTTATTTGAATGTTTATGTCTTGTCTAACGGTATGGCCCGAAAAAGAACAGTTAGGATTTTTTTTTTCCCAAAGGAGCACGAATGCTTTAGTGTATTTACTCATACTTGACGGCCATATACAACAGGACACATTTATAAACTCTCATTGCAAGTGTTGCCTGAATAGGCCTGCAACTTAATAGAAAAAAACAATACATGTTTTATTTTTATCTAAATGCACATGATTATACTTTACAGTTTTAGTTTGGTGATTTAATGCTGTGTTTAGTGTGAGATGGGGAGGGAACGTGTGGGCCGGGGGTTCAGTTTAATTGAGTGAGACAGGATGAGATGTCCAGCCACCCCCCCCTCAGAGAAATGGAGAGGGACAGAGCCGCCTATCTGGCTCTGAATTAATCAGGCGCATCTCACTGGTCAGTGAACTGTAGTTCATTAGACCGGTGGGAGAAGAAATGAGTGAGCAGACATGAAGAGGGAGAGGGGAGCTGGGAATGCAAAATGATCAGGGAATTCATGTAATTATGTTTAGTGTGTCAGTATAATCATTATTGGGTTTTGCTGTCACTAGTTGTAACTCCAGGGGGTTAGAGAGGGAAGATCGAAGGCATAATTTGGCTTAAACACCAGAAAATAAAGTCATCCAATTTTACTGAGTTTAATCTCATCAACATATAAATGCTTTAACTTGCCCAGTATTAAATTATTAAATCTGCAACAAAATGAATCAAACTTTGCATAGTCTAGCAACCTAAATCAAATGTTTTTATATTGTTGTTGTAAGGATGTTTCTAACTGGATCGATAGGAATTGGAACCTCAAACAATGTTAGAGCTACTGAAACAAAAACTGAAAATTACTCTTGCTCCGAACTGTGACCACAACAGAAGCACATGAGCCATCATTTGGTCTACGAAGGTCACTGCCCCAGGCATGTTAGCCTTGCTCAATTCAACAAGGAAGTAACGCAAATAAAATAGTTACTGAGCAATTACTGGAAAGCCCAAGAAGTAACTTAATCACTATATTTTTTAAATAATGGCTTGTGCTGTTTCTCACTGGCTTTGTCCAAACTCACTCCCTAAATCAATAAAATATAATTAGCTGACTTTGCTGGAAATTTGCATGTAAACCCTATGCCTTAAACCGTATTTACACATATTTACACCCGTATTAAGATTTCAAGTCAAGTTGTATTAACACAGAGCAGTAAGTTGATTCAGTACACAAATTAATTGTACATTACTAAAAATCATTAGTAAACACGTTGCCTGAAATAAGAATGTTTAGTTCAAGTTTTAGTGCATAACTTTTTTATGTTAATGAACGTGGGGCGGGATAAACGGTTGTCTTTCAAATTCCCTCTGCACGCAAGAGGATAGCGCTGCAACCAATCAGAGCAACGATAGTTGATAGATTAAACCATTGCCTTCTTTATTTTCAGATAGCAGGGAAATCATGCGAAACTGTCGCACCTCTGCCGTCATTATGTTAAGCCCGCCCACCAACTCTATAAACGATGTGATTGGCCTGACTATAGTTTGGTTTTTCCAACATTGAGTTGCTACATGACCCTTGATGTAAATTACATTTGCTGCTGCTAGGGTGGGTCTATATTTCTAGGCTACCAATTAAGCCTAGACATCATCTCCACAAAACTTTCTCTGTATCTCTCAGTATGGCTATATTCAGAAACTGGTGTCGCCTGGCAACCTTTGCACGCAGAAAATCAAGTGAAAATAACTACCTCTTCTGAAGAGTCCATGTTTTTTTAATCATCCGTGTCCATCTCAGCTACTTGCTATCATTACTTCCTCATGAAAGAGAAAGAAACTACGCATTATAGCTTTAAACATGCAAAGAAACATAACAAATATCTTACAGAAGGAAACTTAACACTACATTAGAAGTAATTTTCTTATATAATTATTGTTTTTTCTTTATAACAAAATAACTCTAAGAATAAGTTACTCAACATATTCGTTCCCAAATTAATGGATGATAATCAAACACATCATTTTTTTCTGATGTGTTATATAGCAAGAATTATTTCACTCGGGAACTTGGATTGCCAGGTTTCAATCTGGACATCAGTATTTAATATTTGTTAATAATAATAATAGTAATAATATTATCAAAGCATGAAAGAATAAGTAGTGACCACTAACATTTTTTAAGACAACTAGTTCTGGATTTACAGTTTAGGAATTCCAATTGATCTTTGATTGGTCTGATAGATGTCTGAAGAGCATTATAAAATAAAATGTTAAATGTCACCACAAACGAGGAAAAGATAAGACCAAAACACTTTAATTTAAACTGTAAATATAAATCACAAAAAAGAAATGCATCCATCCACTGCCCTTCATGTTGGCAGTACACTCTCTAGTCAACTCTTTCACCCAGTTCATCCCTCCATCCTGCACCCCTCCATCTTTGCAGGAATGTGTAGATATGAATGATAAAGGAGGCGGGGAGCTGAGCGAGGAGTGGAGGGAGAACTTAAGCTGCTCCTTGTAATAAGCAGAGGCGTAAAACTGTGTCAGAAAAATGTTGCCCCCTCGTTCTTCTTCTCTGCCCTCCCTTTATTCTTTATGGGTCTGTAACCGCATTTGTTACTCATTTGATGGGCTGGGGGAGCCGTCCGGGCCCTGGAGTACAAGATATTATTCTTCACTCACCCCCTCGGCCCTCGGCCCTCCCAAAATAACAGCCTCCAGCCTACTGTTTAAAGTCTCTCACCAGAGGGAGTAAGGGGGAGGAGAGCAGAAGGGAGGGGGAGCGAGGAGACAAGCGGAGAAAGGCTGAAAGATGTCTCCATAGCTATCCTCTGAAGAGATCAAAGTGGACTCTTCCTTCAACCCTGTGGCACCATAATGGTTTGGTGGAGTCAGAGTGAGAGCCCTCGCTGCTCAAGATGTTGTAACATGGATGATTAGTGACAGTGTAATACTTTGAACATTTGCCGTACAAAGAGAGAACCCAGCTGAGCGAGAGGCTTTAAACTTTTTTGGGGGGAGAGAAGGGGTGGAAATATGGGGGTGCCTCGGCCACAGGAGAGATTTAAGTACTGAGATGTAAAAAGTTATCATATTATTTCTTTTCCCTTTTTATATGCGTCACGGGAATAAAGAACAACAAAAAGAGTGTGGGAGGCAGCATGCATGCCTGTCATACTTTTAGTTATTATAACAGATTAGGGAAGTCTAGGACATGTTTTCCATCTCTCAATAACACATCTGTACAGGGAAGCCATGCACGCATGCATTATGTTCAAGAAGACATTTCTTTATGCACATTTTAATTTTGATCTGTAAATAGAAACACAATGAGTCTTCACTGATCATAAAAGGTTTGAGAGGATCTGAAATGTTCGGGATGTAAAGAGTGATTACTTCAACACATTTTAAGCTTTGTGTTGTCTGCACAGGTGGGGAAAGTATAATACTGTGTTCAAATGAAAAGTGGTAACTTTATAATACCAAGTGGAAGTCAGAGTGGGCATCAAAATATTTATTTCGCTTCTGGGGGTGTATATGTGGTGGCTGGGGATGTGACTAACTTCAGCATTATAAAGGATTACAAGGGGTACATGTGCCATAATAGCTTACATATACATAACATAATTTTTTATATATGTGAGGTATGGCATTAGCACAACTGATTAAACTGTGTCTTATTGACTAGGCTTATGGTAATAATAATGACATTATATTATTGCCGTGTTATTATATGATCTTTTTATCATTATTATTATCATTATTATTATTATTACATTACTGTTGCTTCATATATTTACTGTCAACATTAATACAATACAATGTAACAGAAAATACATGGATTTATTTAAAAAAAATGTGCTTGAGAAATAAACAATAAGTACAGGACATTACTTAAGGGCATGTTACATGGTAGTACATGTAAGTCCTCACAACCCACCTCTGATTATACATTGAGATATCTCAGTACTGAATTTAATTGGACATACAGGAACAGAGAAAAACAAACCGAGAATAGGATTATAAAGGACAACCATGGTTCTGTCTCTGATTGCTCAGTCTGACTGGTGCCTGCCCTGTGACTTTGTACAGAGTCTTGTCAAAATCTCCAAATTCCCAGGTTGTGACTTAAGGCGCATGCTTTTTCAATGATTACTCACTGAGAGCCTTATATAGCAAAAACAACACACACTGGTCTAACTAATTTATGAAGCCAGCGCCACTGCATGACTGTGTATTGTGCAGACAGCGCTAGACAACAGTCATCAAGTTCAGTTTGGCTTTAGAGTTTGAATTCTTTTCTTTCAGTGGAGAAAATTGGAAGTCAGTGCATGGAATGTGAAAATGATTTGAATAAAATATCGGTGTAAATTGAGCTCCATTTTCTCTGTCAGATTTGACGTGGAAGTGATTATTTGCCTTTTTTACCTCTGTACTGTAAGTACATTTTTCACTCAACAAACTTCTTCCTTTCCTCACTTTATAATTTTTGCAGCGAGGAATAAGGGGACACTGACAGGATAAATCGAATGGTACTTAGGAAAGCCAAAGCATTCCTAACAATTATGTAGCTTTTCTTGTGGCAGTGAAAATGATTATTCCGGAGAGAAATTTGGGAATCTATGAATGTCACTTACACTTTCTTAAAACAAACTTCACTACTTTCCCTACATTCTGCTGTCTCTCTTGCTCTCTCTGGCACTGTCACTCCAATTCTAAGTTTTATAGTAAGCATGTATTAGTATGTCCATTCATTCTGCTATAATCAATAATTTTACAATAACAATGGATCAAATGATGTGATTTCAAATGTGTGAAATGGGTCAATTGTATGCTGTACCAACATGAATCATCATCTGACTCTGCAGTCCCCTTCAGCTGTACGGATTGTTTAACTGTCTCCAGAGATGTTAAAAGTATTCACATTCATTACTCAGGTAGAAGTATAAATACTAGCGTTTAAAAAGACTTCTGTAGAAATTGAAGTATCAACTCAAGATTTTTACTCAAGTAAAAGTGTAAAAGTAGTGGTTTCAAAACTACTTAAAGTATAAAATTAAAAGTAATGTAATAGGGAAAAAATAATATCAATATGCTTTTTCAAATTAGACACTGAGTTTTGGACAATTAGCAATTAATTAACAATTAGCTTGTGATACTAGGGTGCACAGAGTTTGCAGCACATTTGAAAGGAGTTATTTTTCATTATCATAATTTTTCAGTTCATTATTATCATCCAACCATTTTGAAAAAGTCTTCCAGGTACGGCCAGGGATGTAAAAGGCTGGTCTTCCTGGCTACCAACCTTCTCACTGGTACTTGGTTGGGACATATTGCTTGAATTCTCTTGACTCTCTGCTCTGATTCATTACATTATTAAGTAAGTATTCAACATGGTAACCAAATCAACAGAATAAGGAAAACAACACTAGCAAACAGACTGAATTAAATCTAAAATCGCACTGTTGATAATTTGTAAAAATGCTTTATTGGACCTTAGACAATCACCTCCACTGCCTTAGTATTATATGTACAAAAAAAAACCCAGTGTGTCTGTACGGCAGACTGATACGGTCACTGCAAGGCTTAAGATACAGGCTGTGTAATCCACTTATCTTAAGTGTGCTTTGCTTGCCTCACCTGCCTGGCTTTTAAGAAGAACAGGAAAGAGTGAGGGAAAGAACCGTTCACCTGGCCTCAGGCAGCCATGACAGAATGAACCACTGCACTCTTCTCCACAGCATATGAAGGGCACATGTTATCACATGTTGGATCATTTCACAGGTGGGGGTGTTTTGGTGGTAGCTTTATGGTTCCAAAGTACAAAGCCGGATGTTGTGATATCGTCTTTTTAGTTGTAATGTGTGATATGTGTGTGTGTGTGTGTGTGTGTGTGTGTGTGTGTGTGTGTGTGTGTGTGTGTGTGTGTGTGTGTGTGTGTGTGTGTGTGTGTGTGTGTGTGTGTGTGTTTATAACATCTGCACCTAGCAAATTTACCCTTTTCAAGCCCCTGACACTTTACATTTAGTCTAAAAATATTCTAAATATTTAAACAGGTTTAAAATTAAACAATAAATGAGCCTTTTATGGCTCAGAATAGACTTTCTGTGTGGCTTTCATGTTAGAGGAAGTGCAAAACAATCATATTGTTACATTGTTACATTTCCTTCTCTTGCTGTGAAAGCCTCACATTGATCTTCATGAGGTCACAGACACTCATTTGGGCTCCCTGTAGATTCTGTTTACACCATATTTATAAATAAGCATAACTTGTGTTGTAAGGATATTTTTATAATTTAGCGAGATATACAAGTACACACAGAGTACAGGAACAACCACACTATTATGCTTTTAAAAACAACAGGAGAATGAGTTATTGCTATATCAATTCAGTCTACATTATTGCAAGATGTCATTTTTTGTAATAAAAAATGTTGTATATTTGTCGATATACTTAAGTATGTGTATGTATATTATATGCCTTTAAAGGAGACTTTAGTTTAGTATAACTTACAGTTCCCACTGGAGCATTTTAGGGCCAAAACTGATATTAGAAGTTAAAAAAATAATAACAATAATCCAATTCTCACTTTTTACATAAACTCATCACTTCCAGTATGAAAAGTGGGCATGCAAAATTCATGTTTTAGCATTTGAAGTAAGACACTTCACGTGTGAAATATCCACGAACCAGACCCACCTATATGAATCCATTACTGTTATTATTACAATGTTAATTTGCATGTGCCTTTGTTTTGAATGAGATAACATAAAACACATATTTAGGATCACTTACATATAGTTTACAAGTAAAATATGCAGGCCAACATAGCAGGATATTTTACACGCAAAAAATAAACTTTTCAGTCTTTAAAAATGACCTGTACATGCCTGTACCTGTTGGCATTTCTGTAATGTAATGTGTTGTATCTTATCGACAAATATACTATTCTTCATTACTAACAGAAGTTGAAATTGGCTGATAGTTTCGGCCTGCTAATGTTAAAAGAACAACTTTCTGAAAGCTACACGTTTCAATATTTTCAATTGGTCTATGAAGGTTACATCAATTTACACATTTCAATTTTCTAAATAACTATAATGTGGCTCATCTAAACAAACCCACAGCTCTAGGTTTAGCATCTTTCATCTCATTGTTTTAGTTTCACAGCCCAGAACCACTTAGGGTACAAATTATCAACTTGCAATGTCCCCAACAGATCAACATTGACTGGTTGGTAGTAATTTAGATGTGAGAGAGAGACCACTTTTCACAACAAAAACTTAATTTGGCTGATGGCTGGAATAAACTTGACAAGAGCAAGAGAGACATAAGATACAGACACAGAGAGAGATACATAATTCATCAGAGATGTCCCAAAGTTGAGTCATGTACTTAAACTTGGCAGGGAGAGGTGAGGGATGTGCTGTACGCAAATGAAAAAAAGAATCCTTGATTATCTGTTAACAGTCATTGGCTCGCTCTCACTGTCAGGACCAATTATCCAGGGGGAGAAAACCTGCATTCTTCTTCTGCAGCTGGGATTAATGAACTGACACACTCTGTTACACAAGATGGGGTACCTGCGAGGGGCAACCACAGATAAAGGCACAAAAGGAATACAAGGAGGTTAAACAGTCAGCTATTCCCATCACCACAATTAGCAATCAACCTTTTTTTTGTCTTGAACACATAATACGTCATAGAGATACTGAAGAAACAGACTTAATTTTTCTGGTCAGTCTCAACAAGTAAACTTTGAGGCTGTATCTGAAATATCATGGAAAGTACCTACATGTAATTAATCTTTTTGTCCCTTAACCCTCTCCGTGGTGTCTTACCCTCCACCTCCACCTCCTTCCACCCTCACACTGCTGTAGGCCCCAGCTGTTGCTGCTGCTGCTGCTGGCCCATTTGGTGGTAATCAGGTACAGGCCAGAAGGCCCACATCCTCTCCCTGATTAACACTTCTCAAATTCTAACACAACTCTCGGCACAACTCCTCCTCTTCTTGAATATTCGACCACAGACTCCGGATTTGCTCACCTTCTGAGAGATGAATAGCCCTGTTGTTGACATGGAAAACAGCTCCGTCTTTGCTACCCTATGGTAGACTCTTTCTCTCGCTCTTTTTTTTCCTTTGAAGAGAGAAAATAATGTGCCCTCCAAGGTCTAGCCCACAACTCTATTACTACTGATGGGTTTCTATGCCATATTTGTTTATTTTACCAAGCCAGCGGTGGAAGTGTTCTCCTTTTTTGTAATCAGCTGAGTTTCTGAAAAGTTCCTGGCCTTGGGGTTTTCTACCTGTAGTGGAATCTGGACCATTCATACGCTCCATTACCAGGGCTGTCAGGCTCAACGAAGTCAAGGCACAACACAGCAGATTAATCCATGTTACAGGACATTTGGCGCAGACAGTTTTGTCTGGCCAGAAAAGTCTTAAGAGAAGGGGAAAAAGCTTCATTGAAGCTACATTGTCCAATTAAGTTTTCCCCTCTGATCTCCTAGTAAATGAGGTGTATTGTGATCAACAAATATTTACACTATAAGAATTCCCTGCTCATGGTTTGCCGCTATTCCACTGATTGACAGTTGGTGACAGTAACAAGTCCACAAAACAAAGCTATGTGCCATGCTGATGTATACAGAGAGGTAAACAATGCAGGTTTAAAAATATTTTCTAAAAATCTGGCTTTACAAATGTTTTATGAGGAAGGAAATGCATTCAACATTTTTTCAGGTCTACGGGATACACACAAGGATTGTGGTAAGAACAATGAATACAGTGTTTATTTTCAAGAAAAAATTCACTGCTATTCAGGTACAGCACTCGTGGAAATTCAGGGAAAAATACATTGATATTGCACAAAAGCTTTTACGCCTGGCAGAGGTGGAAACATGGATATGTGAATATCTTAGCTAATTTCATTGCAATATCAAACTGTTACCCCATTTTTCCTGCTTTGTTATCCAGTAATAATATTACTGTGATTTTTAAATGGGCACTCAATAATTAAAAAAAAAATACTCATACTGTAATCTGTTTCAAAGTCCCCCCAGTTGTTACAGCCTTTTTCCTTAATCTTTTGTCTTCTCTGTACATATATTTCTCTGTATGATTGAACTGTAAAGTGAGTGCTATGATCTAAATCTAATGTATTTTACAGAATTTCGTTTACAACAACAATGTAGATCCAACACCATCATGATCATAGGCAGTCTAATTTTGAGCTGCACCTTTGAACTCTCACATTGTTTGAGTCAGATGTGATTCAGTTCTTAGACACAAGGTTGTATGAGTGTGTGTTTGTGCGATTTTCTTATTAGGATGCAGCCTGTTACAGAAACTGGAGTAGGCTTTGTTGTTAAATAATCAAAGACTGCAGGGGTCTCTTCCCTCTTCGGCTCAGGCTGGAAAGTTTACAACCTTTCCGTCCTCCTTGTATTTATCAGTTCTTTTCTTTTGATACATTGAACATGTCTGACTACATTTCCCTCCGGTGACATGTTTTTTTTCATTCAATACCAAACATGGTCTTTTGTGGCAGGGCACCCCACTGCTTAAATTACTTAGAAGTTTCTTTGAAGTGTTCTTTTTTCTCTTTGCTTTATTAACCCAAGATCCAGGGTGACAACATTTTTAACTTCACAGTAGTCACACAAACTCACAATGCTACTGATATCGTCCTCATAGGTGATACCAAACACAATGAAAATGTTTCCTTCTTACATATTTGTCCTGACAGGGTGGCACACAAAATATGAATAACCTTTTCTGAAATCCCAGTATTTGATTACAAGGGGATTGTTTGGCCAAAGTTCTATTTCTGGTTTGGCATGGCATGAAAAAGAAGTGGCTGATTGGCAGATGCATCTGCTTCAACACCATTCATCACAGAATGAGTGAGGTCCTCTACTGTAACCCTAAGAACTGTATGCCTCTAAACTGCAGAGGGAGGCCATTGTATTGGACAGTAAAGGCTGTTTTTCTCTTACTGTAAATGCTTTAATTGTGTTTGGATAAGGAAGTTTGCAAAGATTACAATTTAATAGACACTATAAGGAAAATGTTTCTGTGGAGGCATATAATCAAATTAATTTCTCAGGAGAAAGTACTTTAGTTTGTTGCACAGGTTCGGATGTTACCCAGGTCTCTTTTTATCAATCCGTTGGACACTAGGGAAGCTTCCCTAATGAAACCGCATCGTAACTTCATATAGAGGTGACAGCATGTTGTAAGGGTTAGGTACCAACTCCCAAATTGTGACCACCCGACACAAATGAGCTAGAGTAGATTTACAAACCCCTCATCTGAAACCCCAGTCCCTGAACATAACTCTCTCTCTCTCTCTCTCTCTCTCTCTCTCTCTCTCTCTCTCTCTCTCTCTCTCTCCCCCACCCCCCTTTGCCAATTTTTGCTCTTAAATCTCCACTCTGCTGCAACAAACACATTCAGAAATACACACATGGCCTGTGCATGAACAGAAATGCATGCAGACTCCCCCAGCCATCCTTGAAACAAAAATGTAGGAGTGTGAAAGTGACAAACTGGGTGTGCCAGATGAGCTTTGCCATTATTTGTCTAATGGGGGTAGAGGATGAAATCTGCCAAGATCTTAAAAAGCTGCTAAAGATTCCGTTTCCTATTTGTCCTCTACATTCTTGCCAAAGCCTGGGATTATAAAGAAAACCGACATCATTTTCTACGAGTTAGCAGAAGGTCTTAGTCTTGCTGCATTTGCATTGTATTACATTTGAAATTCTGATCATGTATTAACACCCGTGCAGAGAATGTTAATTGTATATTATCTTGTTAGAGACGTCAAGGAGGACAGACACTTAGCTTCTTGATGCAGTTTTACACTGAAGAAATAACTCTGAATAATTCAAAATATCAATGATTTGATTGGAATGGTTTTAGAAGAACAAACATGTTGTTTTTCTCTGTTGTTTCTTGCCATAACTTGCCCCCTGAGAGATACATATAAGAAATTGGAAGTAAACTAAAAACAAGGAGTTGTTCTCTGTGTGAAGTGAGCCACAGTGAGAGGCAGAGAAAGAGGAGAGACTGATTTTTTACACTTTCTGCACAATTTCCTCTCTATTTCCTCCCTGAAGACCCCTGTCTGCAGAATGTGCAGAGTATGCTTTCCGTAGACAAGAGGCTATGGAACCCGCCAGAACAAAAAAATATGAAAAAGGAGAGAAAGAGAGAGAGAGAGAGAGAGAGAGAGAGAGAGAGAGAGAGAGAGAGAGACGCTCCTCCTCCCTCTTGCACTGCAATACAGAAAGATGGAGTTATTACCCAGAAAACCACACTGCCTTTTTTTTCACTTTTTTTCCCGGAGTTCCCGGAACACTGAGCTACTATTACGACTAGAATACTTGGACCGCACAGCAGTTACCCGCTCTGACGTTGAGAAGAGAAGAAAAAACAAATGCTCCTCGTGGCGGCCTTTATTTCTGTCCTGCATCACGCCTAATTGGTGTTCATGTGAGACAGCCAATGGTAGACTGGGGCTGAGGTTTAACTGTGGGTAGAAATATTAGAACAGTGGGATACAGTTCCCAGCCTGCCCCTCTCTTAACTGTCTCAAACATTCGTCTTGGTTTTGGCTAATGACAGTGAGGAGGCTGTTATTAGATAAGATATTTGACTGTACACTGCAAAGATTGCTACATGAATTTAAGCCAGTCCTAATATTCATCAGTCATTTCTGGACCATATACTGTATATTTCCTGATTATATCAGGTATAATCACATACAGTTTTCATGCGCAAACTTCCTAAATACAGATCATGTGTTAAGGCCACATTTTAGTCATTGAAATACTATTAAAAGTACATGTTTTTCTCCTGCCCATCAAGTACCACAAACGTCCTTACCGTTTGCTACATTTGGTGGTAAACCTCTATGTACAGTATTAAATATGTGACATGCTCCCACACACAAAGTTGTTTTTCTTAACATGTTTTCCCAATACCTGAAACAACATGTTTGCCCTTGTTACAATCATTGAAATAATATTTGCGCTCACAAAAAAACAGTCTTGGTCCTCTATCAGTTAGTCATCATCGTTTTTGATCCATTTGGAGGAGAGAAAAAAGACTAAACATCAACAAACCATCCCAACGAGGACACAAGTTTTCATTGACAGATGAATGTGAGATTTGTCTTTTAAAGCCACGTTCAATGTTGGCCCTCAGCCTGATGTGTCTCAGGACAAGTGTTGACAATGGCTGCAGTTAGTGGCCATTTGTCCTGTACAAATTAAAGCCCAAGTCAAAAGGCTACTTGAAGCACCTTCTAATACAAACTGGGAGAACCTGTGAAGCAAAGCTTTGCACAATGGGTGTTATAGAGCAGAGGAAGTTGGAGTTAAAGAAGGAAGGATGCCCTCTTAAAAACCAGGAAATGAGACTCCAGGATGCCAACTGCTCACCACCAAGGATCAGGTCACACAGCGAGATACTTACTCACTCTGCGGTGTCTATTTAACCTTCTGTGGTGGCACACATCTGATTTCAACACACGTCAGACATAGTAATAAAACACAGGAATGCCACCGTTAGACATCAAGGAAAAAGAGGTGCTAAAGGTAATTAATATTCTTAAAATAGACGACAGTGTTTAATGCGTCTGTTCCCATCATGGTGCATTTCAAGTCATGACAGGTGTGTCTTTATTTGTATCATATTTGTTTCTCGGACAACATGGCATAGCCCATATTTTCCTCCTCTCTTGTAATGAGTCATCAACCGCTGCTGACATTGTCTGTCAATAAAAGATCACTTCTTGTGCTCTTAAATCACGCTTGACTGCAAATTGTAAGGTGGCTCAGTAATAGCCTACTCCCATCTAGTACAAAAACACACACACACACATAATGACAGAAATCAGCTCTTGATATTTTAACAGTGGGAGGATGCAGGAACAAGGCCAAGGGCTGGGAAAAGGGAGGAAGGAGAGGGGAGATGGGCAGATAGACACACTCATTAAGATAGCTTGGGTGTCAATGTAATTCATCAAGCCTGCTAAGGCCATGGCCCGCTGCCAAGGATCAAGGTGTGGCACTTTCCCTCACCAATCACTGTCAGTGGTAGCGTCACTCGCAGCCGGTTTGCTGGTCTTGCTCGTGCTATTATTATCAATATTGATTAAATAGAAATGAGAGGAAATGACTGGCACATAGGATCATCTTCAATTCAATTTATGTCCCATACATTTAATCTGATTTCCAGAGAAAATGTAAGTCTTTATCACACAGTACCACAATAATCTCTCTCTCTCTCTCTCTCTCTCTCTCTCTCTCTCTCTCTCTCTCTCTCTCTGGTGCTCTCTCTCCTTATCCCACATGCACAGTTGACTTTGTATTCCCCATAAACTCATTTATAAGTCAGACTTATCATTTTGTCAATTCAACATAGCATAAAGCTGTCAGGAACCCAAACAGAAAAATGACACAGGTGCCTATATATATGGACACATCTTTGTTATAGTCAAGTATTGTTAGTTCAATTGTTTTTCTTCAATTAGTTCAAGGTTTTATAAACATATTGTGTCACTATTTGTCAAGACAGATTAAACAGAAAAATTAAAGAAATAAAACTTTAATAAAGTCTATTATTTATAGTAGTATAATTATAGTTAAATAGCCAACTCATTTCTGTGTACTTTTCATTCAAATGAATTATAGTTAAAAAATAAAAACAAATGCTTTATGCTCCCATCAGAACTGGTTTTCACAGCTTGTCTCTACTTAATATATAGATAAAGTTATGTTGCTATGAATACGACTTGCTCAGTGTATTCACAAATGAATAGAAAGGTTCCAGAAGCTTTTAAATTAAATTCAAACACGCACCAATAAAAGTAGCAAATAAAAATACCATTTAGGGAGTGTTTGGCAACAAGCACATCAATATCAGGATAAACATTTTTGTCTTTCCACTCCTTCCATCTCTTAGGTAATGCTACACAACCAATGCAAAGCAGGAACTGTGCCTCTGCACGTTAACTCTTCACCCATGACTGGGATTTCTGGAAAACAACATGGCGTCATTGCACCTGAAGCTAAATTTTAAGTTGCACAATCTGTCAAGCAGAACACACACATGCCCACACGGTCAAACCCACCTAAAAGCAGTCCAGCTCTTACTGCAACTTAAAGGACGTAGCTAAACTGAGGAAAGTGTGTTTTTCCTTTTTAAATTACCCAGAAAATGTGTGATCCACTGCTGTGAGTACTGTCCCTCCAGGCGATGATGGATGGATCCATTGGATGTCTTCTGATTAAGTGACTGTATCTAAACACAAGCTCCAATCTACCAATTTGTCTCAGTAGAAAGCCAAAGCTGATTGATTCCTTGTAGAGTAGTTTCTCTCTCCCTTTATTCATCCATTTCCCCCTCTTCTCTTTTCGTCAGTTTGTTCCAACTATGCCCTGTTAAGCATAACGTGACAAAGGTGCACTGCTCCCCGAGTGGCCTGGCCTTACAACAAGCTCTGTACAGTGAAAAGCTGCACAAATGGCCATTCATATCAATCACTAAACACCATCAAACAGGCCTTCAGTTTCCAAAGGCATTGAGGCAAACACAGCCAGTCCTGTTCTGAGATGAAAAGTTGCGTGTGACCGAAATTCAAGGTGCTAAAACGGTGTTGAAACTCAAAAGCGGCATTCTCTGCAGGTTTTTATCAACGTGGTGGAAGTAAAACTCAAAATTCTTTCAATTTTCAACACCTTTTTGATAAAGTTTGCAAACTATTTCGTATGGTTTGTGATGTGTTGATGAAAGAGAGCATTATGCTGATCTCCAGGGGTGTCCTTTAGAGGGAAAATTAAGTGGAAGAGAAAGCTATAGCTTAGGAGGTGTGAAGGGCTGTCCAGGTTCCAGTGTTCAGCATCTGTCCCCTGAGCAACAAGACAGTCTGTGTGGGGACCAAAATACCTCACTGCACAAAGGATGTCCTGTATTTTTCATGCACACACATTGAACCACACTCTGACCCCCTGAAGCTTTTCTCTTTGTCACAAGGCACACGTTTCTGAGCCCAAGCTTACAAATACTTGTTTGCTGACAGCCTGCTGGTTTTCTGAGCTGCAGAGCAGAAGAGTGAAGAGCTTAAACCCACATCTCTTTTCCTCAGGCTGATAAAGTGCTCTGATAAGCTACGAGGTGCTGGTGAAAAGTGGCTGGCCCTCAGCCCCCAGGGCTACAATATGAAAGAGTGGCTTGTCTGGAGCAAAGCAGAACAGAAGAGATAATGAGGCCAGAAAAAAAAGCATGGAAAAAAGTCCAGAAGAAAGGAATTGGATTAATGATGAAGTGGTCTGGGTGCAGCGTGCATGTCTGTATATGCGTTAGCTCAGGTATGCATCTATGTGTGTGTGCATACATTTGTGAGAACTTACTTTTGCCACCAGCTGTGGGCGGCAAGAGGGGGGTAGGGTGTGTAGAAATGGGGGAGCCCTGCCATGTGTTTATGTTGACTAATGAGCTAATTACCCAACCCCTAATCTACCTCAACTTGTGTCATTTCACAGGAATGCTGCAGCAGTCAAACGCTTGCAGATTATGGGTCATTTCCTGACAGTTAAAGGCAAACTACTACAGCAGTAATTCCTCCACACACCAGGCGTTAAACCACAAGTTCTGCAGCCTCTCCATTTGCCTCTTTGGTGATTTGGTTCTTGATGTATTTGTTTGAGCACATATTCTTCTTTGTCATCCCTACTTTAGCAAGTGACAGCCCAGACTCCCATCATTTGTACAGTTTAAATATAGTATCAGTTATTCATTATTTTATCAAAAATGGCTCAAATCTGTGCAAGTCAGATTTGGATTGGTATTCCAGATGCAAGCACCAGCATTATGCACAGATTTCACTGCTTACATGTTAAACTCACATCGCACTTGTTTTGAAAAGTATTTTGAGCCTGATCTTTTTACATTTTGCTATGTCCTTCATGTAATTGTTTATTTGTGGCACCACACATGTGTTTAAATACATATCATTGTTTCCAGTGAAAACAACATATTTCCAACTGTGCTGATTTCAATGTTTCAATTTCAAGTGTTCCTTTCTTCATTCTTCTACTTCTTAAGATAAATAAACTGTTTTGAAACCTGTAAAAATGTACAAAGCTGAAAATAAGCTTGTTTTCAAAGGATAGCAACAATAGCTTAAAAGGGAATTTCACCAATTTTACACATCAAAATCTGTTTACAGATATTAGGGGGTAGTAGCCTTCTGAATATGTAAAACAAGTTGTATTAAGTCTTTTTGTGGTTCCAGAGGGAGTGGCACAAAATTTGATGAAAGTGATGTAACTTGAGTCAGCGTCAGTTCCGGCTGAATATTTAACTTTTGAAATTGAGAAAAAGAACTGTAGGTGTGGAGTAGAGTTCTTAATCTCTGCCTTAACCCGACTGGGCCCAACCCACCGGGTTCTCAAAATCCCCCCAGCCTTGAATCGGGTTGGGTTCGTACAGACCTTATAATAGGTCTAACGTCAGGAATAACGCATGGTGTACCTTGTGACCGCCATCTTCTGAATATATCTTAAAAACAAAAAATCTGTGGAAATTCAGGTTTGGCCCAAAACTGCTGCCATGGTCCGGGCTTGTGTTGGGCTTGGACAGAAACATCGCGGTCCATGTAGGGTTGAGCAAAATTATTTTGGAGTTAGAAAGACGTGATCTCACCAGATCTCTGTAGCCCTCATCTCTGCTTAAGGCTAATGGCTAATGGCTACTCTAGCCACTGCTATCATAACACACTGAGTTGCATTGTGGGTAATTATGTCGCCAAGTTTTGACAAAGATGAAGAAAGCGTGCAATATCTTTGGTCCTGCTGTATTGTTTTTGTCCATGATAAATCCGATAAGGTTATAGGAGTGCAATAATAATTTTGGGCAGTACTCATTTAACCCAGAGAGATATCATCAGAGTAAAGTATAGCCAATAGCTTTATATAGCCATAAAAGCTCTTCATGACTTGGCTGAAAAACTGCCTCTGTCAGGATGATTCAAGTCTTCGAGAAATATGAAATAGTCTGACATTTAGCAAAAACATTACAGTGCACCTGGAAAGGCTACATGTTGGGATATAGGTTTGGGAATTGCTTTTAAATGGGTCAGGTGAGTGCTGACTAATCCGCTCAGCATTACATCTCTTGAAGTATTGCTTGCTTTCATCTAAGATGTATTTAGAAAAAACATAACTGAAATAGCTTCCGCACTACACTGGAATTGTCAGAAGTAAAGTAACTCATTTTACATATTAACTACCTCTTGAAGGTGCATATTTTTCAACTGAAACATTGTAGATGAAAGTAAAAGATTTGAGGAAAAACAGGCAAAAGTTTAAAGTACTTTGGAGGATTGAATTAATCAAATTTCTAAGTCAGACAGCATGGGAGGTCTCCATCCCCTTCACCCACAGTGAGAGGTGTGAGTGGGGATTTAGTGAACTCCCCCCCCCTCCCATCCTCCTTGTTCATCATCTACCTCCCCTGGGGTGTGTGCTGCTCGGCTCCCCGTCAACAAGCTCTCATCCATCACTCCTAAGATTTCACTTTAATAGGTGGTCCTCTTCCTCCGTTCACACACCCTTCACACACATGGGAAAATTGTGGAGATCAAGACAGCAGAGGGTGAAGAGTAAAACTTGGTATTGTTTAAAATGTTTTGATATCAATAACCTTTGTTGCCTATTAGATACATGGGTTTTGGTACTGAAACTAAAACAATGGCTGCTAATAGTAGCACTAGCTGCACTGCTGCCATATTGCTTTTTATTAAAAGGAGACACATTCCTTATACAGTAGGTGTTGACTACTACTTCAGGCCACTGCACTGTACTGTCTTCTTACATCTTTGATTGATATTGGCATATCTGTTGTTTCTGTAGCGTTGAACATAGTGTATACTGAGTAATGTCTTTGGCGAGAATAAAAATAAGTTGTACCTTGAACCTTGAGCAATACTTTTTTGATACATCACATTAAGAGATATAAAGATTTTTTTCTTCTAAACCCTTTTTCTATTTAACAAAGGAAGGCCAACTCTTCAAATGTCTTGCTGTTCAATTTTGTCTAAACAAAGGTTTTTGATACTCTATGCTACGGGAACATTTTGGTCCTTAGTTAAGAGGCATAAACATTAACATTACAGCTGCAGAAATTAACACCACAATGATTTGTTTTTGCTCTTGTTCCCCAGCTTAGTGCACATCCATGGCTCAGAGGGCTAAGCACGTATACACCAGCATGCTGGACGAGCCCGGGCCGAGCTGCGCAGTAGCTCCTCCATTCAAACAGGAGGCAGGTTGGTTGATATTTAAATGGCCTCTGTTTGTTTTTCTTCTGGTCCCATGTGTGCATGTGAGCTCAGTATAAAGGCCCATGTCCTTTTGAAGGGGATAGCACCAGGAAAGTGAGGGGGAAGGAAACTTTGCTTTGGTGTTTTATATATCAACGGAATGACTTCCCTCAAATAAAGACGTGCTCCATTCTGCCGGTCGGGCTGGAACAAGCTGCTTGTTTCCTGTCCTGAAAACTCGCAGTGTGTTCGAACAATGCACCCAGCCAGACTAGAGGAGATGTCACCTCTTGAAGATTTGGCGCGGTGCTTTTGTTTGACCGCAAGTTCAGGCTAAATCATATGTTTACAGTATTTGTGACATTTGAATGAACTGACACAATTGTGCCATTTGAATTCATATAAATGCTGAAACAATACATAGCTGCTTTGAAGCTATCGTCTGGAACAAAAGGCAGAGATGAAAGTATTTCCTTTAAGACTATAAACATTTATTCAAACTCTCTTTAGCCATAAACAGTAGCCACACAATAAATCTGCTAAATAATGGAGTTAAAAACACTTTTGCTAATGAATTAATCTAATTGCTAATGAGTTAATCTTCCTCAACCTCTAGTCTCACTAGCGCTGCGGAGGAAGGTCTGCCTAGTCCACACAACATTCTGGGATAGGAAAAAAACCTGCTTTGGTTTATTGGCATTTCTTTAAACCCAACACAACTAAAACTAGTTCCTTCCCAAGGCCTCTGCAAAATAGCCTCGGAAAGGAACTTGTTTTGGTTGAACATGTGTACGTTCAATCTCTTCAAATTTTTTTAGTCTTGCAAGATAAACCTCATATTGGACAGATAGTCTAGCTAGCTGTCTGGATTTGCCCTGCAGAGATATGAGGTGCAGTTAACCATATTCCTCTTAAATTCATTTTAGAGCCAACACAAAGAAAGAGGATGGCGACGGACATCCAGCTGAAATGAGGGACATCGTAATTTCCGGCAGCAACGGAGCAATGCTGGAAATGAAACCTCGTCAATTTTAGGCCAACAGCCATATCCACGCTACGGACAAAGGCTTCTCTTTGCCTTTTTCCGCTGGGAGCTCGCCATGGAGAGTTTCTCACTCGCGTTGCCCCCTCATCAAATTACAGCCCTGCTCCCTCCTGTCATGTTGGCAAACAAAGGTCTTAAAGCGCACTTATTGTGTAATTGTGCACTAATTGCGTGTAATTTCCTCTAATCTCAGACATAATGTGGCCTTTCATATCAACTGGTTGGAGAGAAAAGGGAGCTGTTGTTCTCCCTGCATTTTTTTATCACCCCTTGTGCTCTCCTACTTTCACTTTCAGAAGCACACAGTCTTGATGCTCTGCTTTGTTTTCCATTTTGGGGAGGAAGGAGACTTTTAATGTTACACAGTGTAAACATTTTGACAATAAAAAGGTTTGCTCCGGATGTTAATAAAGACATGCCTTACATTACTGAACCTCAACAGATGAGCAAATGCTCGGTACTGTGGTTAAAATAAACAGCATGAAATTCAGAGAAATGTCTATGGTAGTGAAGTAGTTCTCGGTGAGCTCCTCCACCTTTGGCCTGGATTCTCTCCGTGGTGAACATCAGGCAGTCTGCAGCTGGAAGTGTTTCTGCGGTTTGGCCAGGTGTCTCTCTGCCCTGCCTGGGACAAGGCCTCAGCAGGACCTGGGACTGGAGTCTGGGAGCAGGCTGGAGACGCTGAGCGAGCTGGCTGCCCCTCCGTGATCTAAAATGTCCCGCAGACCCACCTGACTGGTGGTCAGCTGTAATTGATACAACACGAAAGGAGCGCTGGAGGGGACAAAGACAAAATTAAGCTGTGTGAGCATGCGGGGAAGAGAAACATAGAGCTGTAGAGAAAGAAGAGGGAAGGAGAGAGGGGATAATGGAAATTTTGGACAAATTCTTCAACTGAGGAGGCCTTTTGGTTAAATAATGGAACGCAGACGTTAATATGGTTTCCAGGGGCTTTGGCAAGCAAATATGAACATATCAAGTAAAAACACAGTATCTAATATCTTTGCTGTGCTAGATTTTAGTGTGAGTGAGTAGAGACTGCAAGGTAAGAGGAGATGCAGTGTTTCTAAAACCATTCAGCTGGGCTTTTTTAAGGGACCCAGCTGTGCACCCTGGAGGTCCTGTGAGCTCTGTGGCAAAATCAGCGCATTGAGGCCAGACTGCAGCTTTAGAGCCTGGTTAGCCATGACCTGATGTTCCAGGAGCCTCTGTGAATTGATGGGCCCCAGGAGAGTCGTCACAAGGGCCCTTGAACAATTACCCATTCATTAGTGCAGCTACAGCAACAGCAAACGGGCAAATACTCATAAATGTTGAAAAATAAATTTCCTTTTAAATTTAATGTGAAAAATTTAGACCAAAGGGTTGTTTTTACCCAAGGATATTTTTCTGTTTTAAATTTGAGAATTTAAAATGAATTAAAGATGTAAGAAGTTGGTATGTGAAAGATGGAAAATTCTGGCTAATTTGTCCTCCACCACCCACGTTGAGATATTCAGGCGAGTGCACTTCATTTTCAATAGTGAAATTTTAAAGAGACCATCAAATAAGTGTATATTCCCTCGTGAATATGGCCAGTATATTTTGGGATAATGTGGCTGAACTGGCTCGAGTACATCACGCCTCATCTGCCAGGACTCCACACTGCTGTTACATAAGACAGCTGAGCCAGTCCAGACATCTAGACCAGTCCTTATGTGGACAAAAATGGGTGTGTTCACTGTGTCCCCTCGCTCAAACCCATTTACCATGACTGTATCAACCAACTTTTCTCCAGAGTTTTCAAAGTCTCTTTCACTCTTAAAGATTAGAGGCCTGGACTGGAGGTCAGCTGCATCAGTTAAATTTTTCTATGCTTCACTGGCTAGTTATTTATAGAGAGAGAACAAATATACAATGGAAGGAGGGTAGTGGTTTGGATAGGAGGCAGGTTAAGCCCAGGAACATCTGTCCTTTCAAAGGCATCTCTTTCCTGGTATGCTCAGAATCCACTCCATGGGTGTTGGCGTTTCACTGGTAGTCAGAAAGATGGCATGCTAGTCAAAACAGAGCTGAAGAGGGGGGAGCGAAGAACCTCATCCAAGCCCAATCTCCCATATCACCAAGCACATTACAGAGTCACCTGACTCCCAACAATACTTACAGATATTGTAGGTTGGTCTTGCTGAACAGAAAACTTTCCTCATTCTTCATGAGGGTCTAGAGGATATAAGGTGTTTTGTGCAGCAAGAGACTACATACAGCTGAGCCAGTCCAGACACTGTATATATAGAAAAGATGTACTTACTGTGACAATTCTTACGTCTGTTTTTGACATTTTAAGATTGGTATTAGTAGTATCTATGCAATGGACAACAGGTACACATTTCATTTATTTTCGTCAGTTTTTCCTTTGGACTGTCATGACGTCTTCTCAAGGCAGGAACAGGACAGACCTGTGTGTGTGTGTGTGTGTGTGTGTGTGTGTGTGTGTGTGTGTGTGTGTGTGTGTGTGTGTGTGTGTGTGTGTGTGTGTGTGTGCTGACAGAGTCTCTGTTTAGTCTGTCTGCGTCAGAGATGCTTCATTACACACTCGTAAATTTAACCGCACCGACCTTTTACTCTCTCATTCACTCATTCTTATAGACATGCATGGAAAACAAACACACACACACACACACACACAAATAATGTACGCACAAGCACCTAGTAGGAAAATTTCAACATCTTTATTCACCTTTATTTACACTTGAATTTTGTTATTAAAACAAATATTTGTAAATAATCATATTATGTAATAAGATGACATCAGTTTTATCAATATGACGGCACAAAAGATCAACCATAGTTTTCAGATTCATTCAAGCCCAGTACAATAATACTGTTTGATATATTACTCTAAATTGTAATACAATGTCTGTGATTTCTTGTGTAAAATATTTATTGTTGCTTCCTTAGTTTCTCAATCGGCAGACAATAAGCAAAACTGTACAAAAGAACTAATTGAATGGCAAGATTTCTTTTTCTTTTCCTGTGGACCTGGTGTGTTTTACTTTGTCAGCCATGCATAAGGAAACTTTGAGGATGAACAGCAGACTAAATAAACACACCGAAAGCAGAAATATCACATACTTGCACTGGCTGAGAGATGAGTTATATCTGAAACTTTTCTAGGTCTCTGAGTATACCATGTCTTCTCTAATTTTTCTCAATAGCCTGCATCTAAATCAACTGTTTATTTTAAAAAAGACCGACACATATGAAATAGCCTACATATCCCTAACAAATAATGTTAGCCTTTTGAATTCCCAAATTTTCCCATCCATTACTTTAGTTATCATAAACTACATATGCATGCTAATGCACTCTTCAAACCATTTCACAACATTTCAATCTCCAAAGAAATCCCAAATATCCTCTCCTCTAAGTCTGTTGATTGTAATATATCAACATATTTCTATTTAATGTGATGGCAATTCCAGTGTCCTCTTAGAAAATATTTAAGTTAGAGCATTAAACAGAAGACTTCAGGGCAATCTTAAGAGTAAATAGAATAGAAGGATAGAATGCCTTTATTGCCATTGTACACAAGTGCAGTACCTGTGCAATGAGATTGAAGCGTTGACACAACATATAAAAATGTAAGATATAAGAATATAAAATATCAAAATATAAAGTATAGGTAGTGCAGAGAAAAAAGAGAGGGGGGGGGGACCTGGTGCACAGTCCTGAGTCCTGAGAGGTGTCTTATTTTTTTAGCAAACTTATGAAAACTATATGCTTACATTTGTTTTATTTATGTGACACATTGGTGAGACGTTAAAAGTAGCGTTTTTCTAGGGTGTACTATTTGTTTTGTTTTTGTTGTTATGCTCAATTTAGGGTATTTTGATTGATGAAATAACAATTGGTTTACTTTTTGCTTATGAAAATGTAGGCCTACGAGCAGCGCATTGTATATTTCTGCGCGGAGCTGTAGGCCTGTGTGTTGGAGCGTTGTCCCCATGCAGTGACAGATGGACGGTAATTGACAAGTCTCTGTGATCGACGCTTGTTCCCGAGGCCCACGAACACGCCCACCTGGTTCCTCTGTGCAGAAGCGACAGCAGCGAGCAGAGAGATCGAATAAAATCCAAACAGGATCAAGTCCACATTGAGCATTCAGGTCTGGCCGAGAGGGGGTGTTCTCGCTAAATGTGTCGAATCCTTAAAATAGTAATGTTTACACTGTAAAAACGAAACAAAAAGGAAGTGGAAAAATCTTTTGTTTTTTTTTATCGATTTTTTCCCCCAAAGAATACATTTGCTGGATTATACCTCTAGGGAGTTACATTAAAATATTTTTTCTATCTATTTTAAAAAATTACAACTCATGACATAAAACGTCCATTTCAATTTGTTCACAGTGGGAGGTGGTTTTGTTTAGACCTCTTTGCAGTATTATATATTATTGTCTAGAGAGGAGGAAATTAGTTTTAATTGTCCTTGTACAGCAAACAACCCCTCTGTTTCCTCATGGTTATAATAAGTTTCATTATTTCCCATCACAGACTGATTCCAAATACAGTACATCCTGTAACCCTTCAGGCAAAAATTCTAAAAGGTTTCTGTGGGGTCACAAATGCAGTGCATGCTGGGAAGTCTATGTTTCTCTTTTATTTTATTTATTTTTATTTAAATTTTGTTGGCTTAGATTAGAAATTTGATTTTACAAAACACAATCACATGATACCTTTTTTGCACTGTAGTATTGAGTATTCATTTATAGCAACGACAATATATATTTGCTTCCCTTTTATAAGAAATACCTGTATAAAACATGTACGAAACAATCGGAAAAATAGCTAATAATTAAAGCACAAATAATGTAAATTGTTAGGTTTACCTTGTTAGATATTCACAATGATTGTACAATGCATCATGAATCAGAATATCATGAAAGCTCAACAGAGCTGTGCAGGAAAGGAATCCCCATATAATTACATTTTAAGAGCAGAGGAAGCTGAAGGCCGGCACCCCATCATTTAGTCGGCATTAAATAAACACAAGGCCCATCAGCGACAGATATGCCCTCACACATTTGCACAGTAAAAAATGACTTGCATGGCCGTGAGCAAAAAAAAATCCAGGGTCATGATCAGGGTAGGTAATGAACACGTTGTGCTACTGAAAGCTGATATATTGAATGTGGGTTAATCATTAAAGCACCAAAAAAATAAAATCAACATGTTATCACTTTAGTGTGTCATCAATCCAAATGCAATGCTTCTAAAACAAAAATGTAAAGCATGACACATTATTCAGCATGGGGAAAGATCAGGAAGCAACATGTTGCTACTTGCCCAGTGGCATAACACAATATCAGTAGACTGAGAATGATAGCAACCGCTTCTTTACACTACTACAAACACTACTACAGTCCCATTGTGTAACACTATTGTTACTGATTGAAAACAATTTCAATAATTGAAGGAGAGTAATGTGTTTGCAGGATTTTCATAGAAGTGACATGTGATATCGAACACATGTCATGGAATTTCTATTCTTCTTCTGCCCTGGCTCACCTTTGATGTGGAGCCACAACCGTAGTAAACCTCTAAGAACCTACGAAGATGTGCATTACACAGGGATTACACTGGTACAATGACAAACAATTATTGGGAGTGAAGTTAAGATCAAAAGCTGAAGTTTGTTCAACACCGAAATCACAGTGTCAGCCAGTGTGATTGTTGTCTCTATTCCAATGCAAATAATTCATTCATTTTATTTTATTATGTTTTTAAAAACCAGATGGCATATTTTTGGTTTCGTCGTATTGTTTGACCCTACTATTAAATCTATTTCACCCTTTCATTTCTAATGATTAAATTTAGGTAGAAATAATGGAAACAGCCATTTAAAGTACATCAGTATGAGGAGTGATGATCAAACTAAAAATGTAAATGAAGGTCCATATTTATGAGAGTCCAATTAGGCCAGGGAAAATCAGGTTTTGATGTATATATTTTTGCAATCCCAAATGTTGACTTACATCTCAATGGCACAGACATTAGAAGCCCTTGTTGAGCTCTGTCTCTCTCCAGTTGTAGCTTAGTGATTTAGGATGGTCTTTATAACCCTGAGGTCAACATCAACATTGTTTTAAGGTGTCCTTGTGTGGGCAAGCAGTGTCTACGCTCCGTGACACAATAATGCATTTTTTAATTGGTAATTAGAAGGTTAAAACTCCTAAAAAAACCTTTTCTTGTTTTATCATAAATGATTGTATGTCTACAAAAGTGCCACTGCAAAAGTCCTCTACCAAATGTAGACAAATGTAGAAAAAAAGATACCCAAAAATAAAAGAAATGATTCAAATAATAGTACTATAGATTCTGTTAAATTGCTAATACGCCTCAACAACAACTACATTATGACTTGTTTTTAATGTTCCACCCACTAATGTGCCTCCAGAGAGCCCACGCTTATGGTCTCAACTGTGCAACGTACCAAATATTTAGAGTAATAGCTGGTTACTGCGCTATCTCTACCACTACAAGCTGTCAATCTCTGCCCCGGAGCTAATTAAAAAGGCCCCGGCGCTTTATTTGTTTGCACACACTCTGAGGGCAGACTGGAACAGTCAGGCGTGGGGGCACGACAAGCACGCCATGCCCCCTTAAATCACTCCCCTGTGCCAAAACGCTGACACCACACAAGAATCTTGACAAAACATGTCGCTGTGTCCCTAGTGTAGGCAACACAAGAGCGAGGAAAAATCTTGATGGGTTTGATTTATAGGAAATTTACAAACATTCTGTCTTTCTTTGTTATATTTGTCTCTCCCCTCAGCTCCAATAAATGTTGTCCTTTTTGTGTCACACAGATTCATACCCTTCTTGTATTTCCTATTTACATAAAGCACAGGACTTTTGCACAGTAGGCTACATATAATATAAAACAACAATCTCAAATGACTTACCGTATTGTCCCAAGCCTGCATCCCATCACCTCATCCTGTTCTAGGATATAATTCATTTTCTCTGTGTGTCACCACTGCTGTCGTTGAAGTGGTTTTGCTACTCTCTGAAATCTGGACGTCTTAAGAAGTGACACAAAGTTGGAGCTGGCATGGAACAAAAGACATTTATTTTAATTGTATTGCAGTGGACCCTGGGGCATCAGCTGCTGTGGCCTCATGGCTCTCTGCTGCCACCTGTCTGTCTGTCGAGAAGCAAATTAGGACCTGCTCTGAAGATAGACCTGCAGAATGTGCTGAGTAATGCTGGGGGAACATGTCAAAATATCTCATTTATGTCTTGATATTGTTATTTTTTTGGTTTCCAATGATTAAATATTTTAATTGACAAGGTGAAGAGTAGGACTAAACATATTCATCTGTGCCATAATATACCAACGTGATATTGTAAAGTGACAAGACTTACTTGAGATAAATCATTTGATGGACTCTCTAGAAGGCAGCGGTAAAATTGTCTTGATCCTGATCACATCTCTGCAAACCACTGTTTGGAGAGCAAACCTCTGTTTTGCATGACTTTACGGGCCAACAGGAAGCCGTTGAAACTCTAACATAAATAGCAATCAGGCCATGAGTAAACCAATCAGCAGCTTTGTTTCAAAATATGCACCAATCAATTAGCAAATGGATATCCTTCCAAATTAAGAGACCAAATCAAAGCATCTCAGGAAACACGTTACGGACAATCTACAGTTTGTTTTGCTTGATTTGTTTTCATTTGATTTTTACTTGATTTAAATGTGTTTACATTGCAGAGGGTTTTATTATTTGATCAATCATCCATGTGTTCTGTTTGTGTTCAAGTTTTAGCAGTTATCACCTGTTGAGCTAATTTTATTTTACATTCTATTTCTTGGCAATATCTTCTTGTACACTGTGAAGATGGATAACAATAGCCAATCATCTTATGTTCATTACTGTCTTTAGATTTATAAAGAACTTTCCTTGGAAGCTTTTGAAGACAGCCGGTTGGCCTCATATGTACTCTAGTCCCACTCACACAGCTGTCTCCCAGGCTACAAGCAGAGAGCTTCATCACCTGATTCCAGCTGCAAACCACAAACAGATTGAGGGGGGATTTTGTGCAGTCAGGCCATAATCGGCACGGAAGATGAAGAGGCCAAATATTATAGATCTTGCCCCTCTGGCCATCAACAAAGAACACTTCGCACAGCTCTTTGTGCCAGTGACGGCTGATACAGTAGTAGCTAGGAATGTTGTCTGAGCATATGACAACATTTCCCAGACCACTAAACATTGAAAACAGACCAACGAGACAACATATTGCATTGATTTAGTCATTTGACAAATAGCTTTGGAATGAGTATCTACATCCAGTCGTTTCTAAGCGGTTGCCATATAAGTAGTGGATAAAAGGAAACACGGTTTCTTATTTTAAGAACAGGAAATGAGACAATGACAGGAGACAAACTTATCACATATTGAGATGATTGTGGTAACTGTGGTGAGAAATGCTCTCTGGTTGGTGTCTTTATTGTCTCTCCATGCTGAAGTCCTGATGTGGTCATCCCATTCACAAGATTTTCATTACATCTGGTGCACTGCTGCAGCTCATGTCCACATGTTTACAGTACAGGATCCTATTAGTCGTGTATTTCTACCAAGGAATGTTGTAATAACCTACCTGAAATTGAAAATATGTGTATACTGTACGTTTTGTTTTTTCTGTGATTTTCTGTCAACTTCTTTTGTTGAATCTGTGTTTCCATTTGACCTTATTCCTTTGAATACAGCAGGGTAGCTGAGTGGTTAGAGAGGATCTGTCTTCTGTGGCAGCAACAATTTGAACTCCTAAAGTATCTTTGAGCTCTGAAGCTTTAAACCAGCAGTTGAGACTCGGGTGTGTTACTAAGGTTGTACTCTGACCTTTTTGGAAGCAGGCGAGGGAGCAAGAATTTCCTTGTGTGAACCAGTGTAGTGTTTTTCTTTAATCTCTCTTAACATGCAGATACTACTGGTACAGCTGAATACAACTGTTCACATTGTGTGAGATGTAATGGGATAAAACGTTACTTTTCAACCATAAACAGCCTATGTTGTTATTTGAAATGGGTTCACTGGACATGATTGTATTTTACACTTCACACACCTGCCCTACGTGTGAACACAAGGTTAACCCTTTCATTATGCATCAAGGCAATCAGCACCAAACAACCACCGAGGATCGCAGAGTTTGGCTTGTCAAAACAAAACACAGTGATTGCCCTCCATTTGATTTTCCTAAATCCTGCAAACTCCAATGTGGAACTTCTGTCAGCGAGAGCTGAGCCGTTGAGAAAACAGGATTACTCGCTATGGCAACACCTGGAAGCAGCACGTGCGAGCAGGAGAGAAAAATGATCCTGGTTAACTGCCACAGATAATGGCACTGCTATATTTATATTTTGTCTTTGGCAAGGAACAACTTAGCCATTCCACCGTTAACCACAGCCAGCTTTTTTGTCTAAACATTGCCAGTGTGACTCTTGACTCAGTGTTGGAGTGAAGTGTAACAGAAGAGTTTCCAAATCCTAACAGGGTCATTGGTGTCAAGTGACTTAGAGTCCTCAGAGTTTCTAATTACTGGAAGTAGGAGTTGCAGCATGTCAATGAGTGCAATAATGTGGTTGACAAAAAAAGACCTGGAAAGTGAAGACAATAGAGGGTGTTTCATTATGTAAGTGACATGTTGATTAGTCCATGTGTTCTCCTGTGGTAATGCATTAAAGACACATTCGCTGATTGCACTACAGAACCTACAAAACATCTTGTTTCTGTCATAGATCAATGTTAATGTTTTGTAACTAAATGACATTAGTTTGATTTGTTAAGTTTGTCTGATGTACTGACAATTTCATGGCTAAGGACTCAGCTGAAGAAACGCTCACAGGCCAGGAGGTAGTTAGTAAATGTGTGGTTGCAGAGAGGGATTGCTACATGATACATGCAGAAAGAACAAAATGAGCGTATATACGCAGGAGAGGTTTGGCTCCTATTTTCACCAAACCAAATCCGTAATGTCTGAGACACATTTGAAATAAAGGAGGAATACTTAGGTTGGAAAAACATACACTCTTGCCCTGGCAATATGATCACGTGAAAAGCACCCTCATTCTTGATTTAATATCTTATGTATTTCTCTATATCGTTAAATTATTGACACTGTGTGAGTTAAAGGAGAATTCAACAATTTCAACACATAGTTATGGTGTTTGTAAATGTGGAGTGCTGTCAGAAGAGAGAAATATGAAAAAATGAAAACAATCGGAGCTGCCTTCACCGTATTATCCTCCTGCTAGAGTTAGCACCCAATAGGTTTAAACAAGGCAAGTTTTAAACGTGTTTTTAGCCTATAACCATATTGTCATTACAGAATGTCATTACAAGGGCCTACCCATGTGAAGTGATTCCTTCAGAGGGAACACAGTAAATCTGACTACAGTAGATGTGAAAGAAATGCATGAAAGTTGTGTTAATTCAGCTGTGTTTAGTTCCTGTGTTGATACTGCAAAGAGTGCTTCGGGACCATCTACAAACTACAACACAGAAAAGAGATACAGACATATTTTCAAAAATAAGTGCTATAGTACAACTAGCAGGAGACAAGTTGTAATTGTAACACATTTTATGACATTTAAAAGTACTCTGACTTAAATCATAATTTGTGTCTGCTTTGTTTTAGTCTTGAATTGCCAGACCTAGCTCCACAGCGCTGTGGAGTAAGGACTGGCTACACCACACATACATTCTAGAATAGAAAGAAAATCATACTCTCCACGTTGTTTGCATTTAATAAAACCAATCACAATCGTCTTTGTTGGCGCTAGGCTCCAGTCGCAGAGACACAAATAGTTTAGGAAAAGGAACTTGTTTTGGTGGAACATTTGCACCCTGCAAAAGAAAACATAACATCAAATATTAAATTAAGTTCACACAATGTGATGTAATGCTTCAACACTTAAAGGTGCTTCTGCTCCTTCTCCCTCAATTAAAACAATGGAGTGTATAAACATTTTTATACAGTATATACACATATATATATATATATATATATATATATATATATATATATATATATATATATATATATATATATATATACACTATCTAAATATGTTGAGTATATTTGTTGCCGCATGTTATACCCTGAAAAGTCCAAAGCTGTCTTAACCAGGCTAGTTATGTGGAAAATCATTGAAGCATCATGTTTCACAGATTTCTCCAAAGGATGACCCTCCTGATTTATTCATCACTCCCATTCAGTGCTACTGATAATGGCTGTCTCTGACCTCCCACACCCCGGTTCACATTCAGGTGGAGCTTCTGTTTGACGCCACAGGGCCACGAACCCAACCTGACAGACCTATTTTTTTTTTTTGTTGAAATTACCTTTGTCATCCACAGACCCCAGACAGTACGCCAGCCTGTGTACCAGAGCTTGCTCTGCTTTTATACAAGCTTTTCCGTTCCATCACTGTACGCATTATGACAAAATAGATGGCAACTCTCAAAAGAGATGTAGAGCCCAAGGTGAGAAAGGGCAAAAAGATGTACAAACAAAGGGAGTGAACGGGAGATAAGGTGTCAGACAAAGAGATAGTGAAAGCAGTGGAGTGAAAAATGTGTTATCGTCGGGGCCTGTTCGTCACACACTCAGGTCAGAGGGGTGTGAGACATGAGTTGGCAGAGCTAAGAGCAGGGGCTTGTTGGAAATGTGTGGGGCCATAGGAAGTGCTGTGTGGAGAAGATAACAGTGTGTGTGTGTGTGTGTGTGTGTGTGTGTGTGTGTGTGTGTGTGTGTGTGTGTGTGTGTGTGTGTGTGTGTGTGTGTGTGTGTGTGTGTGTGATGGAGGGGAGAGAAGGCTGTGGGTGGGGGATTAAGAGAGTAACAGTGTCCTCAGCCCTGCCCTGCTTTCCTCTATTCACTGCCCGCATCCTGTCTGTGTGCTGTTCCCTAATGGCTTTTAATGAGCCACTGGTGAATCCCTCTCCTTCCTGCCTTTACACAACATGCCAGGGGAAAGAGCAAGTGAAAGGAAGACAGAGAGAGAGAGAGATTTGAAATATCAACATCACTGCCTCCAGTGGTGAGTGTTCACGTGTTCTCTTCTGCAGGACCTCAAGGAAATACAACCATCCATTTAGGCAGCATGAGACAACATCTGAACTCATACAGTCTTGAATGGGGGAGTCCCACCCTGCAGGGGCACAATGCAGACTTAAAAAGTAATCTTAGCAATTTAATAAACTGTACTACCTTAGTTCCTTAAAATTAATGTTTTTTGGCTATTTTTCGTACATTTACCTGTCATGCACAGCAGTTTACAATACCCTGCCTTGTTTTAAACAAATGCAACTCTATTGTCTTTAATTCAGAATCATGCAGATGTCCCCCATTATCGATTCCTGATTTGTGCCTTACTCATTCTTGGTAACTCCACATGTTATCAGGTTTATTATGTTGTGTGTTGTTTATTGTATAGTGTTACGGATTCATGTTATTTCTATTGGTTGACTGGAGAAACAGCAACACAGATATGAGCCAACAATCTGATACAGCAAACGAATGCTGCACATTTGTAATTGCTCACTCACGTACAGTAGAAAGGTATGAAACATGACTTAGCTCTCCCTCAAATGTCACTGTCTCTCATTTTCTGGCAGGACTCCATGGCTCAGAGTTGTGTCTCATTGTTGTGATGGATGACAGGTGAGAGAGTCTCTCTGATCCCTCTGACACTCTGTAATTGAGTTAAGAATGCTGGATTAGAGGCTCCTTTTGAAAAGGGCTGAGGTCAGCTCTCTATTCTGCCTGATGCATAGCTGCACAGAGCGATAAAAAGGCCTGACATTAATTGCAGGAATGTGTGCGTATGAGAGACAGAGATAGAGGGGGAAAGAAAGAGGGTGACATTAATATTGCTAGTGTGGAACCTTGAGGTTGCTCTGAGGTCAGGATTTAAAATCAAGGTTGTTAACAAAGAGGTATGGACTGCTTGGTTACTGTTGCTATGCCTTTTAAGCTTTCATTCTTAATGTGATGAAGATTATTTTATTGGCAAGATAGATTTAAGACAGGAAAGGGGATAGAGAAGGGGAATGGCATGCAAGCCTACGTGGGGTGAAGACTCTACTGGGTGAGCTGGAGGTTGCCTCAGATTTCTTTAAAATTATGAGTAATTCCTGACACAACAGGTCTCAGATTTTACACAGAGGTAAACAAAGGTAGGCTTCTCTTTTTCTGCAAACAGCAGTTGATTTTGACTGTTGCTAGCAGATTTGTTCAGATGTATAGGTAGTGTAAGCTAATGCTAACAGGCAAACTCTGTGTCCAGCTGACCTTTGGATGTTTCCAGTGAATTTGTTTTTAAATGAGAAGCCTGTAGAAGAGTCTTACATATGAATATGATAGCTACATAGGCCTACTGTAATGCTAAAATGCTGGGGCTTAAACTAGTTCTAACTTCACAAAACTATTGTTCCAATGGGACATTTTTTGAACTTTTGGGATTCCCGGCTACTGGGCGGTGGTGCCATTGGGCTTTTTTAATATGAACACCATTTTGGAAGAGAAATCCAAAGCTTGATTGGCCTACTGCACCTATTTACATGTGTCTGTTCAAAAGTTGTTTTAGTCGTGCAACAGAAAACTCAGATTTGACAGATAGTCTAGCTAGCGGTCTAGGGTTAACCATAGTCCACATAAATCGAGTTTAGAATGCCAACACAAAGGTGAATAGTCTAGTAGCCAGCCCATAGAGCCCCATTGTGAACCTTGAGTACACCAAAGTTTTATTACAGAAATGTGAAGTATGGGTCCCCAGTAGAAGGTGAGGGACATCAGGCCAAAAATGAGGGACACCCGGCGGAACCTCTGATTCCCCACTCCTTTCCAACCCGATCAGGACCTTTTATTGCTGGTAATGAAATGGTACTACTACATGCAGCTCTTGTCCACTGCGAAATTAACAAGAGTAAAAGTAGAAGAGAAAGATGAATTTTAATGAGTTTTTTTTCTTGACTGTAAACTTGAATATGACAACATAGCTGAGCAGTTAGTGAGGCCACAGTTGCAAAATCTGCAGCAGTGATTCGTTCTAACAACAACAGTACTTATGTGTTATGGGTTAACAATTGGGTAGTGACAGCACAAGTCCTCCCAAAAGTCCAACCCTCATCCTCACCATGGGAGGTAGGCTAAAAATAAGCAAAGTATGGCATAGCCAAAGGGTGATGTTTACTGCCCTGGTTGGGTCCACTCACCTACCTGACTGGGTGGGTCAAACTCCTGCTGAGTTGATTACAGGCACATCTCCAGTTCCCACAAAAATGAAAAAGCATTGCACTGTATATGACCTGTGCTTCTCAATGAGAGAAAGGGTTAGTCCTGTCAGTTCAAGTCAGTGAGAGCAAATATATAGCACACTGTTTTATTGTGGTATACTAAAATCCATCCACACAGCTTCTGCTTCCAGTGTTTTCAACCACAGTTGAGTAATAGGAGGAACAGTTGTCTTTTCATTCCTTAAAAATCACCCATAATTTTTTTGGAAGAACTTGAAAAAAATGGAGCGGACTTCCAGCCAAGTCAGTGCTGTAGTGGCGACAGCAGCCAACAGATGGTGGTTAGGTTAACATTAGTCTTAATAGTCAAGATGGTGATGATGATGACAATAATAGCTCCAGCAGCAGACGACAACGACAGATGCAGGTGGGGGATACAAGGAGGAGGAAATGTGTATATGTGTACTGTATGTGTCCACGCAAACACCTGAGTGTCTTGGCAACCCTGAGAGGAAGGGTCCCGGTCATCGGACATCCCTGTTGCAGGGCCCACTCCCTGCAGCAGACCCCCTAATCAGTGGGAACAAAGAGGGGAGGGTGTGTAACAGCTCCAAAATAGCATGTGGAGTAGGAGGAGTGGAAGGATGTAGCCAATCTGATGCAATGCCTTCTAGTGCACGTATTAGTTATGGTTAAGCAAAGAAACAGCACCCAAGTCATATGTATCTTATAAAAAAACAATGCCTGATATAAATGAAGCCAAGAGAGTAACAGAGAATATAACATGAGGCAACAGAAATGAGAGGAAGGATTCACAGTTATTTACTTTGCTGTGTTTAGCCTGCAATTAATAAAGTGAATCTGGTGGATAGTTGTGTGTGTGTATTTGCGTGTGTGCTTGCATGTGGTTGTATGTGACTTCCTCAGCTGTTCATTATGAAGTGACAGCCTGACAAACTGTGGCTCTAGTGGTTGCATCAACTTCCTGACCCCACAAGCCACAGTGTTTTTCCTGATTGACTTTTCCTCTCAGACCCCACACAAGATGGGAAGGGTTGTAGTTTCTGGGGAGAATTGCATCACTAATCGTGACACAAATCTGATGTTTTAACTACAGTCAATGTACAGTTCATTTTTGCTTAAGCACATGTGCACCCAAAATTCATATTTGCAGTCTAGATTGCTGTCATGTTAAAATGTGTTTGTGCATGTTTTAAAGAATAATACCCTCGGAAATCTACTTTGATGACACGTGCAAGTTCCCTTGTAAGTTTCTCTAGGCAGACCTGACTGTCTCCTGTGGCTCTTTTTCATGATAAGTCCCTGTCCATATGGAGAAAGGCCCATCAAAAGCAGGAGATGATAAAATGGACAATAAGCGGGGGCCACCAGGTCCCCCTCCTCTGGGGGCCACAGATTAGGACTCCTGCACTTCCTTTGGAAAACAGGCACCGGACCCAGAGGAAGCTCCTGTCAGCTGCGCTCCCTCACCTCCCTGGCCTCTTTCTCTCTCTCTCTCTCTCTCTCTCTCTCTCTCTCTCTCTCTCTCTCTCTCTCACTCTCTCTCTCTTGCTCGTATTCTCTCTGTCTAGAAGATGAAACACAGGCCTTTCCATCCACAACTTGCCACCGTACTCCACCCGGATACCACAGGCCAAGCCTCATCAGGCTACTGCTGCCTGTCACACTGACACTCTTGTCTTTTGTGTTGCCACTATGGTGACTGAATTTAAAAACTATTCTTTATTTGTGGATAGCCTTCCTCAGTACAATGTTAACCATACCATGTGTGGGGGAGGGGGTGTAGTTACAGACACACACAAACACAAATCACACAACACAATCTGCAAATAGGAAAGCAAAGCTCATGCTTAGAATATCCTGTGTTTTGCTGCCAAGGCGAGAGAGTCAGACAGTGGAAGGTGGTCAATAGTGATTGAGTATGGACACTCCCTTGACTGCAGAGCCAAATCACTGATCACTGTTTTAGTCATCAGACGGAAGATCCTTCATTGCCTCCACCCTTCTACTGTCTGGAAGATGAACCAGACAACTACTGTATCTTATTATGAGGTAGTTATTTGGCCTTTAATATCACAGGAATATGTTGAGCCAGCCTTGTCTCCTAAAAAATGGCATAGCTATACAACTAAATTGCATTCTCATTTATGTTTAGAAGGAAGTGTAGTTTTGTATTTTTGTTTTTTTTGTTTTTTTTACTTTATTTCTTTAAAAGTTTTCTAGACAATTGTATATAGCGCAACAGTGCTGCCATGTACATAAATACACAAATATACAGCACAATATACATATACAATCCCCAATCCCCAATCCTCATGCATTCTCATAATCAATCTGTACAATTGCACATTTGGAGTGAGTGAACCTACATGTTGCCACCCACAGACATAAAGGCAAGTTAGAATATACCCTACACACAAACAAGATGAAACATAAAGAAGCATTATTAAAAAAATAAATTAAAAAAAAATAAATTCAAATTATATAAATATAAATTAAGAAGATATTTAAATACAGGTAAGTCATTTAGTTATCCTCAGAGTAGCATTACTCCTCGTCCCTGTCTCCCGCAGAAACCTTATCAAAATAATCCATGAAAGACCCCCAGGTAGAGTAGAATTCTTCCACATTTCCTCTGAGTAAGTATTTTATCTTTTCTAACTTTAAAGAATACATGACTTCTTTAAGCCACCTGGTGTGGGATGGAGATTTTGGGCCTTTCCAGTTTAGCATGATAAGGTGTCGGGCTAGTAAAGTTGGAAATGTCACCACTGTGTGAGAACCTCCTGACCACAGGGAGTGGAAGTCAACAGGCCCAGTACATGTGTATTAAGATAGCTGGAGCACTTTGACATTTTTCACATAAAGGGTCTAAAGAGGGGAACAGTTTTGCCAGTTTCACCCTGGAGAAATGCAATCTTTGAACAATTTTAAATCGTAGCAAGCCGTGTCTGGAGCATGGTGAAGATGCATGCATGAGTCTCAAAATGTTGCTCCATTCATCCTCTGAAAAGCAGAAGCCCGGGTCTTTTTCCCCAAATGCTCTTATGTTAGCCACTGTCTGTGGGTTTATGCCACTTATGAAGATGTAAATTAGGGAGATGGCGCCTCTATGTGGCAATGCTATGGCCAGTAATTCGTCCAATGTTGTTGGGGGGGGGGATTGGGAAAGGCTTGATAATTATGTTGGACAAAATGTCTTATCTGAACATAACGGAAATGGTCAGAGGTCTTGAGGTTGAACTTTAATGAGAGATGATTGAAAGAGGCAAATACGTATTTTTTTTGTTTTTTGAAAAGTTTGCAGGACTTTCAACCAGGAGACCGCTGTTTATCCCACGTGCAACCAAAATTCAACATTGACTTTTATCTTACACAAGTCTGGTTGGGTTGGCTCAGCGGTAGAGCAGGCGCACATATACTGAGAGATTTGTTCCTGGACACAGAGGTCCAGGTTTTGAGTCTGACCTGTGGTGATTTCCTCAATGTCTTCTCACCTAGCTGTTCTGTCAAAAATTAAAGGCATAAAAGCCCAAAAAATAATCTTTAAAAAAACGTATGTGCGTAGTTAACTTTCGTAACATGATTAACTAAAGTATGTCACTTAAATTGTGTAACAGACAACTTATTTTAACCCAAACTATGATCATTTCCTAAACTTAATTAAATAGTTTTGTTTCAATTCACAGTGTTAACCACGTAGTTAAACTGCAACTGTTTGACAACGTGCACCAGTCCCTGGTACGATGAAGTGTTGAAACAAACCTATTCCAGATGAAAATGTGTTTCACTCGAAACGTAACTGAGTGCAGTTTACTTGTATGGGGTCGTGATTTTTAGGAGACATTGCGTGTTGGGCTGTAGCAATTACAATGTTTGTTTGTTTTATTGCACTTTTGCAGTTCTGTTTTGCAAATGAAAAGTAAAACTCATAAGCAGTAATCACACAAATTATTCAAGCCGTGTTAATTTCTTCAACAAAAACAATGAGAAAATAAATTTGTAAACATTGACTGTAGTATGTATCCTCTCTGGCACACACAATGCCACAATATCATGCTAAAGTCACAGACCCTAATGATTGACATGTTTAGTGTCACATGTGTGGTTATTATTCCATCCAGGGGTTGAGTTCTGGTCTGTGTAGACATGACAGGCATTTCAGAAGTCAGTAGGTTCTATTTCCAGCAGAACCACCACAGGCAATTTGGATCTCCTGCTGGCCAAGTAGTGCGCCTGATGTGGGCGCACATGGAAAGCCTAAGTGGGTAACTCTGTCAGGCTTCCCTGCAGGCCCAGTGGCCACTGAAGACTGGCACACTATGCCCTCTTCACCACAAACACTGCCACAGGTAATGTTTTCCTGAAGTCATGCCAGTGTTTAAAGAATTTCCATGCATTGAGGAAAAAGACCCAGACCTGCCTCCTGAAATACAAGCAGTCTTTTCAGCCAAGACCGGCACTAATAGTAGTCCGCCTTTACAGACAGCAGGCGGACTTAAGCTCTCCTGTCCTGGAACCAAAGAGGTGAGAGGATTAGGGCTTGCCACAACATTTAACAACACTGAACCTTGTTTGATTCAGTCTAGCGTGTAAGAAGCAGGCTCTGACCTAAACCTCCTGTTTTTGACCCTGTGTGTGTGTGTGTGTGTGTGTGTGTGTGTGTGTGTGTGTGTGTGTGTGTGTGTGTGTGTGTGTGTGTGTGTGTGTGTGTGTGTGTGTGTGTGTGTGTGTGTGTGTGTGTGTGTGATGAGTGTGCTGAGTGAGAGACTTCTGGCACCTTGCCACACCATCAGCGAGTAGAGAGGACAGACTGATCTCCAGGCAAATGTCATCATGTTTTCCCCTGACAAATTTGACAAATTCACAGGAAAGTCCCATCATTTGTAATCAACGTGCACCTCTGATGAGATTAAAGGTGAGACACTGGTCCTTTCAGAGAAGCACTTACTTAATGTCTGAATGCTGAACTCCCAAACCAACACATACAGTACAACTGAAAATTAGAACATTTCAGAGTAAAAGCACAGCTAATGACTGAGATGTGTCTCGCTATCATTCCTTCCATTTCATATGAGCCAAAAAAACAGAGCTCAGCCAGACATCAATACACCCTATCCCTCTGGAGACAGGTTCCGTGATTTGACAGGGTCTGGGCCTCAATCTGGTCGGGCCGGAGCGGTGCGAGCCACAGAGGAATGACATGTGATAAATGGGTCTTATCTGGAGGTTGTGGCATTGGGAAGCTGACTCTGTTTCCCTCCGATTACATTAGCAGGCAGGAAAATGGGACGTGGAGGGAATGGCTGGAATTCCATACAACGAGGGGCAGACGCTCGTTTTCACTTGTTTGCCGACTGATAAAGAGACCAGAAGGATGCATGGAGGAGGTGTGCCGGACATGGTCTGGGTACTTGTGAGGTCACAGTATTATTTGCATTGACTGTAGTGTTTTTATCTAACACTATATTGTGAAGAGGGGGAATTAAATGAAGTCAGTTCAAGTTTAGTGTATCGTTGTTTTCTGTTTTTTTAAATGAAAGGTGGACACTATATGTGCTGCTCTGTGCTGACCTTAAGCCCCTGGAATAACAAACTGTTTAGAGCCAATATCCTGGTGACTGCATTGGTCCATACCAGGTGATTCATTACTATGTACCAAAGTGACACATGCACTTGACTGCACTTGAATGGATTGTTTCCCAGTCACAGACCTCCACAGTACAATTTGGTCTAACACAGGTGTCACCCGGGCATTGTATCGGTAGCATACTGCTCGGAGAATGGAAAAAATTACCTGAGAACCTTTATAGTTGTAGTTACTTTAAATGTATAGTGATAAAAAACATGTATTGATTTTGAATCTGACATAAATGATATAGCAATTTTTGATTTAGTAATTTGCACATTTTGAATGAATGTTTATATGAATTTTAAAAGTAGCATAATAATTCCATTCTTGATAATGTTTTTAAAAATAGATATTTACAAAGGTAAATTAGGTATTTAGTATAAAGTACTGAATATAACATTTGGAAAATATATAACATCATGCACTAATATAGAACAGGATGGACCCATTGATTTTTATCTGTATCAAACTGTGATCAAGATTTGAAAGCTCATTTTTGACCGTGGAAGTTTGATAACGTTTGATAAGAAAATCTTAATTTCTTACTACCTTCCTTTTTGACAACCAATTTTCATTAAATGCTAGACATTGAGGTGGTCTGACCACTACAATTATATTATATTCAAAGATACATACATCTCAAATCTTGGTGGTTGAACTTCTTTAGACATATTGCTTAATAGTTACATTTGGGCAGAAAGAGGGTTATTTCAGGTGGTATACTATAAAAATGATTTTGTTGTCAGGGTTGCTAACAGTAATAAAAATTGAGAAAAAAACATTATATCTTCCTCTCTGAGAGGAAATAATATTGTTTCAAGATTTTGGCCAGATAGAAAACAGAGATATAGTATGATATCGAGGGAGAGGGGAGAAAAAAGGAAGAAAGAGCGATTGTGATAAGAAGTAGCCAGAAGCCCAGACAAACATGGTGTGGCCCTTCCTTACTGACATCCTGAGGAGGAAGCTGGAGTGCTCTGGGCCCTCTGCTCCAGTCCCTCAGAGAGGAGCTCTTCCAAGAGGCCATCGAAGTGAGCTAGGATCATCGCATATTAACACTTTCCCTTCCTCTTTTTCTTTCTCTCTGACTTATTTTTCTTTTGAACTCACCCTCAGATCAAAATGTACGTGCCGTCTGCATATTTGTCCATTTAGATATCGCTCTGTCCATATCATCCAACTTAACCTGCATTCTTGCTTGCTTTTTTCTGCCACCATTGCCTCTTTCTCTTTTTTCTATAATTTCCATCCACATACCCTCTTTCCCTTCTTTTCCACTCACCACATCAGTTATTTCCTACACCTGCTTGTCATTGTTCGGTATGTAAATCATCTACCAAATAACAGCAGATATCCACCAGACATTTAGAAGAGCTAGCAGAGGGAAAATCCCACTCCCGGCACCATAAATCACCATTCAGACAATCAAGCTAATTGCTGCTCAAATAGCTTCTAACGAAGCTCTAATTGAATTAGTTGGGTAGTGCATTTAAGTAGCTGAACTCTGGAAAGGATATTTTTGAGAATGTGTTTTTAAGCAAGGCAGGCCTGCTAGCACCAGAGACACAGTGGTAAAGGGCTCAGTTTAGCATTACAGTGGTAACTCCCTGTGGGCTTGTCCTCCACATTTAGCAGCAACCTGAGGAATTGCAGGCACTCGGAGAAAAGGCTGGAAAATAAAGAGTGAGACCAGAAGAGAACCAGGTTGTGCCAGTGAAATATGTAAGGCGCAGCAAACACCCGAGAGTAAGCCATTTACACACAAACTCGCAAGTGCATTTGATTGTTTTTTGCAAAATGCCAAATTGCGTGTAGTTTAAGTCTTAAATGTTTGTAGTTACATTGTTGTTTTCAAAAAATGGGATCTCAGCTTTCAAATACTGAAGAGTTGATAGACATGTTTTAAACAAGGCGTCACCATCAAAACACAACTAGTCCAAAAAAACAATGAGCAAACCACTTTTTTCATCATGTTGAGTAGATATTACTGCCCTGTGTTGTTATTCTCCCTTCAATTTGTTCTCACATCTATTCATCCTCTGGCGTGGTTATCTGCCCTTTCCATGCCTGTCCAGCACAGCAGGGGTCCCCTGGGAGAACAAACCCACACCGGTGGGTATGGAGTAGTCCCACAATCCCCTCTCCCTCCCCCTTCCCTCTCCCACTCTGTCTGCCTGCTCCTGTCCCACTGTGTCCCTGCCTATATGCCCCGCCAGTCTGCCTTATGACCTGGTTGCTGATAAGAGCAGAGGCCCTGCGGTGCCCAGCGCCTGGTGCCAGCATTTCCCTCTCATACAAAGTCAGTCGCGCTGTGTCACAGATGGGATAGGTGATCAAAAACAGCAGCCCAGCTAAAAAAGAAAAAAATAGTAAAACTATTAGACAATAGGGTTCCATGGCATGGCAACGTGACCCGTTTAACCCTGTGGAGCTCCTCTCTCACAATGACAGATTCTTTTTGGCCATGCTAGCAGCATAGCGCTAGGGATGGCAATGCTGGTGTGAGGGTCATCGCATGTTAGCATGCTAACATGGTAAACGGTTGTGAATATGCTAAGTATTTATTTCATTTCACAATTTTGGTAATCCTTATCGTTATCCAGTTTATATGTCTGGCATTGGATCTTTATTGTTTATATTTACCAGGATAGTATAAATAAAAAAAATAATTGTCTGCAGTTTTTCTTTCTTTCTTTCTTTCTTTTGGATTTTAGATTAAATTTGACCTGAGAAAAGGACTCTGATTTGTTCCAGTCGGGTAAAACTTATTTTTGCCCCACATTGAAACCTACATAAGGAGGCACGCACCCTCACACACACACTCCTGTAGATACATGTTTACATACAACCCTTCATTCACTCTCTCACTCAATCAACATAATTCACTCAAAAGCACACCTATTACAGAGAGAGAGCCCGTGTGTGTGTGCGTGTGCGCGTGCGCGTGCACGTGCATGTATGCTGTCTGGCATGGCTGAGTGTGGGTACTATTTGTCTGGACACATATAACAAGGCTCATCAATCTTCTTCAGGGACTGTTCGGAGTTTGGATTAAAAACACCTGGGCCTCTGTGGGCTGACTCATGAGGTGGAAACATGCCCCTGCCCTGTCAGAACTGTGAAGAGCGGTCAGTCTAACACTACCTCAGACAGATAGAGATGGAGACCTAGGCAGGGTACAGAACCCGGCTGGCGCTGCGGTACTCTGGGAGTTGTCTGAAATATTATCCCTTCTTCCACCACTGGAAAGAAAAAGACAGCTTAGTATATAAACCTCTTCATTCAAATCCATGATAAATCTGTTGGAAAAGATTAGAGGTAGAAGGAAGAAATAATTGTGCCCCAGCAGTTGAGAAACATGCACTTATTAATGATAAGGATGTGACTCACCATACAATGCACCTCCTACTGGTTGATGATTGAAGCAAAACTTAAAAAAAAAAAGGTTCCAGCAGTGAGAAGGATGTTGGCTTACTTTGTGGTCTATTCGCCTTCCTGAGCTGGTCTTGGCTCTCACAAAGATTAAGTCAACTACACAAACAAGAAAGGTGAGAGCTGAGGTAGACTTACTGTAAAAGTGTGCCCATGTTGAAAGGTTGGTATAATCTACAGAGGAAGGAAGAACAGGCAGTCTGAGGGTATTTCATAAACACATTCCTGAGCAAAGCTGAAACAGTGCAAACAATAAACCTTGTCTGAGGAGAAATTAAAGGCAATCCCTGCAAAGAAATATGAGAAAGACATAGTGTGTGTATGTATCTGTGTGCATACAGTATGTGATTGTGTGTGTGTGTGTGTGTGTGTGTGTGTGTGTGTGTGTGTGTGTGTGTGTGTGTGTGTGTGTGTGTGTGTGTGTGTGTGTGTGTGTGTGTGTGTGGTTGAGAAAGGTGCTTTGACCCCGGTCAAGTCACTTGACTTCTCGGCACCTCTGCCTACCCCAGCTGTATCAACATGTCTTCGCTCTATCCAGGCAGGCAGGCAGGCAGTGGGCCGGCAGTGTGTCAGGAACCTTACTTCAGCCGATCACACAGAGACTGACTAGGTGTTTGTGTGAGTATGGGTGGTGGTAATAGAGGGTGGTGGAAAAGGGACCTGCAGCCCTCACCACTACTCCACTCTATGGAATCCAAATTATTCCTCTCCACCTCCAACGTCCCCCCCACTGGCAACCATGCCCTGAGTAAACAAGCAGCTGGGGTCAAAGGCAAAGCAATCAGCACCACTGGGTAGCTCTTAATGGATTGCTGTGTTTGCTGACAGGTGGTTTGGTAGTGCCGCCAAATCAATATGAAATCAGTAGAAGCCCCTTCTATGTTGTAATGCAATAATAATGATGTTACATTGATCACCTTGCCATAAAAAAAGATATTTATGTGTATATTTAATTGTAAATCATCCCTGCATTACATATTCACTTTGAAAAACTTTTTTAATAAGATATCAAAACATTGTTTTCAATGTTTGAATCACATTGTTTCAGGGTATAAATGTAAGTGCAGAGGGGCTTGTTTAGTTAACTCAATTTTAAAAACGGCCAACGCCATTTAGACATCTACTACCTCAATTGACCTTAGTATAGGCTAACTCATTTTTCAGAACAGATTTGTTAAGATGATAAGACTTTTTTATGCTTTCAAGGGTGACACAAATGTCACACCACACTGCTTGAGCAGCTGTTATAGATATGGCGCATGTTTCATTTCTAGCCACCGAGTCCCTTTTGAAATGGATTTAAGGATGTTGGATGACCTCGGCAGTGACATTAAAAGAAAAAAAGTCTGCTACTTTGCTAATCCTCTCTGAACTTCTAATATCATTACTGTGGTAAATTCAACTTGGGGGAGGAGGAATGAATGGGCTTCTTTGTTTTATTATTATTATTTCTGGCACGGAGAACCACACACACGTCTGTGCAGCGCTGACCGAAGGTCTTTACCCAGATGGTAATGGTGCTACAACTTATTGTACAACAAACACATCTTTCAGGGTTTCCAGCCAGCACCGGCCTCATATGGGCTGGGACAGGGGCCAAACAATGCATTACCTCTCACCACCTAACCTCCACTGCTTCCATCCCACATAGTTAGCCCTTCTCTGAATGGGAGCATCCCAATCCCCAGGCTGATTTACTGTCTGAGGGACGCTATGGGTTTCCTGCTCCAGATTACACAGAAGCAACAGTAGGACACAGCATGCACACACATATCCTTTAACACAATCTGTGGAGAAAAAGGAACGTTCAGGCGCTTAATTGCTTATCAAATACTGCATGGTTACCATTGGATGACAAATGACTATTTGGAGTTGAAAGCGTTGGTGGGGCCTTGAGTGCTTGGGTGTGCGGCTCTGTACAGTCTGTGTTCTGACAGCTGGCAGAGGAAAAAATTAACCTGGCAGAAACCTGCTCTCCACAAAAAAAGCAGTCAATAACAGGAACTCAATCAAACTGCCCTGGTTTCCGGTAAGCTATGCACTCTGGACTGCCTGGTCTGACAGAGGCTGGCTCGCTGAAAGACTGGTTGGCTGCAGGTTGGCCCCCACCGCAGCACGGAGAACTCTCAGTTGGCTCTGTTGTACCACGCTCATTTGTACCTCGTCTGAATGAGGTTTTGCCTTTTATTCAGCTGGGTTGAAAAAATGTGCCTGCACACTGCAATGGTCTGCCAAAAAAAGTACTGAGCCCCGGCCCCAAGTCAGGTTAATGCAACATAAAGATTTGAGTTATCCTGTGCTTGCTTTTCAAGACACATGAAGTTATTAAAAATAGAAAACGTTTGGAAACACACACTTGCTATATATGTCAGAAAAGTAAAAGACTTGAGAATGAGCAGTGAGTTTTTATAGTGATATTCCACCAAAATGTATCTTGTGAGAATGATAGGGTCAGCATGCTGTAGAATGTAAGATTCCAATAGTAACATGATTCATGTCAGGAGAAAACTATCAAAACGTCCACAGAAACTTGTCAAACCACTCCTGCTACTTACTCCCCAATCCCTCTGTCAATGTGTGTGTTCTTTACTGTATCTTTTCAACTGCATTGTGTTTCAGATTAATCGTGTTAGAGTCTCCTGCCCTTCCAGGGTCAAATCGTGGCCCTGAAATTCTCTGTTCTGGCTGAATGCCTAGAAATTACATTTATATACCACAAATTTGCTAATAACATTTAGTTGAGAAACATAATTTTTACCTTGATATGTTCACAAGCAGCATTTCTCCAGCCAAGGAAGTCCTTTGTTTTTGTATTTATAATGGTCAGAGGAATTTGAGGTGGATACCACTCAGTATCTGCGATGGTGCAGATATGTTTATTGATTCCTCATGTTTATAACCCAAATGCATTCTGGGCAACATTACATTTTGTCAAAACGTATTTGCTGTTGAAAATTAGTTATATATAAATGTCTCTCCAGGAGATAGTGTTGCATATAGATCACACAGTGGCTATATCCTGATTGAAAAGACAAAACAAAGCATGACTAATGTCTAGTTTATCTTCATAAACGTAGTCAAGATAAGATGAACCAACTGAAAGTTTTATGAGAAAGAAATAGATGGAAGGCATAAAAAAAAATCTAATTAAATATGGTGGTTGAATGTCTGTTGGAAGTGGTGCAAACTGATACAAGCAAGATAGTGGTCAAGAGACGGCTCAAGGTGGATGTGCGTAGCGGTACACGTGGCACCTAATGTCACAGCCAGTAGAGCTCCAGAGTGACAAGCAGTGTTGGCAGGGGTGAGCTGCACTTGGATTCCACAGCTCCTGTCATCACTTCTACCTTGTTTAGTCTAAGTGTCACTGTCTATCAGCTCACCGTAACACAGACATATTCCTCTTTTTCCCCTGCAGACAAAAGAGGAGGCAAGAAATAAGAGAAATTTATAGGAACATTTAAATTATTTTTTTCCAGATTTTACTCTAAATGAGATGCTTTCCTTTACATTTGCACCTTTTGTTTAGAGTATAAAGAAATTGGCCAATATTGTACTTGAGTTTCCAACATATGTGCAACGTTATTCTCCATTCAACAATAAAAGTTTTTTTTTGCAATTCAGGCCTGCAGGCTCTTTTCCTCTCTGCTTATTTGTTCATAGATGATGATCAAACGCCAATTCCACATTCATTCTCCTGGCCAATATTCTTTACACTTGTTTGATGTCAAACCATGAATAAGGGTAACAGGTGTTCATTTTTATTTTCAATCGTTTTACTCAGCTGTTTTAAATGTTCTTGGCTTCTTTTTCAGCTGTGATTTGGCTTCATTCATCAGCCAACTTACCACCCAGGATCCAGCGCATCCACAGTTGGCAAAAAAGCATCAAACATTTGTATCAGTCATAGGCAGTATAGGTAGTAGTGTGAGATATAAGAAAAGATTTGTTATAACTCGGGTCTTCCTGCTGATATATCAGCACAATATTTTGTACAGCATCCTAACATACACAGGAAAGCTTTACAACAGAGTGAGCGATCAGTTAAGGGATAATTTCTTAAAAAGTGAAGTGATTGCAGTCATTTAAATAACTTATTTCGAAGTGAAAATAAAGCTCAACGTACCCAAAATTGTCAATTAAATGTAAGCACTCAGCATTTGTAATGTTCAACACCATTTCCAGTTCCAAAGAAATGGTTCATAGAATTGTTTTATTGGTCATCCATGTGGAGATGCCCTGTACAGTAACATAACATGTTTTTTATCACCCTTTTGAATGATTACAAAAGTATGAGTCATATTGTACATAGAGAGAAGTTTATTCTCGGTCATGATGACAGTTACTCACTAAGGCTCTGAACTACATCTGGAAAACTGTTGTAAAATATTTGTCTAACTTTAATATAGTATTTCTCATCACATAATGTTGTTAGTCTATTACATGCAATATGGTCGGAATCACACAGGTTGTCACTGCAACCAAAGGCTATGGAAACAACAGTGTGGTGTTGCTTTTACATGTTTATTCACATGGATGCTTGATTATCCTACAGAAACTGTTAAAATATAATTCATACATGTAAATTACTTGTTTTGTCTTTATTTTGATCCATTCAAAACAATCCCAGTCTATCAAAAGCATGACTTCTACCACATATGTGCATTATGTGGTAGGATATGTCACTGCTACCCATATCAAGTTTCCCTCATGAATGCAATAAATGAAGAAAAAGCTAATGATGCAGCTTTTATGAGAGAAGAGGAAGAACTTGATGACTCTGCAGGGAGTTGAAGTCCAAAGCAGATGACTAGGGCTTCAGGTAACAGTGGCCTCAGTGTGTGCAGTTTGGGCTTCAGGCTTAGTGATGACCCCTTTGGAATTTCATGCCCCTTTTATCAAACTCCCAAAGTTATTAACATCTACTCATGAGATGTCATATAGGCGCCACCCTCTGGTGGGAAACCTCAACTACACTTAGCAACAACTTCATGCCACAAAATATCTTTATCTTTCATCAATTTGTCTCATATGATGCCTGCTTCAACAGCCCAGATAATTAAAAGAATGAGTGTCCTAATATTTCATATAAACACCATCACCTCCCACATACACAAACAGACCACCATTCTCAATATCAACACTTTCTCACACTCTTGCTTGCCCTACCATGTTTAGAGCCATGGCTTGGGACTAATTGAATAAGCAGCGACCCTGTGGACCGCCTCTCTGAGGGATTAGGATATGATCTCAAAAGAGCGCTCCTCTGAGGGCAAACACAGCCAATTTAGAGCCATTTCATGCTCTGCACTCCAGCACATGAGAGGCCGGAATGAAGGCCACACACACACACACACACACACACACACACACACACACACACACACACACACACACACACAGAAAAAAGTAATTCATGGGCTCTCAAATCAAGCATGCTTTAAATTCTGGTCTTTCTCTTATGAAACACAGCTGTTTATTCTTTTCTTTTTTGTCTCCCCAAATACTGCAGAGACCATTAATTATCACAAACTACCCCTGTATGCAAGACACCAGAAATCCATATGTTCATATACTGTAACAGCTGTAAAATGTTAAGTAATTATTACAAACAAGATCTTACATTTTTTTAAAAAGAATGGCCGGTAACAAGTTTGTCATTTTGTCCAAAATGTATGTTTGTTAATAATTTGATTGTATTTCTAATCTCAGTATTTTTGAGTCACCTAGCAGTAACCTCTCTAATGCTTTCACCCATGTGGCTCTATTCCAAGGCTTTGTTTCATCAAATGAATTGTCTAAATCCTGTTTTTAATGATGCTTCCATTATGTTTATTAAAGTCCTCTATATGAACTGCTGAAAAGTGAAAGGGTTTAAGTTACCGATATGAAGGCGATCTAATGACCCATTTTTTTATTTATGGAAAACTACTGCCGTCTGTGAGCACTGCAGAATTGTTATCCAGTTTTTGCAGCCTTTAATTTCTGTAAGGCATCCTTATTTATAAATAAAATATAGTTTGATTTTGCTTCAAAATAAACCTTTATTAAAATATAGCTTTATTTAAATAATGTAAAGATGCTTTTGATCATTTTTTTTTACTTTTGCAGCAGGGCAGGTTCTGTAATCCACCAGTCTTTTAGTCTTTTTCTCTCCCTGAAATTCATAAGCATTCACATCACCTTAAACACCATTTCTATGGGCTCTAGGGTTCAGAGGAAGCAACTCAAACAGTGTGTGTTTTATTACATGCCTCAGTAATCCAGGAAAGGGGAAGCACATGTCTCGGTGAAATACGATCGAATTCAGATTATCTGTGGATATTTTGCCCCGTTTTAACTTCTCACATAAAATGAATCATATAAAAGTCTGTCCTAATTCAGTATACGTTATTTGGAGAGTCTTCTTCTTCTGAGAGGGCAGTAGTTTATGTCTGCCTCTCTTTTTCCAGCTGCCTATTAGGATTGTGGCTTCCCCTGTGGCGGTGTATTTCTCCCCCCCTGGCAGAAAGAGAAGTATGCCATTAGTTCACCAGACCTGCCATTGCTGTCAAAATACAAGTAGGGAGTAGATCTATTAGATACCTATATTTCCTGGTAGAAGAGCCTCCATCTCTGCCTTCCCCCTTGGCACATTAAATAGGGAGACAAAACCCAGATGACTGGTTCTGAATCTATGAAAACATGAACTAAGTACACTGCTTTGGATGTGGATTCTAAAAGAAAATAATGAAAAAGCCACTGGTGGAAAAAAGTGTTTCTCAGAGGACATTTCAATTGAGAAGACACAGTTTGCTGTCATGGTTAGCTACAATGCCAAGTGCAGATTTGTATATTCTTTTTTCACTTTTCCTTTTGATTTGATTTGTTTTATACCTTTTGGAGAACGTTTATCAAATGAGAATGTTTGCAAGGAATTAAACTTTAACTTCCATCCTTCCCACAAACAAAGTAAATCATTTTGCAGTGACAGTACCAGTTGCAAATCCTCCATGCGATCTCACCTCATCTATCTTTATCACGAGAGTCAAAAACAGTTGGAAGCCATCTATGGTATTTAGTACTGGGTTTCAGTTCCACAATGAAGCGCGCCTGATTCCTTAAGTAGCAGAGGGAATGGTGCAAGAAAGATTTGTAATAAAAGCCTGCTCAGGTAAATCACTTTTCAACCTGTCATCACCGGCAAGGGTAATATTATTGGAAACAGGCGGTGTGTATAACATGTGGATATTGGCTACTCGTTTCACGGTCCCTTAAGACTTGGGCACCAATGAATTCCACACTTCTTTATGAATTATCGTTAAACTTCGATTTGGCAGACATTTTGATGTCATTTTTTCCACTGCCAATTATTTGATAGCTCAACCTTCTATGTATATACTTTAATTGCAACTTAGAGCATCTTTACCTCATTTTGAACTCCATTGTCTGGGTTCCGAGGAATTATTCAGATTTATTTAAGTAAAAGTAACAATGTAAAAAAAAAAAGTAAAAGCTGCATTGAAATTAGTAAAACTACAGAAATATTATTAGCTAAATGCACTTACAGTATTAAAAGTTAAAGTACTCAATGCAGCAAATTGCCCCATGTGAGTGTTATAGTATTAAATATCACATTACTTGATTATTATTATTACAGATGCATTTATGTGTAAGCAGCATTTTACTGTTGTAGTTGGTCAAGGTGGAGATGATTTTAACAGTTTTATATACTGTTAAAAAAAATGACCAATTTGGGTCAATATAGCACCCACTGTTATCCAGAATTAGTTACTAGAAATAGATTAGAAATCTGGTTAAACCGTCTAAGTTTTTACACAAGGTGAATCTTAACAGGTCAGTACGTTGATGCAGTAGACAAATCAAACTTACATTAGTAGTCATTGCTAAAAATCATTAATAAACATGAGCAATTGTTAAAAGTTAAAGCTTTAGTGCATAAGTTTTTTATATCAATGAATGTCAGTTACATTCAAGCCACTGACAAATGAGTTCCACACTCTCTCTGTATCTCTCAGTATGGCTATGTTCAGAAACTAGTGTCATCCGGCAACTTTCAAGCGCAGTAAATCAAGTAAAGATAATTACTTCTTCTGAAGAATCCATCATTTTTTTAAATCCTTCATGTCCTCCTTGGCTACTATCAGCTGTGTGGAGGAGGGGTGGGGGTGGTGTACAATCACGGAAGGCTTGTATCTTGTGGATGTGTCTACATTTTGGTTGTCATTACATAGAAACTACACACTAGAGCTTTAAACATGCAAAGAAACATAACAAATAAAAAACATTAGGCTGCTAACTACTACTGCAGAAATGATTTGCTCATGTAATGATTGTTTTCCTTTGTGACAGTATAACTCCGCTAATGATCTAAAAGAAACATTTGTTCCAAATGTATAAGAAGTACAATTACACAGATGCAAATAATGCAATGTTCCAATATGTATGCTGTGTGGAGAGATTCACTAAAGTATAGTTGGTAAATATTGAACCCTATGTGTTGTCAAACTGTCCGGAAGCCCTCAGTCCCCACCCGGGTCTCGGTCATGGTGCAACAATAAATGCAGATTAACATGAACTAAAATTAAAACCCAGGTAACATTAATACACACCCAAAATGTTAACAGAACATTGTTAAAACATACTTTTACTCGGACAGAAACCAATCAGAACATGTATATTTGTTCCCATGAGCCTTTGTATTGTGATCTCTTACAGTTTTTTCCAATTGCTAACACACTAATATAACGTGCATAGCACAATTATAATCTCAAGTCTCCAAAAGTTCAAACACATTTTCTGCTTTACACAAATTTTGAAATTCAAAATGACACTTTTTAAATGCACTGAACAGAGTTCTCTTCATAAAACAACAATCTGACATAAAGTCATATGTTTGCCTATTAAAATGACACTACATGAGCTAATTGGCCCATGTATGTCCTAGACACCTCAATGGTTAATTGTTACCACTTCAATCAGGAAGTAAGCACTATGAAAAGATGCTGCCTATTTTTTTTCTGGCCTCTTTTTTTCTGTATGTTTTTTCTGCACATTTCTTCTGCAATTTTCTTTTTCAGTTTACTGTTTTTTGTTAGCATATTTTTGCTCAGTCCAATGTAAATATATCTGCTGTGCACATGTTGCACTAACTTGTTTGGTGAAAAAAAAATGTTTCAACAGCATGTGTGTATACCTGCAAATATTTCTGTGCATGTGAACAATCTGAAGAATGTTTTACAATTTGAACTATTTTAGTATTATGGCAAAGCATACTAAAGAGGACAGTGCTTTTCATTATGCACAGTGTGTAGTTTGTAATCTTGTAATGTGACTGAAGTGTGTGCCATTTGGTGCAAAAGTTTGATTTTGATAATGTTATATGTAATTTTGGTTGCAGTGCTTCATATTGCAGGATATATGAGGTATTTTGCAATTTGGGTGTGTGGTTTGAGGCATTTTGCAGTTTGGGTGTGTGGTTTTGTGAACTGTGTTAAGTATTTTTGATAAAACCAGCCAAGTTTGCAAAATTGTGTTTCAGCAATTGGAAAAAAAACTGTAATACATCCATGGTTTAGTGCAGAACAGTTCAAATGACCACGCCCCTCCCATACAGAATCTTACTGTAACATCTTTAGTTATCTCTGCTTACATTTTTTTTTCTATTAAAAAACAATTATCACACACACACGTACAACATTACAACTTCCACAATAATGAAGGTTACAGGTCCAATGAAGCTCCAGATGACATAAAAAACTGTAACCTGCACAGTCTCTGTAGCATGAGAAATTAAAAACACTAGTTTTGGCCTACAACACTCACCCTACACTCAAACTGCAAAAGACACTTTAACAACCTGTAACCAATAGAGATAGTAACCACAGTAATAAACTGTGTAAATAACCCAACAGTAATACAAAAAATAGCACAAACAGTGGGTCAAAACATTCATTGTCTAGTGTAACTTTCTACCCATTCATATTTTAGTTAAGGTCATCATATGTTTTGTATGAAAAACCTTTTGAAAAACAAAACAAAAGTACAATATTTTAATTTAAGTAAGTCTCAAAGACACTATTAAGAACAAACGACCTATATTGTCGTGTAGTTTGGAGGGCTTGTTGGAGCAAGTAAAGTACAAGTAGCAAGAAGCAAAATAAATGATGTACTAATTATGTAGCTGAAATCACACATATTAAAATAAAATATTTTTTCTAATAAAATATGCCATCTTATTAATTGGCTTCTGGTGAAAAAGTTAAGTTTGTGCTCACAGGAAAATTAATTTAGCAGTTATTTGACTACCCCCTCTGTCTGGCCAAAGCCTTATCCACTAAGCTGAGTCGCAGTGCGGTTCACTGTTTGTGTGAGCTCTGAATCTGCAGGCTTTACAGGCTTTCCTCTTCCCCAGGCAGGGCGGAGAGTCTGCTGACTCCACATTCTCATCACTCTTCCTCCATCTCTCCATCCCCCACTGTCCTGTTTACTCTCTGCAGCCCTGCGGCCGTGCCACCTCGGAGACACTCCAGACCACCAAGGTCCTGGCGGCCGCTTCGGATTGGCCGGGGACGGCTCTCACCATGGGAACAACAGGGAGACGTGCTAGAGTTGGGTGGGGGAGTGGTGCTTACGGTGCCTTAGTGGTGGGGATTTTTTGTGTTATGGACCTGGCAGCAGTGTGAAGGTATGATTAACTGTGGCCAGGCCTTGACATTCAAAATATATAAGGATGCTGTTGCATTGTGTGGCCAGGTGACCTCTTGTAGGGTTCCTCCATGAAGAAACCAAACCATGGAAGCATTATGAAAAAGAAATCTTACTGTGACAATGGAGAAAACTTCAAATGTTGCATCTTTTCAGTTACAGGCATTGAATAAGAACAGTTTCTTCTTGCAGATTCTACCGTTACATTTTGTCTCAGCTCTGGTTGGCAGCAGTTTTTCATACCATCCTACTTAAATTTCCTCTATAGCCACGAATGTAAAGGGAGATGTTATTTTTGACACTTTGAGAAAACGGGAGGAAGGTCATGTTGGCATAATAATGTTCTGGGATTCTTTCCAGATCTTTCGTTGCCCTCTGCTGGTCAGACCTTGCACTGTTCTCCTTTTCCTAGTCAGCAACAATGTGGTCTTTTTTGCGCAAAAGTAATCGCAGCAACGTCCATGGCAGTGGCATCTATTTTTGCATGGGTGGTCCCCTTTACATTGCTGAACTCAGTGGCAGCAAGCTCTTGCTAAAGTAAGAAAGCATTAGTCCAATTGTGGGCACTAAAAGTAGTTCTGCTTAGGTTAGCCTGTCAACGACCCATCAAATCAAACAGCATTGGCAAAGCAGTGCACGCAGCTCTTGAAGGGTTTTCGTGAAACCCTCACTGGCAGGACATTGTACTCCTTGCAAGAAGGTTGCCATTGTGGAATGATGAGGTAGTAAAGGGGATATTGGTTTCTGTTTTGGAAACGTTGCATATGAGGTGTTCAATGGCTACTATTTGGGGGCAGACATCCAGGCTGCTGGAGAAAAAGAGACTGGGACGGGATACAGGTGTTTGTACATTAGCCTCAGCATGGAACTACTCTGTACTCACTTTCTGCTGAGTTTTTGGAAAGTGGGTTCCCGCTCCGAGGCAATCAGCAGTGTTTTCCCATGCTGATGTGTGCTGATGTTAGCTCTGCGGGCCCACAGGTTGCACAGGCCTCTCCCTTTCAAACAGCAGGAAGGGTGGGGGCATCTTCTAGCTCACCCAGTAAGAGTATTCGCCCCATGTTGGCTGAGTCCTGCAGCGGCCTGGGTTCAAAGCCGACCTGTGGCCCTTTTCTTTGTGTCATCCCCCCATCTCTCTCCCCCTACCATGTCTATCCACTGTCACTACAATAAAGGGAAAAGCCCCAAAAAATAATATTTTAAAAAGGAATTTGGGAGGCTAAGGAAAGGCCAGTTATGTTTGTGGACTTTTAATTAGGAGTAACCAACTAAGAGCTTTCTGAAGGGGTCTGCATTAAAATGGATTGCCAGAGTATATTCTGCAAAGACTCCTGTGAGTAATGAGCAATCTTCACTTGTGTGCAGAAAAAAGAAGCTTCACAACCGAGGCTTAGAACAACCTTTAAGTTCAGATATCTATCTAAAAAAAGATCTATGCAGCTTTCAGTTGAAAAAACAAAATAAAAGACAGCTTTCAAGTTTCTACAAAAAGTCTAACTGAAACAAAACCTGGAACACCAAGGGAACAGGGGGAATTGTGGGCACTGGCTCCAAAGTGTTTGTGTAGGGTCTTCAAGATTTTGACAGCCACAGGATATGTGTGGGCCATTGTTAGTCACTCTGAGTGCTACCTCAGTGGTACAACTTCCTCCTCTTCCACCAACCACCATATCCACAAATACACACACGACTTCATGCATGGATCAATCACGACAATGCATATTTCTGTTATACGTGCGTAACTTATTAAAAACATAACTAAAACTTGACAATTGTACTTTTGATTTGATTAAACTAATAAATAGTAAACATAAAGTTTACGAATGAAATCAATGTATACTGAAATATGATTGATAATGCCTTAAAATAATTTAACTCTTAAAATCTATAAACAATATTTGATTTCACTTGAGTCAATAGATGGATTGTATGAAATGTAACCTATTTATACTTGCATGATGCTTTGATCCAAATCTTGTCCACATATTAAAAAAGCAGAAAGCAAAATATATCAAATGTTTTTCCTTCATCTCATTTTCTTAATCAGTAAAATATGTTGCTACAGTATAATACTGACCATAATGGTCTTATTATATCATAGAATATTAAGGAATTGGATCACTCTTTAGAATTGTAGAGATACTTGTATATTCATTTGTTGTGGATTTAACTGTTAAAATAAAACAATGTCTCTACCTGATAGTTTTTCACAACTGTAATAAATCATGCATGAACATCATCCAAAAGGCCCGTGAATAGACACAGACACAGTAAATCTTGTTTGCCTGCGGTGCCTGCCACACAACACATTAAATGTCTCCCTCAAAATGGGCTCTTTGTGTGGTCAAGTGAATATGACCTGAAGAACGAACCACAGCACTGTGACTCTTTTCCTGTTTCCCCTGTCTAAAAGCAGACTGGACTGAAATAAGGGCAGGCCGCAAGAGAGAAATGTCCAAAACATGGACAAACCAGCAATGCATTTTTAGCTTAAATATGGTCAGATATCAGTGGTTCCCCGCATGGTTTACCAAGCCCCCCAATGATCAAAACCCCAGAGGATGTTAATGTTGCAGAATAATAACATAAATGAGGTTATTTGGCTGCGGTGGTTGTATCAACTTTCTCCAAATATGCAGGGTTGCAAAAGTACTTATTTTTCTTTAACAAGATACAAACTGTCATGACAGAAACCATTACATCGTCTGCATCACCTCACTCTGACCCTTGTCTCTCAGTTTCAGGGTTGTGTCATCCATCGAATCCTCCTCTCCTGTCTTGAGCTTCATCGTGGGAACCATTTCACACTGCAATAGCAGAAGCCGTACGGGTTGCCATTTGGATGCCTTGTGCTATGTTTTTATTGGCTGTGGGAGCTGTTTTTGGGAGTCAGATAGAAAACAGGCTAAGGGGTCTTTTCGACCTCAGTACGGTCCCTGCTGTAGAGAGACTGGGGCTCAGCTCATCGATCACCATGCACTGGGAGGAAGGACAGACGTTGTGGGTGGTAAGGGAGAACATAACAGAGAGATGTACAGTATGGATATGTATAAAGCTGATGAATGTCTAGTATTTACTATGCTGTAATGTGTGTGTGGGTGAGTGCGAGTAGATAAAGGGGATCCAATAAAACATGACAGGGGTATGTTTTGGGCAGAATAAGTAAGGGGTCAAGAAGGAGTTCATTGGTCTGGCTGGAAAGGTCTGAAGTGATAAAACATGCACACAAGCAGCATGTTCATACACCCACGCCTGCACACAAGCTTGTATTAACACACTAGCCTCAGACACAGAGAACATGCTCCTTCAGTCTGTTTGAACAAGACACTTGGCTCCATTTAGCTCCTTTAGCCAAGACTCCTCAGCAAGAGCTAAAGCATAAAAGAGCAAAGCATGTACACACACGGAGGCCTGATGGATTATGGCTCTCTCAGCCACAGAGCCCTCTCAGCAGGGATGGCAGACTGAACAGAGACCCCATGCAGGCCGAGGGGTGAGCCAGAGGGACGAGTAAATACTAAGTTGATGGAAAGGGCCCCATTGTGGGACCGCCTGACCAGCAGTAGGGCCCAACCTGGAGGTGATATGGAGCCAAGCAGATGACCCGACAGCGGGGGAACTCCAAGATCATTAAAGGCTTCAGCGTGGCCATTTGATCAGTGTTGAAACCAATGACTGAAAACACCTGACACAGCAAGCTGCTGTGTTTCCCCCTTGTCTGGAAATCAATCTGCGTGTGGGTGGGAGATGGCTGTTTTCATTTCAAAAGTCATGTTGTACTGTTACAAAAAAAATGGGCGCAGAATGAAAGTATAAAGCACGTCTACTTCAGGCTCGTAATACTAATTAGACGTTTTATACATTATAGAACATCATAAAAAACAGAGAATACATCATAAGAGTGTTTGGGTCTTTGGGGGAAGCGGAAACAAGCTCTAAACACAGCATTGGAATATTATAACCTTTTAAGTTGATATATGACCATGAGCTTGTTAGCATAGAGTTGCCTATATAGATACGAAGCAACATTAGGGTTCATTTGGAGTCATATTTGTGTCTACCTAACAAATATAAGTCATTATCTGTTTGACCTCTACCATCTTCAGAGGGACATATTTGGCTTCTTTTTGGCTAGTTGCTAACTATATCTGTTTGTGGTTTGATGCTGAGCAGGTAGTGTAAGTCAAGAGTTTTTTTACGTAGAACAGCTGCCTATGTGCCTGAATAATAATGCTGTGAGGGTGGTGAGAGTAAACCAAAACATTAAAGTTGCACGTCGGAAAGTTAAACATTAAACTGAAATATCTATGAAGCTCCAGATTTGGGTGATAATTCTCTGTTGGTTCATGACTGCGAGCGAACCCCTTTCACGTTGTCACATTGTTGTATGTAAGACTTGTAACTGTAACATTAAAAGGATAATGGTAAATGCTTAAACATAGCGTCACAGTGGCAAACATTAGCTAATATTAGCCACCATAAGCTACCAGTTGGTCATACTAGAACAACTATTAGTTAAAAAGACGCTGAGTGTATTGAATTGAGCACGGGTGAGTATTATTGCTAATGCATTGAACTTTTTATATGTAACAAGAGAACCTTTTTTCTTTGAAAAGTAACACAGTCTTGCTTTAATTTAACATCATAAAAAAACATTTTGGGTAAAAACTGCTAATATCCAATATCCATATTGAGATGACCACTTAGTTCCTCTTATCCCATAAAGGGATAATTGAACATTGTGTTCTTATTGGTGGTAAACCTCAACGGTGCTAAAAACAGATCGCTCACCCAGCATGTTCCCACCACTGGACGTGACGACACGTGTACTGCCATTAACTGAACATAAACGTGGTCTGTTCCTCGCAAATCAGAACCACCTGCCCACGGGCCCTGAGAACTGGCTGGTCCTCTCTCCGGACCTCCTTAGAGAGAGAGAGAGAGCCTCTTGTTTGGACAACCGTCAGGGCCAGCTCCGGGGCTCTTACATGAAACGAAGAGTGGAGCAGGGAATCTTACCCTTCACATAGCCTCCTTCAACCCCAGGCTTCGTCTCCTCCCTTCAGAGCAGGGCCCAATATTTTTTAATTACGTACAGGAAACTCCTGTTACAAAGGGCACTTTCTTAGTCGATCTGCAGGGAGGCTGTGAGGAGTTCTGGGGTCACCCTCCTCTTTTTTCTCTCTCGGTCCTTTCTGACTAAGTGTGTGTGGGTGGTAGATGTATCGACTAACAAACTGGAGAGCATGCCACCCAGAGATTCGGGTCACTGCTGACAGCCTACCTTCCCTAAGCAACGATGGCACCTGGTCTGTGAATACAACACCAAAACTTTACTATACAGCCAATATCACCACCTCTTACCAGCCCCTCTCAAGATCAAACTAATCAACTTTAGCACCACAATTTTTGTTACATTCTACTGTATTATAATACTTGTCAATAGTAATACTATTTGATAAAGCAGGACAAAGACGTAGACATGTCAGTAAGCTTTTTTTAACGCTCAGCTTCTTAGCTCCGGTGGTCTCTAACTGACAGGAACTCAGGCACTATTTGTTATCTTTAGGCCCAATAAGTCCATCTGGTTTTGGTTTGGCTCCTCTAGATCGCCCCTGGAGATGTGGATGGAGGGGACTTAGGGGTGAGGCTGGGTGGTGGAGGGGCAGTTCTTGCAGGCATTTTTCTCCTCTTAAATTGAATTTCTCACCATTCCAACCTGGGCCTCGGACCAGGGATAGAGCTAGAGCTTGCGTTCAGCTTCCAACCCTCAGGCTCCTGAAAAGCTCTTAAAAAAAAGTAAGAGAAAGTGGGGGAAATACTTGTAAGAAATCAGTATCACTTGTTTTGCCACATGACCTGCATATTCAGAGTAATTTCTATTAACTTACTCAGACTCTCTCTGCCTGTGTTTGTAATAGAAGAATGTATGAACTCTCTCTGAACCACTCCACCACTCCACCTGAAACATTGTGTGTCTTATGAAATGATGTGTGAAAATAAACAAATAGCAGACTAAACAGAGCTGTTAGTCCTTGAAATCAGGATGGAAAGTATTCAAAATTCATGTTTGGGGTTTTAATGTTGTAATTATGTTTATTTTTAATGTGTGTATGCTACCGCAGGAGAAATGTTATCCAAGAAAAAGCCAAATGTCCACATAGTGTTGATGGTTATATACATGTACAGTAGCCAACACAAAAATAATCTAGCTAGGTAGCTAGCAACATGTAGACAGCTACATCTACCCTTCAATGCGTGTTTGTGTCTCAATTTTTTATCATTTTTTATATGTACAATTTATTGTTTATTTATGTATGTACACAATCAAGATCTCAGGACACTTTTCTTTCCCAACAAGTCATATTTTATTTAAAATCTTTGGATTTCTGTTTTTTAAGTAGCCTAAATAGTTTAATGCAAAACCATAAAATCTAATTGAGCACGTTGTTTTGGTTTCCTGTGTATGCTTCTGTGTCGTATTTTATTTTTCAGTTGGCTCTGAAATCTCATGTTCTGTAAATATTCCTACGGTGGTTTTCTATATTTAGCTGCACATCTCTGTTCTTGTCCACTTTCAAGGAAAACAAATCCACAAAAGGAGCTCAAGCTTAAGTTGATTTCAGGTTTTCAAACAGTTGAAAGACAGTTTGTCTCTCTTATCCATCTCTTCTTGTCACTGTCCAGTGCACACACTATAAATCATAAATGATTTAAAATATAAATAACCCAAAACTGTGAATTATTTTCTCGGCCCTTACAATTTTATGGCGGTGACAGTCTCAAACTACTGGATGTAAAAGTGGTCAAATACTGGGTTTCTATGCTTTTTGGTGGTATAGTTTGCTATCTTGGTATTTCTGTACAATTAAATACATGGTTCCCATGGTATTCCCATATAAAGTCTGCACTTATCCTTGACTAACCTTGTGGGTTCTGTAAAATAAGACCTTACTGTCTTTTAAAGAATAGAACAGGCTGAAAGTTAAGGCATACTTTGTGGAAATGTAGCTTGAAATGTACTCATGCTCTTCACAAACTCACATTTCTCTCACTGTCATTCTTCTTCATTTTCAGTGCCTCAGCCTTTTCTGTGACCTCTGTAAAACTGTTGATAACAACAATTTTTCTCCAATTTTTCTGAGTCAAAGTCCCGTTCCCCCGACATCATCATCATCCCACACACTCAATTTATTTTCTCAGGTGAACAATGCTGCATTGCCCACACTGGCTCCCTCAGATGCTCTTTAGTAGGTTGCTGGAATCAGCTGTACTTTCACTTTAAGTAGGAGTGTGTTTGTTTGTTTAAGGTTTTAACAGACCTTGGATGAGATTGTAAAAATTAAAAATAGTTGCCTAAGTTTGTTATAGAAAGTGCAACATCACTTCAGTTGTGTATCTGTGACAATTTGAAAATGCTACCTATTGACTATATATTGACTAATTTATAAGCAGTATATTGTTCTTCAAAACTTAACATTTAACTCCAATGTACTAAAAAAAAAAACTCATTCATAGAAGAGTTTCAAGCTATGAGCTTAAGTTTGTTTTTGAGAACAGACTTCCATTAAGACCTCTATTTATACTATTAAAAGAGCAAATCTGTATCTTCTTACTTTACTCCATACTGACCATAAAATCAGAATCTCTATAAATATTAGATCTTAGGTTCAATCATTATGCTGTAATTACATTAAAAAACCTCTTTATTTAAAAGCCACTTGTATTTACTCCACACTTAAATACACATTTTCATCTTGCCCACTGTTAATTCAAGAATGTGTACTGTATGTCAAATCTTTTTAAAACACTCAGCTGTACTGTATGTTATTAAACGGATCTGAAACTGAACAACAGTAATAAACAGAACCATACTCTCATTTAAGACACAATTTCAGTTTAATGGATGTGTACACACTTCACAAATACATGCTGAATTTGATATTGTTAACACTCGGTGAGCAGCTTCTTTCACTAACACTCTGTGTTCAACAACAATGAATGTAACATTCATAATGGAGTTGAATTAAAACCACATAAATGTAGAGCTAACAACATTACATCAACTTAGGCAACATTACATAGGTACTGTATTAGTTTCACTGAACCTTCACAGAAGGCATTTCAATGATTTTGTGGAAAAAGCATCTACAGTAGCATTAATATGCAACTAGAGTGAAAAAGAGTTTTTAAAAAAAAGTAAGTAACAAAAGAAATATTTCTCTGTGTGTCTAGTTCAAGCGTCAATGGTTGATAAAACACAGATACATGCAAAATAGAGTAAAAATAACACATTTAACCGATAAGACGTCTACTGTGTTTGTTTGTCATAAAGTAAAACTATATTTTCTATATTGACACCGGGACAAAGCAGCATGAAACAGACGTAGGAAGGAATTATGGGTAGATCTGACCACACATGCCAAGCCATAATTTTCAATGGAACTATGGTAGCTTTATGTATAATCTATGTTGAAATAAATAACATTATAAAGTGCACATACTACAGCTCATGACACCAACAGCAGCAATTCCACTCTGTCCATTCGTACAATACAGAAGAAATCAAAAATCTAAATTTTTAAATATACACTTCAGGTTGGATAATATTTGTAACTGAGAGGAGAGAAATAGAGCACATATTATTACAGTCACATAATACCAATCATGCTGTAGCCTTGATACAAAAGCACAACGTGTTTGGTTAGAGATAAATGAGAGTGGCTCACTGAGTGGGTATTTCAAAATGAAGTAGATATTACAATGTGCACACTCAACTTGCAACTTTCCCGATTAAGCATTAATACGCAAATACAGGTCAGACCATGACATAAGCAGCGGTTTGAAATGACATATTAGAGGGGATGAAAAGTAACAAACATCTTAAACAAACAACCTTAACATTTGATTTTCCAACTAGCTTATTTTTACAGTTTGTCTTGCATTGCATTCATGAAATGTACTTTATTTAAGAAAAATACATTGTCATGAAAGTACAGTCTAATTAATGCATGGCAGGACTATTCATGTTTTAATCCCAAGTGAAAAAAAAAGTTTGTACATTGTTTTGTATATTGCTAAAATAATCCCAATAACAGTGGATCAGCAAAAGGTTTGCGGGGCTAGCCAGAATTTTAGCCCATGCCACAGGTGCCTGGACTTAATATTCGGGTAATTTACATGGACAGAAGGGTTGGTCCAAGTGGCAACAGCTCAAGCTATCACATCATTGTAGCCCTAAAAAAAAGACAGTGTACTGTAAATGTGATGATTAACTCTCAGAAGGCCACATTTTCTGTGTATATACTGTAACAGGCAGGTACTAGGTCTCGTTTCTGCACTAAATTTGAGACATGCTACCCCCTAGTGGATGTTTTTTTTCCTGTGATGGTTAAATGTTTGAAGTGATCATCTCTTTTTACAGATATGAAAAATGTAACTGGTCAAACAGAATAACAAAGTACATATTTTTCAGTGTAGAGGGGGTAAATTAACCAGACCAACCTCAACTATCGGTGGTTGGCACGCACGATGATCGCCGTGATCTGCACATAGTTTTCTGTGAAATGAAGAAGAAGAACATGACAATTATATATTAATACTAATAATTATTCATTAGAACAGATGTAAAACATGGTTACACTTAACATGTTACCTAAACATGATTTTATATATTTTTTAAATGACATATTTTACTTACTTAAGCTTATCCACAACATAAAAATACGTCTACATATTAGGAATGTTAATGTGATATGTATGATATAATGTGTGCAACACATATCTTCTTAAAGAACAATGAAAGCTGAATTTTAGAGCTGTCCAAAATTATTATTTCAATATTATTTTTGAAGAAATTAAGTTTTTTTTAAGTTCAATAAACCCTGTGTAATTTCTTAGATTGTTTATGATACATGCAGGCAAGGACTGTGTGTTCTACCTTTGTATGAAGTTGATGATGAAGGACTGGGTCAGATAGCCAAGGATGTCTCAAGGCCTCAGATGCCCCCATCCTCCAACTGATGACAAACACAATGGCACATATATATTATGTTAAAAAATCACCACACATGCACAGTTGCACACACAGAATGACAGTGAAACAGAATAACAAGATCGATACCTTTTATTCACAATGAGGAGTTTGGAGATGAAGTCTTTGGCTTCCTCGGATGTATCTACAAACTCTTGTTCCTCAAAGTTCCACTTACAGGCCAAGATGTTGTTCAAGGTCTCGTTGTCATCGTCGCCAAGGAAGGGACAGAGACCGCTCAGACTAACAGGATGTAGACAGACAGTCATTAGCATTAGACTGTATATGTGTGTGTGGATGTGTTTGTGTGTTTACTTACAGCATGTAGGTGATGACGCCAAGGCTCCACATGTCAGTGTTGAATGACACAAAGTCATAGTTGATGACTTCAGGAGCAAGAAACTCCGGAGTGCCAAAATTCACTCGCAGTTTCTCACGTGGTTTATATCTATGTGGGGAAAACATTTCCATTATATAGCAGTCAATTCAACTCAATAAAATAGAAGCAGATGCAGGTACTTACATCCTAGCAAGGCCAAAGTCGATGATTTTGATCTTATTCGTGACTCTGCTCACACACAGAATATTTTCTGGCTGAAATTTGAAGTAATTGATTGAGTGATTGATTGGTTGATTGATTGATTTATTGTTTGATTGATTAATTGACTAAACTTCTGTAAAATAATAGTACAATAAATATAAGTGACTTTGTTACCTTTAAGTCTAAGTGTAGGATGTACATTTTGTGCATGTGCTGCAGGCCGTCACAGATTTGCCTGATGAACAGAACAGCGTCCAGCTCCATTAAAGTGTAGTTTTCATCAATGATCCTGTCAAACAGCTCCCCTCCACCAACACTAAGGGTAAAGACAAAATGCATAAAAAAACAACACTGAACTACCCCAAATGTAAAGCATTTTCACATCTACAGTTTTAATTTAGCATAATCATACACACTATGAATAAATGTGTCAAACAAATGTAACCAAAAGTCTATTGGACATTATAGTAACTCTAGTTTAAAGACTATGAAGTACAACTACTCGGCATTCTCTGTTTTGAAAGAAATAATAAACATTATGTGCTGAAAATATGAAAGAAGGAGCATACTATTCAAGTACAAGGATGATGTCATTCCTTGACTCATAAGCTGCATAGAGCTGGATCAGGTTGGCATGGTCCAGATTATTCATGACCTGGATCTCATTCTTCACCACCTCCTACCAAAAACACAGGCGGAGGCAGATGGACAGACAGATGCAGAAGCAGACAAACAGACACCGATGCAGAAAAACACACAGACAAGCGAGCAAACCACAAACGGACACGATGAGAGGTGTCAGCTGTTCTCTGCTATGAGACAATGCATCTTCTCTTCTAGGTCAAATATTTCTCACCTAGGTGAGAAGTATTCCCATTGCTTCTGTTCCAAGTGGCCTTGTAGTGCACTAGTATGTACTGAATATCGGGCCCCTTGCTTTTTATATCATGTGGTGTGGCTCTCACTGTAGTATCAAAATAGCATAATTTATTATGAACATTGAACATTGGGGCTGTACCTTTTCTTTCAGACTCCTGGCTTTAATGACCTTCGCTGCCAAAGTGAGACCGGAGGAGTTTTCAACACATTTGTGCACCTGGCCAAAACGACCCCTTGAGGAGAGGCAGAGAAAAAATGGTTGCTTAGTAACAGTTGCCAACTCTATCACCTCAAATCCTACATCCTAGCGGCCTAGAAACAGCTGTGAAACAGGACAGAGACAGTGTTTTATGTTTCCATGACAAATCAAAAACGGATCTTCCGTCAAACGGAGAGGTTTTAGGACAGTGTTGAGCTTAATCTGTTATTTCATTAAGTCTGAGCTGGGCTGTGTCTACTCTTTGAAGCCTTGGATTAACACTTAGTGATTAGCTACCAGCTGGCACCAGGGATACAGTTTCACATACCACTCAGTCCCAGAGTAAAAATAACTGCCGTGACTCTGGAGTTATGAACCAGGGGAGAGGAGAGAAGAGGAGAGGAGAGGGAGAGGGTTACACAATTAAGCTTTATGGGAGCCTATTTCTAACCCTAACCCTTTGATCTGGGATAGATCAACTGGTCATCAATAGCTTTCATTTTTTACATTACACAGAGATTTGAGAAGTACGGCGCTCACCCGCCCAGGACCTCCTGCCAGTTGATGGTGTAGAAGTTGATGATCTGGTTGGGCTTGGCAGAAACAGTGTGGTGATTAAAAGGAGCCGATGGAGGCGGAGAGGTGTCTAAAGTAGGATGGGGGAAGCAGAGAAAAGATATAATCTCTTTTAATAAGTTATAATAAGTTAAGAATTGTGAGAACATAGGAGCTTCATTGTTAATTAATTACAGTGAGGCGTTTGAAAGGGTGCATGCTGCTATAATCAAGTTAGCACATTGTGCATGAAAGTGCTATGGCACAGTTGTTGTTGTCATTGTTTTCCCTTACACTACTATACCGTACCGACTTAGCATTCACAGATCCTCCATGAAGACAGTAAGAAAGCATTTATAGTATGAAATATAGCTCGACAAATATTGTATTTTTGTCAGGTCAATAATGTCAATAATTGGGAATTTACATAATCAGACCCATATATCAGCTGATAGTATTTTTTTTTAATAAACAAATAACGGAATCCTTTAAATGTTTTAATTACAGTGGACTTAAACTGGGTTAAAAACTTAAATAATTAATTAGCCATGATTAGTGTCAAGGAGTCCTGACTCACCAATAAAGTACCGCTCTACATTTTCATCATCCTCCTTATTGGCATCCATTTTTGCATCCTTTTCTCTTCTTTCTCTCTCCACCCTTTGTTTTAGGTCAAACTGGAGTTCAATTCCATCTGCCTGGAAGACTGCCCAGCCCTCAGACTCAAGCTTCTTCTTGTCCTCCTCGTCGTCCTCCTCCTCTTCCTCGTTGTCTTCCTTCTTCTCCTCCTCTTGGCTCTTTGTGTTTTCTTCTAGTGCAAAGTGTTCCTCAGTCACACAGAACTTGGTACTTGTGGTGCTGACCTCTGATATCTGGTCCTGCGCAGCCTCTGGAGATAGGGAGGCATCTTTGTGGTCATCACAGCTGGAAAAAAAAGTTGTGGTGTGTTTGTTGGGGTTTGTTTTGTGTCATTACAGCTTGTGTAATTTCTGGTACAGCTGCTAAAGGCATGGGGGGAAAATATAAATAATTGACTTATCCAACACCTTTAAGAATTAAGTCATAATGTCGATGAAATGTCTGTATGGTTGAAATACAAACAGTATATATAATAGGCTATGGCTAATAACAAATTATAACCTTGCATGCATTGGCTGTGTAAAGCCCAAATTATCTTGCCAATGGTTTATATGCAGGTACTCTCAACTGATTAATTAGGCTCCATTCCCCTAAACTGCTGAATTAAAAAGATTAAGGACAATTAATGAGAAAATAAACGTAATAGTTGTGTATTCTAATGTGTAATCTGCCAATTTCTTTCTTGATTAATCTTTTATCAATAAAACATCAGAGAACAGTAAAAATATCCATCATGATTTCCCAGAGCACAAGGTGACATCATCAACTGTTTTTCTTGTTCAACCAAAATCCAAAAATATTCAATTTACAATAACATAAAAAAATCAGCTAATTCTTACTTGAATTGTAATGTTTGCATTATAAATTACAAGATGACTATGATTAGGTGATTTTAAAAAATAGTATTGTTTTACTATTATATCAACTTATGTGTTGCAGATTAATTGACTTATTGACAAATAATTGCAGCTCTTATTGGGGTTAAACAAAAAGTACCTTGAAGGGGCTTGCTTTTTTTCGTCTTCATGGGCAGCAAGCAACTCCGGGGCATAGGCTACTTCTTCATCAGGAGAAGCAACCTCTTCCTTCTTTTCCTCTGGGAGTTTTTCTTCCTTTTTCTCTTTCATAACATCCTCCACATCGAGCTTGGGTTCGTTCTTTTTAGCCGAAACCTCTTCCTCGTGTGTCTCAGCCACTTGGCAATCTTCACGTAGGTAGTCAACCACGTTGCAAGCACGAGCATCAGGTTGTTGATCTTTCTCTTCAGGGGACACTCCAGCCTCCAGATCCTGAGATGCAGGAGTGAGCTGGTGACACGATTTTTCTGCATTCTCCCTGTTGAGTTTCTGTACCTCTTCAAGTAGCAACATCTGCTTCTTCAAGGAGATATGTTCTACAACAAATCATCACAGGATTTGGATTTAATCTCTCACAACCTGTTAAATACTGTTAAAAGTTATAGGGTACATTATGAGCTTGCTCACTATTTTACTCTGACTTTCTGAGGTTGGTTTCTGTGTCAAGAGTGTAAATGCTAGTAGGCCATCACTGTACATGTAATAGAATATCACTCACAAAATAACATAGTAAGATGCTTTTCTTATGAAAGCTCTGAGTGCAAAGTCATGTTTATATTGACATGTTGCTGCTGCTGTGTTTTGCTGATTATTTTGAACTGGACACCAGAGTTTAAGCGCTGGCATATTCCTGTAGAATTAACAGCATGTTGATCTCAGCACCTGCTGTGTCTGGAGGCTTCATCTTATTTTGAGCTTTTGGACCCCTGGGGCTCAAAGGGGGTTTATCTGTCCCATCTTTACCTTTGTGGTCCTTCAACTGTGAAATAGAAATAAAAAAAAACAGTCAAAAGATGGACAATATTTCAATAAAAATTAAAAACGCAAATGTTTTTCTTTCTAGCTCTGAAATATATAGTGCAGTGTTACATGTTTCTTGTCAAGAAAATCAGCATTATAATATTCAGAGTATGGAGGCAGCCTTTTAAGCTAAAATATGAAGAACAAGTCACCAGTGTGAAGACAAAAAGCACAAGCAAAAAGCACATACTTACATATAACAAATAAAAAGACAGGTTCCTGTATAGATACAGAAGCAATAAACCTACAAAGTTTCCACATTTGCGAGAGGCGAGGAAATGCTTTGGTCCATGGAGCTTTATCTTGGGAGAAGTTTGAGGAGAACTGGGCTCACATGCAGGTGTTATCCCTTGATTCCCTTTACTGGCTTTATTAGAGGTAGGTTTCTAGTAAAAAGACAAGATGAAAATGCTTAGTAGGGTTATAAGAATGCACATGGAATGGAAGAAATATCACACATTAAGAACGGATGTCAATGAGAGAGCCAGGAGGTTGATTTGATCAAGTTAGCGTCCCATGTAATACACACAACACTAATCAAAAATCTAATAAACAATTCAAGCAAATGACCATGACAGGTTGATTTGATGGAGGCACACAATACACAACACATAATACAACAAATGAATCAAACATCAAATTAATAATTCAATGGCAGATAAAACAATGACAAAAGCATGTCTCCATGCACAGACTAACTTGCATGCTTTTGATTATTCATAGCAGACGGATAGACAGCAGCAGGGCAGTGAATTTATAGCTTATCACTTGTCGCACTCAGTGATGGAATGCAATGCTGACCCTGAGCGGAAAATATTACAAGCAAGTGTAGGCTGTTGTTCAAATTTCTCAGCTGAGGGAACTCACTAAACACTCTCTCATCAGGTTAGCATGGAAAAACCTGTCTGGAACCCTGGGTGTCTCACATTCGTTCGCTGTCATGAGGTAAACTGCAAGGAGGATATTTCCAGTGCAGTGACAGCAGTGTTTTCTGGAGTTCAAAACTCTGATTGGGAGATTGGGGGAATGTATGAGGAGGCCATACTAACAGCAGTTACGATATATACGGTACAATATGTCACACCTCTGGAGGTGGAGGAAGATTGAAAAACCCCCTGACAGGTGCTCTGACGACCACAGAAATTCCCTGAAATGTGAGTTGCATGGAAGCAATCAGATTGGTATGTGGTCATTAATCATCAGGATGTTAACCAGCCATAACATTATGATCCAAACTTTGAATTGGCTTGAATTAAATTATTGATGTCTTAATTCAAAAGCCACTGTTGTACATTGTTCACTATGATGACATAAATATTCCTTCAAGTATATGATTACTGGATGTCACAACCATGCAGATGAGTTTGCTTTTTGCTCGTAGTAGGTCATAGGAAAAGAGCTATAACTTCCACTACGCAAATGATATGAGTGTGGTGATAAGATGCTTTGGTTGTTGGTGTAAGTGCAACTCATGCTTTTAATGCCAAGCAGCACTTAGTGACCTCTGCATAGGGTCATGGTCTGTTTTATGATTATACAATAAGGACAAAACCACCCATTTTATGTGGAGGTGACTACAGTCTCACCAGTAAAGTTTTAAATTTACCCAAGCCAAAAAATTAAACTTAAAACATTAACTTAAAACTTTAAATTGCATATCTTGACACATACATGCAAAGCAGAGTGGAGCAACAATGACCTCACTTGGATTATATTTACACAAGTACATAATTACTTTTTTAAATCTTTTCTTTATAAGCTTCTTTTTGGGGCTTTTGACAGTAGATAGACATGAAAAGGGGAGACAGATGGGGGGATGACACGCAGCAAAGGGCAGCAGGTCAGATTCAAACCTGCGCTGCTGCAGGACTCAGCCAACATGGGGCAAACGCTCTTACTGGGTGAGCAAGATGAAGCCCCTTTTTTTCACTTTTCTGAATCTGGACCAGCAATTTCTGAAACACTGCATGGGTTAAATCCTGGAACATCAGCAGGATAAATATGTTAAGAATAAAATGTTATGAAGAGCTATTTTTGCGTTGCGGGAAGTTAAGCAATTAGCAAAGAATCACATGGCATAGCATTTTGGCAATACCCACTATAACACAGGGTAACTACTGGAAACTAGTGATGTAAAACACACCATGTCCTAACTGGCACAGCATTGCAACAGACACAAGCAAGACCCGTGAACAGTATCAGATACAAGGCAGTAATGTGACTTGTCAGTGTGAGACGAGAGAAGGGGAGAAAAAAGACTGACTCATCACAATTTGACACTTGACTCCTGGTGAGCTGAAGGGGTTAAAGCGCTTTTATTTATTTATTTATTTTTATTTATTGTTTATTTATCAGGGACATCACCTATTAGACCACAAACACTGCAACCCCAAAAACAACATTTCTTAACCGGGTCACTCCCATTTCACCCCTGGCCTCACCTCTCGTGCCTTGTCAGGGGGCAGGGGGGGGGTTCCAGAGTGAGCCTCATGCCAAAGAGGTTGTGTTCTACTCAGCATGGGCAGAGAGCCAACAACTATAAATGTGAGTTAAATTGGGGTTTTATATAAGCTAAAAGTGACATGTTTATTGTGCAGTAGCTTACATAACACTGTAACATTAGCATTCTTAATTACTTTACCTTCAATGAGCAGTTGGTAAGTGTAAACATGCCAAATCCTAGACACTACCTTTTTAACCCAGCCCCAAAATATGGGGTATTTAACACACAAGCCAAGTCACATTCATAGGCAAGAGAACTATTGGAGTCGCCATCGTTGCCATGTTCCTCCAAGCACAACAAGATCTTTGTGATCTAAGAAATCAAACTCATATATATTGCCACGCTAGAAAGTCCTTAGTGATGGATGGGCTATGATAGCTTTCCATACAAACTTAAAAAACGTACATTGATAATCTAAGCTGGCAAAATAGTAAACTCATAATCAACAATAACAAAATTTGGATTATGTTTCTCCAAAATATACTTAATATACTTCATATATGTAAAAGAAACATAAAGTAGCCTTTTTTACATTTGGCTATGCAGAAGGAACACACCTGAAGAAGAAGATTTTTTTGGCTCTTAGTCTCACCTTGTCAAGCTTGTTTATTGTGTCTGTAGATGATTTCCTCTTAACGGTTTGCTTGCCTTTATTGTCTTTAGGTTTGGAGCCCTTCCGAGTAGCAGGGCCTTTGAACATCAGTTCCATAACCCTGGAATTCTTCACCGTCTCCCCAATGAAGCTGATCATTTGCTGCATGCTGAGGACCAGCTTTTCCATCCCTTCGAGCTTTTGAGCCTGTTGCTCGGAACGGTGGTTCACCGCCGACATTATGGTGCTCATCTCCTGGCATATCTCCCTCACCTCTCGCCCCATGACCTTAGTCTGGTTCATCATCTTGGGGGGGAGATGGATCTCCTCCTTGTCAACCCTCAGATTCTCCATATCCTTTTCAATTACGTCAATGTCCTGAGACATTCCATCCAGTCGGTTGAGGACCTTTTCTTGAATGTTGATGAGCTTGTCCATTTTGCTGCTAAGTGACTCAATCCGATTTTGGATAAGGTCAAAGCTTGTGCTGTTGCCATCTCCCACAGTGTTCATTACCAAGGAACTCATGGCTTCTGGTGAATCACGTTAAGACACCAACCTTAGACAAAAATAGGATCAATAACGTCTGTGAAACAGACCAAAAGTTTTTTTCAAAAATCGTAGCCAGCTCTACCCTTCAGTGCTCCCTGTTGGTGTGCAAACTAATAAAGATGCAGAAAAGTGAAACAGAAGTGCTCCAAGATTTTTTCTTTTGACATCACCAGCAATGCAGATAAAGATTTTTTCTTAAACTTAAGTCAAATGAGCTCTGACTAGTATTAAGCCACTCTTTATCCCTGGCGACTGCTGCTCTCCACACTACAAATGGTATTAAGAATGGAGTGAGCCGGTGTCCCTAAATGTAAATGGACAGCCTCTACGTCAGCAGGGGTCAAGTGTTTGGGGTGGGGGCTTGGCACTGCTTGGCTATGAGACATTTGAGAGCATTTAAGTGTTAAGCCCACTACCGTCACTGCCCTGATAGGTGTCAAAATGGTCACTGTACACAGAACTTCTTCAGTGTGACAATGCTCATTCATTTTTACAATTTTTCCTATTCAAACGGCAATAACATAAACTCCTTGTGACAGATGGACACGCCTGGTCTACATTATTGAGTGGACCACGCAGGTGTCCAAAAAAAGGGAAGGAGCTTTTAAAAGTAAAAGAAGAGATTTTATTGTCTTTTCTGAATAGTTGTGTTGACAATGAAATAGTAATATAAAAATAATCATGGCATGGAATAGTCTGATTGCTGCTGGTTATTTGGAACAGCTGAATGTGGGTTCTGTCTGTGTACAATTGTGAATGAGAACCATGTTGCAATGCAAATTCTTTCCTTATCTCTCGAATGCCTGGAACTTGCACTCAGTGTCGGGGGAAATGTGAAGAACCATGTGGCTTCTGGCTAAGGGGACCTACAGTAAGATGTTGAGCCCGTCCACTGAAAGAAGAGATGGGTGACACGGATGATTTATATGATGCCTACTCACTGACAGAAACATCCACCAATAACCTCTCTTAATAGAGTAAGGGATCCATTTTAACTTAGTCCTTGTAATATGACCCTAATCCATGTTCCCTATGAACCAAAATATGCACAACTTATTCTAACAATATGTGTTTATGTCAACAGACCGTGTATACAGATATTAAATTCCTAACCAAACACTGACCTACTACAACTTGATTACTCAAACTATTTCCCGACAGTTTTGCCAAACTTTGCCATCTCATTTTGTCCCCAAAAATGTATGGATAATAGAGGAATGCAAATTTGCTGAAGCCACCATAAAATACTTTTCACAACAGGGGCAAGGACTGCAAACTCAGCCACGGTGACCCCAGCCAAACTCCCCCTCACTAGGAGGAGCAGTGAACTTGGCAGCTAAAGTGGAGTTGAGTGGGGTAAGGTGAGTGAAAGGAAAAGGAAGGGGGTTACCTGTCAACGTGTTTACTGACAAGTCACCACACCAGCTTGCATATCTCTCTTTCATTCAAGACAGCTACAGCGGAAAGAACAAGTGACTCTTATGGGGCAGAAACAGATGGGAGTTAAATCAACCATCAATCACTCAAGGAGAGACGGGGACGCTCACACCTGTCCTTGCATGCCAACAGATGACAGATAACGTAGGTCATTAGTAGCATGTTGTGTCAACTTTCTTATGCAGTGGTGAGCATGGAACAGACAGGCAAGCAGCAAGAATAATGTAAATATTACTCTGCAAAAAGAAAAAAAATTGCAAAACAGAATGGTTACAATTGCTGTTCTTCTGCACATTACAGTATAGCATGTGTGACTACATTTAATTGCTTAGAGGTGGGGGGTACTTTAAGGTTATTAAATACTGCGGGGATATTAAAAGACCCTTTGGCCTCTGAGGCTTATTACATAAAGCAAATATCGTTTTTATATCACTTACACTTCACAGTGAAACCAACGCCAAAGAAAGTAACAGCCTCATGAGCTGTGCTCATAGTCCTCGCTCACCCTCTTTGGCAAGCACAAGTGTACACACAGACTGAGCACACAAGGTGTCAGGTGAGAAATCACTGCCCCGTCTACTCGTGCATGATTAAAATGTTGTTTAGTTAATAACAGCAGAATTATTAGGATGGTTGGAGGCATTGCCAGCTACATGAATGTTCAGGAAGCCTATTTGTAACAAACAAATGTGTGTGTCCTGGCTGACCTTGCAGTTTGAACACCTACTGACTTACGGACGTCAAGAGTAGAAAAAATGGTAAAATGATATACAGCATCGGGATTAGCTCCTTTAAATAGTAAAACTTCAATCTCTAAAGGTCAACATGCATCTTTTAACCATAATGAAACCATTATCTATCTATCTATCTATCTATCTATCTATCTATCTATCTATCTATCTATATTATCAGGATCATAATAAATAGTAGGGCTGGCGCTAATGATTTTTGTTCATTATTCTGTCAATAATTTTCTCCATAACTTGATTAATTTTTTGGTTTATATAATGTAAAAAATGAGAAGAAAAAAATCATCATCAAAGTTTCCCAAGGACAAGCTGACTTGTTTAAAAATGTTACTTGTCTGACTAAGCCTAACAGCCAAAGATATTCACTTTTTCAATGATACAGGAACGAGAAAAGCAGCATATCTTCACATCTGAGAAGCTGGGACCAGAGAATATTTGGCATTTTTGCTTATGAAAATATTTCAAAACAATTATTGCAATTTCTAAAATAGATAGCCTACTTGTTGCAGTTTTAATAAATTGTTGATTGTTTATTATAGGTCAATAAGGATGATTATAGCTTGATTATGAGAACATTTTATATCAAGACATGGTTGAAGCAAAATAAATGAAGGCCACAGGAAAGTGTTATAGACCAAATAAAGTGGTTGAGCCAGATGGCATTACCTCTATACAATCTCCTGTGAATAAAAAGGCAAAAAATGGACATCAATTCATCTTTCTTGCATCGTCATGCATCATCTTTTTCTGAACAATCATTACTTGTGAGCTATCATACTGTTTGCTGTTTTTGTATTTGAGAAGTTTTGTATTTTGCACTTTTTTGGCTTTTTTAGAAATAAGAAAAACGCACAGACATATCTGTAGAAATAAATTCATATAAAATCCATTTTATGAGTCATTTTCTTTTGGATTTTTTCTGTATTAAGTTGAGACATGTGGCTAGGGTACTATTTTTGTATCTAGCCCATGTAATATGCTTACAGTAGTGTTTTTTAATAATTTTACAGATGATTTACTTGGACGGAAATAGAAATTCTCTATTCTAACCTCTTTAGCTCTGTGTCAGTAAGGCCTAGTGTCACACTGACACTAGAAACAAAAAATTGAGAGTGTTATCTTCCCAATGACCTCGGGACCATCTCAGAGGGCCAAAGTATGTGGAAACTGTAGCAATTTTTTGGGGTAAAAATTGAGGCAAGAAAAGCATGTATTTTCAAGTGATTTGTAAAGAGGTTAAATAATATGGCCTGTATGGCTATTTATTTGGCACCGGAACAAGGTGAACTGTTAAAATTGAGCACCACTTTACTAACAGAGAACACAATGTCCTGGGAGGCACCGTGGCTGTGTGCTGTGGCTACTGTCCAGTCACCTCTCCAGTCTCCACTCACACACAGCCTGCCAGCTCTGGCTATGCCTTCTCTTGGAAAACTTGTGGGCTTAAATGTGTGTGGCGGCAGTGAAACTTAACTCCTCGTGCTAATGTCTAAGACATCTCTTCTGTTCTTTCCCTCTCATGTTTTCTTTTGGCATGTAAACACATTCTGCTGCTGCACTTTGACAGACTTTTTGAGATCTGCTCATTAAAGGTTATTACAATTGCATTAGACTACATTATGCTGATTCAATACATTAACTCCCCACATACATGCATACATGTCTGTTTGCCTTGTGAATTGTGATAAATGTACGTGTTATCGGATCCAAGCTAAAGTATCCAAATGTCGAGACATTATCATAGGATATGCACTGATGCCTTTTGGGATTGGACACGCTCAGAAGAACTAAATTACGTGAAACTGTATGTGCCTGGTCCAGTTACTCACTAACTCAGCTTTTCTTTTGAACAGCAGGTGGCATTGTTAATTTGTGTAAATAACAGAGTGTGAACAGTGTTGTGACAGTGTTTTAGTGATATAAGCATACACATGTACAGTACTTCAAAGAAGATGATTATTAGGGAGAAGTGGTACAATGTTTGGTGCATTAAGATTTCCACTCAAGATTATTTTCATTTTTGATCTAATTGTTTGTTTAATAAAAATGTCCAAAAACAGTAAAGAAAATCGCTATGAAAATTTCTTAGAGTCCAAGATAACGTCCAACCAGCAAATATGTGTTTTCACAATATTCACAATATTCACCTAATTGTTTCAGCTCTATGGTCCATCACTGATTTTCACAAAGATTACATGTAATCAAGTTGTTAAAGAAAGTATGACACACTCATGTAACTGAGCGCTGATCAGAGTAATTTCAAAGAGCTACTATAGAACTTGTATTTTTATACAGCACACTTAATCTTACTTGTTCTTGAGAAATAATCTCAGTTAAGTACTGTGCCTGTACTTGAGGAAGACATTCCCAGAAGCACTATTATTATCAGTGTGGAAACATAAGAAGCGCCTTACATTGAGCATGTCTTAAAGGGTATTAAAAGTTACTGACAGAACGCAAAGAAAGCTTAGTTACATACTCGTGGATAGACAACAGTAAATGTCAGTGTGGATCTCCAAAATGCCAAGAGAGGAATGGAAACGAGAGAGGGTGAGAGGGCTTCAGCTTCTCTGAGGTGTACTATCACAGCATTAAGACACAGTATATATGTGTATTTACTAAGATGTGCAATGTATATTTTCTACTGAGGCACAATTCTCTCAGCAACATAAAAAAACATTCAACACGTAGCTCAAGTGAGGTTGAGCTTTTGATGGAAACAAAGAACTGAAACAGATATCCTAACGTAAATATCATAGTGAGGAACAGATATTAAAGGGCAATGAAATGCTAAATATTCCTTAGCAGAAAAGCTCTCTTGCACTGATCTTTTTAGGTTTTAGGCCTGTTGCTTTTCCGACCACAAGCAATGTCACCCTAAAGCAATGTTACATCACAGAAGCAATGTGAAAATCACTAGATGGCAGCAGAAACAGGTGTTTCCTCGCTGTGAAACACTGCAGTGTGCCTGTCTCTACCACTAGAGCTCACTGCACTTTAACAGCAGATTCTCTCAAATCTACGCTCATAAACATCCCTTCCTTATCTCAAGTTTTATCCTTCCTGCTGCTATCCATAACATTGCAAAACATGCTTGCATCAGAATTACCAGTCTCACCTTTCACTCTTTTACTGAGCATCACATAACTGCTGAAATGATTACCCACAATATGTTGAGCTAACTAATTCAATTAGATGTGACATTTAGCTAGAGGATAAAGTAAAAAAAGTGAGTGCAAAGGTACACAAAGATGGCTTATTAGGTAATAAAATTAAGTTAAATTAAATATATAAATTTATTATATATATATATATATATATATATATATATATAATATATATAATATATATATATATATATATATATATATATAATAAATTATATATATATATATATAATAAATTATATAAACATCTTTAACCAGGGGCACCTGGTAAACTCACCTGGTTGAGCATGCGCCCCATGTACAGAGGCTCAGTCCTTGTCATTGCAGGTTTGGTTCTGACCTGCATCCCTTTGCTGCATGTCATCCCACTCTCTCTCCCACTATCCTAAACTTAATCTGTCCTGTTAATATAGGCAATAAAAGCCCCCAAAAAATTTAAAATATTTAACCATAATGTGTTTGAGTAATACAAAATACATATATTGTACCAGTCAAATTGACCTAATTGAGTATAAAAATGTAGGCCTTTGTTAAAAACAAACATGCAAGCATGCATCTGTTGTGCTTGTTTGTTATCTGAGGTTAAAGTAATTATAACACTATGGTTAAAGAGGAAACTCAGTCACCAGCATTGTCCCTGTGGCTGAGAGCCTATACTCAACATGAAATCTGATGCTTCAAGCCCCATGTCTCTGCTGTGTGTTGTGTTTAATAGAACTGAGCTGGATATTGAACACATAATTCAAAGTCTTGTGCATTGGTTATACATAATGTATTTAAAACCAAGATGTGCATACTAGCCTCTTCCAAAGACAATGAGAATAGCATCAATAAGAATAAATAGAGTGAACAAAGTATTACTAAGGTCCATGAGCTGATGCCATCCCCTCTGAAGATCGTTGACAGGATCTATAGCAACAGCAACAGGCAAAGACATTCTGTTTAAAGACCATCAAGAAGCAATCACAAAACTATTCCTCGCTGAAAAAAATACATTATGTAATTTTCTGTACACTATATTCCTGTGTGTCTTATAGTTACTATTTAAAACAATCATATGTCATTTTTTTGTACACTATATTCCTGTTTGTCTTATAGTTACTATTTAAAACAATCACATTAATCATGTCAATGCCAACATTAACCAAAATGTTTTCCTCTAAAAACTTGCAGCATGGCCATGGTAGACCTAGCATCCTACATGCATCATATGCAGGTGTCAAATCAAGAAAAGTATTGACACAAGTGATCTTTTGTGGTGTATTCTTTCCGTAGTAACAATAAAATTAAGTGGTTTTCAATAGAAAAGTATATAATACAACTTATGTCCTCAAAGATGAAAAATTGTCTTTGAATCATCTGGATGTTTAACATACACATGTGATCGTTTCAGGAATTTTTGGTCTAAGTACGGTACAATACGAATGTGAAAATGTAAATTATTGATAGCCCTACTAGACCAAAAACTGCCATTGCTACGAGGTCAGTATTCTTGTTACGTTCCTTTTTTAGACAAAAACAAAGTGTCAGTGTTATTTAACAATTTAAACAGCCTTATATACCTTAATGGCAGGTGGAGTGGATGCTCTGTGCCTCCTCCTGTAGCAGAGTAAATCGCACAGCCTGCTCCAGAGATAGGAGGCCAGCAGACACATGCTGCTGACTAGCCAAATGCCCCAGCCTGTGACAAAGTTCTCCATGGCTTTAACTTTACTCTTCATCCTTCTACAAAGGACCTGTGGGAGCTTAGGGAGAAGAGTCTCAAGTGGAGAGTAAGAAGAGATGACAGCTCCTTCTCTTAGTACGGACCGCCCAACTAATATTAATGCTACACTATCCTCCACAGCCTCTGTTAATTGAGTTAACCCCCCACTCCCATCCATACTTAGAACCAGAGGACATGGAGTTTGTCCTCATGACACAAGAGTGACAGGTGCCCAGAGACAAGCTCCCTCTGACACATTCACCCTCTTCCTTTATCTAATCCTACCATCTTCACTACAAAGCAGGACCTTTATTCTCAATTTTTCAAAAGTGAGAGAATTGCGATAGGTGGGTCTAGTCTCCCTGTTGACACAGACACATGGATGTGATGTAAATAAATAGCCCATGCTGTTGGATTACTGTTCCAAATGTCACACAGACTATCACATGGGTTCTTAAGTGAGGCAATTTTTTAACTTAGATTCTTTTTTTCAACCCTAAATTACTCTGTAAATAACATTATATCAACATTATTAAATGCCAAGCCAAATGAACATTTAAAGCATAGATCATTTAATGGATAAGGGATGTTTGAGGACTTTTAAACTCAACCGCATAATCTACATGATGCAACAACGACACTTTGGCTGTGAAAGCCACATGGCCACAACCCCCAGGAATTCATACTCTGGCTGAAAGTGGCCAATCGCAACTACGGCATGTGTGGAAATCTCCCTGGCCTCCTCTGGCTTCATCGCCAGCTCTGCCAAATAAAATAATGACCTCCCTTTTGAATGGGAGCTTTGATCTCGCTGCTCAAATGAATCTCTTGGCTGTCATGAAGAAGATAAAACTTGTATTTGATTACTCACAATGTGGGAGTTTGCTTTATATTAGACTACTTATGTTACAACTGCAGTATGGGGTTAGTTAAATCCGATTTTTGGCACACGTTGGATGTCACAATTGACAATATACCATTGATAAAATGCATTTATTTAAAGTTATCGATTGCCCTTAATCAGCACTTATGTGTGTGAGTAGGTGTTCAACATAACAGTGTCATGAGTTGGTTGTTTTCGACGGTCATCATAGCTAAAAATACATGTCAAAGCTTTCTAAAATTATTATTTTTACTATGAAGAAAGCAGCAGCAGTCTAGTTTCTGTTGAATATTAAGTAGATTAATAAATGCACCAGTCCACCTTACAGCATTCCTGTTATTATAAAAAGGTCACTTTTACCACTATTCTGGTGCTCCTGCAGACTCAAAAGGACCAAATATATCAGCACTCTTTGACATATGCCTGAGTATATTTCATACTGAATTCATGAGCTGCATGGATACCTCTGTTTCAAACTTCATCTCCCAGAAGCAGCGCATGGTTTTCACATTCTCTAAGTAGGGGAACAAGGCCAGCTTGGTCATGTTTCGGCTGTTGGCACGCAGTTGAACTGACTTTAGCTTAGCCATTCTCCCTGAGGGGGACACTTGGCTGCCAGCCCTCTCCTTCTGAGATCTCTCTCCGTCTTCCCGGTCTGGTTGACCTCTCTGGTGTGTTTCTGTTGGCTGGGTATTTTATCTGAGCCGAGGAACAGAGAAAGACAAAAAAAAAAAGGTTGCAAAAAAGTACCACAAAGTTTGTAAGACAAAAGCAGCACAAAATCCGTTCAGTTTTTCTATTTCAATGTTTATGTTTTTTTTCTTTTCTAAATACTGAAACACCTAAAGTACCACAATATTGTACAGTACATTTGTATACTTTTTAAGGATATAATCTTGAGGGTCTTGCATGGTTAAATAGCCTAGTTCATTAGTTGACGCCAAATAGATATTTAGTCATAACCCATGTTGAATCATAAGGGGTCGTTAAAACAAGGATGATGGGGGCTGAAAAAAAGCCTTCAGATGGTTCATGCAAATGAAATAGCAAAGTTAATGGAAAATCAAATGGAAACGGAAATTAAACTTCATACTTTCAAACTGTTTTGTATTTTATTAATTTATTTGTCATCGCTCTATTGGTGGTTTAATATCATTATTATTTTTAGTTTTAGTTTTACTATGCAATATCCAATTTTATACTACACTATTACATTCCTTACACACTCAATGTAATGTGTACAGTTTTTCTATGCTGTAATGCTACCTTAGCCCATGGTTTTCTGTGCAGCAGGCCTAGGCCTACACATTAATGTAGGAATATGAAATATATAACACACAAAACTGACGCAATTTATGTCTTGAAACTACATTTTTGACACAGGGCCATATTCAATCCTACAGGGTTTCAAGATGAGTTGATAAAGGAGCATCTATAATAATAAAAAAAAAATACCTTCGCATTTCAATCAATATTCCAAAACACATTTTCAAATAAACGTTTTTAAGAAACCAGTTGAAACAGCATGGAGCTTTGAGGCTCTGGGGACACCTACTTCGCCGAAATGGTCATCCAGTTTTGACTATCACATATCAATACATTAATTGCTTAAAATGTATTATAGTTGGTTAATTTGTTCATGTATAAGTTGTTTTATTAATTTATTTTTTTATTTTTTAATAAATATCAATTAACAAACTTTGACTATAGCCTTGTCATTCAGCCTCCAGTCCAGACTCCAAATTGAAAGTAACCGAGATTTGCTGCGTCCACGTACAATAACCTAGTGGAAAAACAACCTTCCATTGACCTCTATTAAAGAAAAATGTTACAGTCGCATTTAATTTGCAATGTTAGCCGAACCTACCATCCTAACGGTTAAACAAAATCAACCCAACTCTAATTTGACAATGTCCATCTTTATGTAGCCTAGCGTTTGTCTTGAAATCACAAACTAGACAGTACATTTCCTGATGTCGGACCGTCCCATCAGCACGTGAATGCACACTATAGCCTACAGGAAGTGAAGAAATAAAAGTCGATTAAAAAGTGAAACTAACATATTTATGGAATAAATGTCATGATCAGGTTTTTAAAAGGGAAAGTCGCACATGGACATATGGTTTAACGTTTAGGCAAAACAACTTTTCAACGGTTAAAATGAAAACAGGGTTTCGTCACGTGATCAAAGGTTAAACATTTTGCGGGAATCAACATGGCGAATGAGAAGACATCCACAACACCGGACGCGGTGCAATGTCCCGTTTGTTTTAAATACTTCGAGCCTGTCACAATTAACGGGCACCTCGACGTTTGTCTGCTAAAAAGCGTTACCGACAGCAGTCCGTCAGCAGCAGACGAAAGCGAACCTCCTTTAAAGAAAGCTCGCGTCCGTGTGGAGACTGGGCCACCCAGCCCCAGTGGCAACAACACTGTGGCCAGCTCCTCCTCAATGGCTGGTGCACCGTCGGCTGCGGTGTTTTCTCTGTTTCAGACCAACAAGAGTAAAGTTTCAGTCCAAGGTGAACGGAACGGGTTAGTTTCAAGTACACAATCTCCTGTCAACAAGGGAGTTAAACGTAATTTGCTGGGCGAGGTAGAACCAGGACCAGGACCAGGTACAAATAACGTGAAGAGCCAGACCTCTGAATCAAATGGACAGAATTTGAAGACATCCACTGGTTTATCACCACGGACACTGCTAACGATAAACAAGCCTCTGGCGGAGACCCTGAGACCAAACACACTGGAGGAATACTTTGGTCAAAATAAAGCTGTGGGCCAGCAAACTCTCCTCCGGACACTTCTGGACTCCCAGGAAATACCATCTCTGATCCTCTGGGGACCCCCGGGATGCGGAAAGGTGGGGTGGAGACGACTAAAGATGAAGCATCCATGATGCATCATCACCTAATGTTACACTTAACTAATGTCCCTTTGGTTTTATATGTAGCTAATGCTTGATTGTAGCTTTCTCTCAAGCTTTAAACAAGTGACCTTGTTTAAAAATCCTTAAAAGTACATAGTTATTCTTCTAAAAATCAATAATCTATGAATATGGGATTTATTTTTCATTTCAACTAGTATTGTTACACACATGTATTTACTGAAAAAGTAAATTCAGTGCACTTTCTACGTCACATGTGTATGCAAGATGACTGGTCTTCAAACTGTGATGATGAAAATTATACTTGAATGTACAAGTCTTAAAGGTCCCATGACATGGTGCTCTTTGGGTGTTTTTAAATAGAATTACAGCCACTAGAGCCAGTCCGACGATGAGCTTTCCTTAGTATGTGCCATTTCTGAGTTTGTAGCTTTTGAGGAGGAGAGAGGGGGGGCGAGGTGGAGGAAAGGGGTGTGGCCTTGACTAATTGCCACTTTGCTCGTTTGAAAGCCATGATGTCTCTCTCTCATGGGTGGGCCAAATTCTCTGGGTGGGCAAAGCACACAAAGGGGAGGTAACCTTGCTCCTTATGACCTCATAAGGGGCAATATTCCAGATCAGCCCATCTGAGCTTTCCTTTTCTCAAAGGCAGAGCAGGATACCCAGGGCTCGGTTTACACATATCGCCATTTCTAGCCACTGGGGGAACGTGTAGTAATGTGAAATTTTCATGCTATGGGACCTTTTTAAAGGTAATTACATTGGTCAATGATTCAAATTGCTGTCAGTTTAATTTAACTAATCACGCCAGCGCTATGTAATAGTGGTAGAGTATAACAAGCAGTACTCAGGTTACAGGCTCCAATTTGTGCCAATGGTAGTAGCATAGATTTGTAATGCTCTTCCCTCTCTTGCACTTGATAAAGAGAGAGTTGAAACTTTTACAGCATGTTGAAATAGTAAGTCATTGCTTCTCTGGCTGACAGGTTGTTACTTGCAACTGTTCTTTGTATGAGCTGAATACAGCATGTTAATGACTTCTTAGGCATGCCAGGCTACTGGGGTGGATTGTCGTACAGCAGTTAAGCCATACTTAGACTTCGTCGACATGCTTTAATAACAATTTATCTCCCTCTGTCAGTTGTTTAACTGCACTCATCTTTAACAATTAAGACTTAAGGTTATTTTTGGAGCTTGTTTTTATGAGGTCCTCAAAATTAGATGCAAATATAAGACCTGGAAAATTAAATGAATGGCTCAAAAACTGGAGATTAAAGATGCCAAATAGGTGCTAGTAATTTCTGCCGTTTAGATTCCAAAAGGCATTGCATGTGTTTTAATTAAATTTTGTTTTTGTATGGGTTGTTGTCTTTCAGACCACTCTGGCTTACATAATTGCCAGCGCCAGTAAAAAGAAGGGAACAGCTCGTTTTGTCCCTCTGTCTGCCACCAGTGCATCCACTAGTGACGTCCGAGAGGTGATCAAGCAGGCGCAGAATGAGCTCCGACTGTGCAAGAGGAAGACCATCATGTTCATTGATGAAATTCACCGCTTCAACAAATCCCAACAGGTGGAATATTAAGCCAGAAAGATGTGCTCTGATCAGTGTTTGGACTGTAGGCTGCAACTCCAAAATCCCGCCACTGATGGTATTTTTTTTATGGATCTTTAGGTCAGATAGTTTTATTCCCTTTCTTTTTAATATGATTGATACCACTCATGTCTGGCACTTAAATATGAAGCTACAACCAGGAGATGCTCAGCTTAGCATAAACACTGGAAGCAGGGTGAAAGGCTAGCCTGGCTCTGTCTAAAAATAAAAATATTGTCCACAGCCTGTCTTAACTGCTCCATTATGAGTATGTGCTCACTCAAAACAAACACTCAGTCAATCCCCTATCAACCATTACTCAAGCTCCTTTATTTGATTCTTGGAAAATATATATTATTATTTGTCAGTCAGTAGTAAAGGATATAATAGATTATCTTTCGTTTCTAAGACTGAATGTGTGTACAGATACTTCATTGTTTTTAATTTAATTTTAGAACTTAAATCACGAGTCGCACAAATACATTTTGTGTTGTAACATTCTAACACATTCAGAACATTTTAAATAGGTAAGGTTTAAGATTTAGCAACTTTTTTTCAGTAAAATTACCAGCATGTAGTAGCTTAGTTAGGGTTGTACTGCTTTCTATTCCTTACAAACGGTTGACTGGAGAAAACAATATTTAGACTTTGTGTAGCCTTGTGCTACATGACAGTAAATCTCTATAAGTCAGCTAGCCAGAAGGCTCGGTCAATAGTAGTGAAACATATACTTACTCTTGATATCTTGTCATTTCAGAGGTGGTCATTGTTGTTTTTTCCTCCCATGTTTGCTTTGCTCTCTTCTTTTTCCCACTCTGTGTGTGTAACTGTAGGACACTTTCCTTCCTCACGTGGAGTGTGGTACGGTGACTCTGATCGGGGCAACCACAGAAAATCCTTCCTTCCAGGTGAATGCTGCCCTGCTGAGCAGATGCAGGGTGTTGGTTCTGGAGAAGCTCTCTGTAGAGGCGATGGGCTCGATCCTGGACAGGGCCGTGGCCACACTGGAGATCAAAGTCCTGGGACGAGATCCAGCCAATCCCAAAGATCGAGACCAATCGGATGGTCACGAGTAAGTGAACCCCTGGTGAGCAAGCCCTTAGTGTCACACATCAGGGCCAGGTGTCATCACCAGACAACTCAAAATCCTTTGGTGGAGTGGAAGGCCTGTTGTAATAATATATGGGAGGAGTGTACTAGTAGTTGTTGGAGTAACAGCAATCCCCTCAGCTCTGGTCTGATATGTTGACAGAAAAGAATTTGCCTACAAGTTGTAGACAGTAAGACAGCTCTTAACTGCTGGCCGCAGTTGGTATGGGATGATTATAAACTCCAGAGATATGATAAAATATTTTTGTCTGTTTTTTTGTTTGTTTTGGATGCACTGAAATCTAGGCATGTAACAGGTTGCGAGATGAAAGGGTTAGCCAGCTAATTTAGGGTTTAAACCAGAATGAAGCTGGCTCACTTTTATTCGGGATAAATCACCATAGTAACCTGTACTACACAGCTTAGAACACAATTACAAAATACACTCACTTCCCAGATTATTACTGTAGGTAAACCTACCTATGCTAAAGTTAATACAACATACAATAAAACTGTTCTGCAATACATCCTACTTTCATGAAAGTTATAATGTTCAATTTCCGTTGCATGTGTTTTGGAGAGGTGCTTACTCAACTTCATGATCATTTTGACAGCTGTAGCTTGTGTCGGTACTGTTGAATTGTATTGCATTATACTAACAGTTATCATTTTGTCCACCCTGTTTATCAATCAAGGTCAGGTCAATAACAGAAACACCTCATTGTATAACCCAATAGAGAAACTGGCAACTGAGTGTATATTTTTCTTATCTAGTTTTCAATTTTATAACTCTGTTATACTCATAATTTCTGGGTAGACACCAATACCATATGTTTCAAGTGTAATGTACCTTTTCCTACACACTAATAGTGTTTTTTGTTGCTGCAATTGGAGAAATGTTTTTGTTAGGCTGAGCAGACTGAAAATTGTTGAAGTGCTAGCATTTAGGAATGCACCAGGGATATGGATGACGTCTCTTGTGCATACCTGACGAGAGCTGCCCATGGGTCAGATTTTGTCACCATTTGAGGCACTTGGATTTCTGAGGAGCTAAAAACCGTGGCGCCCTCCAGAGGACTCATCTGTAAAGGACAGTTTGAGATGAGGGTGATAAGATTTCCCCAGCAAGCATATCTGGTGTAAATGTTTTTTCTGCAGTGACCTTATTGTCAGACTAGTTAAATGAGTAGAAATACTCTTACCATTAATGTTTGGGATGAAATATATGTTATCATTCGTATGTGCTTCCTTAAAAAAAAAACTGACTATATTTTAAAGTATTGACACCACCAGTACAGTACATCTGATATACATTATTGTTCTCCTAGGCCAAAGATTTTCATTGAACAAAAAGCTCTGGACACCATCGCCTACCTTTGTGATGGTGACGCGAGAGCAGGACTCAATAGTTTGCAGCTGGCTGTTCAGGCTCAGGTGAGCTCGGCCCAGCCCAACGCATCAGGAAAAGATGGTTCTCAGGAAATACTGGTGAAGGAGGACCACGTCAAGGAAGGTCTTCAGAGGTCCCATATTCTCTATGACAAAGCTGGTAAGCCAAGATCTACTTGTTTTGTCAATTTTACAGTTGTTACTAACCAAAAGTAACCTCTGTAAACCCAAATTATTTTAGAAGTGGTTTGAAAATGTGTGCTTCCATGCAGTTATTCTGTAAGTACAATGGCTAAAACTGAAACACTATCAGAAAACTATTTTTTTTTTTTTCAAATTTGATATTGTTTAAAATTTCTGATTAGCAGATAGCAAGTTCAAATATTTTTTTTTCCCTTTTAATATTGAAATCTATCGCTAAAAACCTAATTTACTTTTATAGAAAATTGAAATTCAGGGAAGCCTGTTTCAAAATCCATTTTACAGTTGTTGTTTTTTATTTCAAAAATGTATAATGACAGACTGGAGCTATCCTTGTTACGAGTACACCTGAATGTATGAAATTAATCTATCATTTGGAAAACGTGTTTGAGATTAGAGGACATCTGTCTAATTTTGAAACACTGACTCCGCCCATAAAAAAAAAGGATTTATGCAATAGTAGGCCTGGGACAACGATGGCTTTGACAGAATCAAGAAGCGTGTTTTAGGAGTATGAATGAGGCTGTGTCACACAGTTCATAAAAGTATTTCTGCACATTAACACACTGCTACATATTTTTACAAATCCAAATATGTAAATCTTAACACCTGCCATTAATACCTTCACTTTAAATAACATTGAAATAACTCGATGTTTTGAACTTTACAGCCCTATCATATTACTTTCACTATCCTGTCACAGGGTTTCATATGAAATGTGTTGAATGATAAGAGATAAAAAGAAACCTCCACAATGCATGCAAACCTGGGGGTGTTTATAGCGGTGCTCACAGTTGCTTAGGAGTGCCATGTATTACACAGTACACACATTTAAATAGTGTCCCCAGTGTCCTTACAAAATTATATATAAAACTATGACTCTGCATAAGATTGGTATGCTGTACATTCATAAAACTAGAAACTATGATTTGTTTTTAACTGTGATAGCTAATGTATGAAAACAATGTGTATTTAAGGTTTTTTATCCTAGTTACAATATTTATACTGTACTTTCAGCCACCACAATCATTTACACTTCCCCATGCTCCACCCACTCCCACTCACTGTTTCATCCTCTGTCCATCAGCAATGACCTGTTGCATAACACATCAGCTGTCCCAAAAGACTGAGATGTTCTGTTCCCTGCTGTACAGGGTGATGAAACTGTCCCTCAGCTTAACAAATGACCTTAATGGAGACAGTATTCTTCCTCTCATTATGGCTTTATATGGTCTGATCAGTCTTTGTGTTGCGTGTCTCTTCAGACCATTGAGAATGTTTGGGAAATGGTTGATGAAATACCACATGAAGAATGATGGGTCTTTTTTCATGTGTTTGTGTGTGTTACTCTAAGGTGAAGAGCATTATAACTGTATCTCAGCGCTGCATAAGTCTATGAGGGGCTCAGATGAGAATGCCTCTCTCTACTGGCTGGGCCGCATGCTAGAGGGCGGTGAGGATCCTCTCTATGTGGCTCGCAGGTTGGTCCGCTTTGCCAGCGAGGATGTCGGTAGGTGATTCATTATATCATCTCTGCATTTATTCATCTACTGTGTTATGATCATTCAATAAGCAACTGCAAACTTCTGAAAATGAGACCACAGCACTTTGGTTTCATAAGGTTTAGATGATAGTTTACTGATCATGTTGTTGCTTGGCATGGCTGTGCAACATCATTAAAACAGTTGCTCTATTTGAGATGCGATAAAGACGGTCTGTCTCTTTCTGATGTCCCAGCTTATAACCAGCTAAATTCTTTACTTCTTTTAAATCTAATTAGGTTATTCATTCACTGTTTTAACTTTTATTTTTTCTGTTTTATCAATTAATTTTTCATTCATCCACTTGTTCTGTTAGACAGCAGTTACGTGTAGATTTATGTAGGTTTATTTTGCGTAATGTAGTTGTGTTTTTTTATTATGCTTTTATTGTACTAGTTGCAACAGTTTCTTATTAACACTAAAAGCACTTTTTAACATTGTTTTGAAAAGTAAAATATAAATACAAAGTTACTTGTAGCAGTTGTAGTATAGTGATTACAGTACTTTCTCACACAACAGTACTGTATGTTGTGTGAGAAGCTGGCCAATTGCCTATTAAAATGTCCTTTACCATTATATGGGAACACTGGATCGAATTAGCTTGTATTATTTTATTGCAGGAGAGAAAATACTTACTCAACTGAATGCTTAAAGAGAAATGAGAGAAGATTTTGAGGCAGAAAATGTATCCTTTAATGCAGTCTGACTGGGCGGCCTCCGTCTCTTGTCTCTCGTCTCTCGTCTCTCCCAGGTATGGCAGACCCAGCCGCTCTTCCTCAGGCAGTGTCAGCCTTCCAAGCCTGTCACTTCATCGGGATGCCTGAATGTGAGGTAGGCTTACCTGACCAATCAGTGATGGTTTGGAGTCATATAAACCTGATTTTCAGTCAGTCTTACAATAGCTGCTACATACAGCTTACATCCCACTGTCTTCACCTCTGTTGCTGGTCAACAGGTGATCCTGGCTCAGTGTGTTGTGTATCTGGCACGAGCACCCAAATCTGTGGATATCTACAAGGCTTATGCTAATGTGAAGGCATGTTTGAGGAACCACAAAGGCCCTCTGCCCTCTGTCCCCCTGCACCTTCGCAACGCCCCCACCAGGCTGATGAAACAACTGGGCTACGCTAAAGGCTACAAATACAACCCAGCCTTCAGCAGCACCGTAGAGCAGGAGTACTTGCCTGATGAGCTGCAGGGAATCAACTTTTTTACCTGGACACCTTCCGACTCATGAGGATCTGTTGCAATGCTGTAACAGGTTAGAAACCAAGGCTGCTGAATGGAATCAGTCCTCTCAAATGTTCAGTTGTTACGGTAGGATCTAAGTTTTATGTAGAAGCTGATCCAAATTGAAAGTTACTGTTAGGACTTTTACATGTCTTTTCATTAATTGATTGTTTGCTGTAAACCATCAGTACTATCATTTTACAATCAAATGTATCTCCAATTTGACTTTAGTTGGCTGTTTTCAAACACATTATAAAGGATACACTAACCATTTACAGTACTTCTAGATATGTTAAAAAATTAAAGTCCTTAATCTGTTGAAATAAATAACAATAAAATACAGTCTTTGTATTTCCTTAAAAGATAATCCAGTGTTTAGAGTGGTTAATAGATGTTGGTTTACCTTAATCCTGCCCTTTTAGCGTTGTCCAATATTGTTTAAACTGATTAAAATGTTTGCTTCTTTATGCAATGAATGCTATATTTTTATAATCTGTAAATATTTTGATAAAAAAAGAGTCAAATATAATATTAAAATGTCATTATACAGTTTATTGACTAGTTGCTGCTTTGGTTATGAAAACTTCTTTAGTTTTGGGCCATGGTCTGAAGGCAAATAACACAAGATTAAGTTTGTACATTTCACAAAAAGCATATATTTATTACATGGTTGGTTAATGCAATTTACTGTATGTGGCTTCCCTCACCTCACTGATCCAGGGGATGAAAGTAGCCACACGGGAAATATTGTGGGCTTCCGAGGAATAAAAAGGTTGATAACAATTACCGTTTTAAATATCATTATTACCATTGTGTGAAAACCGTTTAATCTATCCCAGCTTCATCCGAGTCTCTTGAAGTTGCCGCGCAGCCTCACTGCGTAGCTTACAACCTGCCTTCCTTGAAGTTGGAATCATGGCGGAAGGTGGAGATGACAGCGAGGACGACTAAGAGAACTAAGTCTAAAGAATTATGGACATATTTTGGTTATTATAAGAATGACAAAGGACAGTTTTGACAGTGATTGAAGATAGTTATCCTGTCTGCAGAACGTGCAGGAAATAAATTGCTGCTAAAGGCATTGAACACACTTTTTTTTTTTTTAAATACCGCGATAATACCAAAAACCATGATTATTTGGTCACTATAAACGTGAGATTCAATTTTCAAAAAACTACTCACGCTAGTCACTCCTTGCACATACCACTTCCCATCTCTGCCATTACAGTTCAGAGGGCCTCCAGATTCACCCTGAAAGATAATGGCAGATATCAGAGCGATTGGAAAATGGTATTGTTTGTTTCACACTAAGCATGGAGTTGCATGGTTGTTCCTGACGTGGCATGCTGACGTGCTCTCCACCTTCACAGACCATAGTCGCCTTTGCTGACCGGCCCCACAGTCACTTTAACTACAGCTATTGTGATCCACCACAGGAAGTGGGGCCTGCTGTAGTGTCGTAATATATTTGTTTTACACAATAGTGCACTACTTCAATCCACATTAGCTGGGTGTTGGCAGACTTGGCGTCAGGTCTTACAGTAGAAACAACCCTAGCCTGTGACATAGCACGACTGGTTGTGGGTGAGAGTGGAACCATGCTGTGGCAGGCAAGTTGGCTGAACCTTGTCACTGATAACAGCACTTTTCTCAAGCTTAAGCAGGGCAATGTCATTCCTACATTATAGAAGGAACAATGAAGAAATACACATCAGTAATTTAATGTTGTACTTGTATTTAAACCTTTTATGTACTCCGCTGTTCTGAGTTTTTCAAGGGCATGTTTACTGTGTTTCTTAATAATCACCACAGATATACAGTGCTGGAGTGGTTATGTTGAGAAGGGAAAATTAATAACCTACCCACAAGACACACAGTTGTCGTTCCATTTGGGAAGGATGATCATTGTTGCCACCATAATGGACTGTTCAGGTCCCTCCTCCTTGTTCATGTCATGCTTAGCAAGAATTACCCTGTACGTGTGGAATGTGGGTTGAAAATTAAAAGCTTGTTCATAAATTGTTTAAAAAGTGAAACCTAGTGCACTCATGCTCTAACCTGAAAATGTAAAAAAATGTGATTATTGAGGGATTTGACAAATATTCACTGTGTATGTCATGTACCCCATACAATCTGCTTTACTTGATTAATTTTGGCTTTTCATCAAGGTATTGTCAAACATTTCAAATTAATGTGTAGAATAAAGGGAAAGTCGTGCACCACTTTTGATTTACTAAAATTGTTAATGAATATAGCTTTAAAAAACATGTGGGTATTTAAGGGACAAATATTCCATATTATGTAAATCAGGATTAATTAATAGCGTTTTCGAATTAATTAAAGAATACTGAATATTAATTTACAGTAAGAGAGGATAGAGTTATAATAATAGTAATTTACACTCCTCGCCAAAGGGTGTCGTTGGTGTCTACTTCAGCACGCTGCCCAGAAGAAGAATTTGTAGTTTAAAGATGGCGCTGCCCGGTGTTTTACTCGTGCGGCTCAGAGCGTTGTGTAATGTTGGCAAATGTGTTCATACGGGAGGCAAAACCGCGTCCAACTGGAGCAGCGAAGTGCGATGGTATAGGGCAAAAGCACGAAGCTTTCAGGAACAAGGGACATCTTATGTACAGACTAAACGAGGTGAGTGAAGAGTTAGCCGTTAGCCAGCTTAGCTAACAGTTGACAGCTCGCAGCAGCGCAAAACCTCAAGGACATCCATCATGTAAAAACACAACATTCGTGTTGTTAGTTAGAGGTCTTTTTCTTTCCAGTTTACCTGAGTTAAGAGTGCAAATAAAATATCGTTGACCTTGCAGTGTGTGTGACCTTTATTTTTACCATTTTTAGATAACGTGAGCCCAAACCTCCTGAAGGAGTTTCCAGATCCTAAAGGTCTATTGAATAACACCGTCTCCCGTTCACTGGGGGTCAGCGACCTTTCCGAGCTCATCCAGTACAGCTGCACTGAACATGCGGGTGTCAAGGTGAGAACAAAAGTCAGAGATGGGGGTTTCTGGCCACATCATGTCAGTGGTTTGTCTAATGTATTGTAGTGGGTAATACTGTAGGGCTGGGCGACCAAATACCTCGATATCGATATTGCGGCGATGTTCTGGGGTTGACAAATGGTGCTTTAACAAAATATCTTCACGTTTAGATTTTAGATAAATAATCATCAGTAATGTGGACATAATGTCTAAGTGGGGGGAAAAGGCAAATAATAGAGCAGCTGGATCAGTCTGGTAAGTTCAGAAAAGTGCATCACTTTACCTTAATGCAGCCTTTAAAACCAGGAAAAACCACCACTAATGTTATATCACGATATTACAATATCCAAAATCTAAGACGATATCTAGTCTCATATCACAATATCGATATATTGCCCAGCCCTAGTATACTGTACAGTGTGAATGTAAATATTGGCCAGAATCTGCCTTTGGGGGAGGGGGAGATATCATAGTGGGGGTCTGGGTGTCCTCCCCCAGGGAAGCTTTGAACATCAACGACTTAATTTCCTGTATTCGGATACACTTTTATGCACCAATTTATGGTGGAAATACCTTTTTTTATTTAACCTATGTAAAGAAAGTGAAACACAGATAACAATTCAAAATATATCAAAACTATAATGTAAAGTATGTTGCGTGTCATTGGGCATTTCCTGGATCTTTCTTAGTGTTTCTTATCTTATGTCTCACATAATAATGCTTATGTATTTTTAACTTGGTTCTGTAGAAAGCCACTGTCACACTGCTGTGGCCTTGCAAGATTGAAGAGGAGGGGTTTGCCTCCAAGAAGATCGATGCAGAACGATTTGCTGCTGCTGCTGCTTGTTTCAAGCTCAAAGTAAGCTACATTGACCTCAGACTCTATAAAGTATAGACACACCTTTTTTGCATTTTGTCTTACCAGTCTCTAGTAACATTTGATCGTCTGTCTCTCTCTGTCTGTCTGTCTGTCTGTAGGAAATGGGTGTCATTGGCCCAAATAATCAGCTCCCTGGGAGGAGAACTGGCAGGGTGACAGGAGGGCTACAATCACACCTTCATGATAACGAGGAAGAGTCATTGACCGAGAATGTCCTTGTGTCTAGTGCGAAAGAAGATGAACCAAACCAGTGGCTGCCTTCCAAAGAAGACCACTCCAACATCTCTGAAGCTCTTTCCTCTTTCCACAACCTAAATCTCTCCTCACTAGGGTCATCCAGGTGGCCACGTCGTCCAACAGAATCAGGGTTGGTAGCTCTTTACCCTTTTCACAATGAAAGCTAAGCTTGTAAGTCTATAGTCCTGTATTCTAAACTGTAGGGCTGGGATGATATGCTTTTGTTCTGATTCGATAGATGGGTGCCGATTCGATTAGTATTGTGATTTTCATTTATTGCAATTTGATAGTATTTAGTGCGATTTTCTTTTTCTTCTTTAACAAAAGTTAAAAACACTTCCAGAAAAAATATATCATGAGACATTGCTAAAAACTAATTGTTTTCTAAGAAGAATGCACATCACATATCAGTCAGTCAGTCAGTCTGACAATTAATTTCCTTTTTTTTTGCATTTTTTTCCCTTTGTCAGAAAACTGATTAAATGTAGTTGCCGTCAGCGGTACTGTATAAACAGAAAATATTTAGGTGACTCATTGGTTAAAAAATAAGGATAAAGAATGGCAAAGAATCAATTTTATAAATTGACTCCCAAAAGAAATCACAATGCATACGATTTAAAAAAATAAATACATAAAAACTAAATTCACCACTCCTACTAAACTGTATGTCATCCATATATTTACAGGAGCTAATGCAGTTCAGAACAACAGGAGGAAAGCTAAAGAAGTGTGACCTGACTCTGCACTGGCCAAAAGAGATGACGTTCTCTGCCACAGCGAGCAATCGAGTGACCGCCGAGAAGAGAGCTGCAGCTCTTGCCTGCATGAAACTGAAGGTGAGGATAATTTTGCGAAAAGACTAAATAATATCGTTTTACCTACATGTTTGGAGCTGTGTTAAAACATGCATCACGCCACCTGGTCCAGGAGCTGGAGCTGCTGGATAAAGACAACAACCCGCTCAGTCATGCCAAGTACCATCTAGAGAAGGTGAGGGAGGCTGGAGAGCGAGAGAGACGCCCTCTCCCCCTGGAAGTTCCAGAATACCTGAAGGAACACATGAGAGAGTACCTCGCACAGGTAAGTCTAGTCTAATATTTTCTCATATATGGACGATAGAAGACATTTTCTTATCATGTGTGTAAGTGCACTACATGGCCAAAGGTTTGTGGACACATAATCTGTTTGACTTTTGGTCTTGGAAGAACTTGATAGAAACGGCCTGTTAAAACAATTTGAATTGGCTTGCGTCGATGGGGGGCGTGTTGCATCACATATCGGCTGAGACACTAAATACAGTCTAGGATGTGAAGTTTGACTAACAGATCCATGTGTCCAAAACACTGCGAAACTGTTCAATCATGAAACGGGGTTTTACATCTCAGGAAAGTTAATACAGCAGCAGTTATTTTGGGGACGTCCAGTCTGTTGCTAGTCAAAGCTGTTACATTCAGTTCAGTTCAATGTTATGTCAGAACAAACACCTCACCTTTATAACAGTATCCGGTGGCAACAGAAGTACAGAAGCTTTGGGAGGAGGAAGAAGCGAGAGGACAGCAGACAGTGAACCAGGAGGATGAAGAGGAAGAGGAGAACTTGACAGATGCCATCACAGGCAGGCCGTACAGACCTCTGTCTGAACGTGACTCCCAGCACCTCAGCACCCACCTGCAGGAGAAATGGGAGATGGCGAATCCTGGGCTGAGTGTGGAGCTCCCAGTCGATGCCCACCGTCAGCGCGTAATCTCGGCAGTGCAGTCGTCCAGGGTGGTTGTGATCGCTGGTGAAACGGGATGTGGGAAAACGACACGGATCCCCCGCTTCCTGCTAGAGGAGTGCGTGAGAGGTGGTGAGGGGCTGAGTGCAACATCCTGGTCACCCAGCCTCGTCGGATCAGCGCCGTGTCCGTGGCCCATCGCGTTGCTCTTGAAATGGGTCCAACTCTAAAAAACTGTGTGGGATATCAGGTAAATACAAGTTTGTATTATACATATGTTTATTAGTGGATAAATCTGAATATTTATGTTATGTTTTTGTACAGGAAGTATGTAATTCTTTTCTGTGCTTAGGTGAGACTTGAGAGCCGACCACCAGAGCAGAGCGGAGGAGCCTTACTCTTCCTCACAGTGGGTGTTCTGCTAAGGAAGCTGCAGTCAAACCCGTCCCTGAAGGGAATCAGCCATGTGGTGGTGGATGAGGTTCACGAGAGGGACATTAACACGGACCTGCTGCTGGCTCTGCTGCGCTCCAGCTTAAAGGAGAACCCTGACCTACGAGTGGTGCTTATGAGCGCTACTGGGGACAAGCAGAGGCTGTCCCACTACTTTGGGGGCTGCCCAATTGTTAAAGTGCCTGGATTCATGCACCCAGTAAGGGACAGATACCTGGAGGATGTGCTGAGAGAGATGGGACGACCACTGCCAGTCCAAAAGAGAGGGGAGACAGACAAGCAGGTAAGACTGGAGTCTGTAATGTGTTTTCACTTTAGTATGTTTTGTGCATAAGTTTGTTTTATCTTATCCTGTGTCTAATGACTTTATATTTTATCTTGTTTAAGGGAGGAAGAGACGATGTTGCGCCAGATATAGATTTGATAGCTGATGTAATCGAGCACATTGACCGATGTGGAGAGCCAGGTAACTAACTCTCCATACTCTCACTCATGTTTTTATAGTGGTGTTTGAGATGATGTCTTTGTCAAAAATTCTTTCCCCTCATGCTTTAGGTGCAGTGTTGTGTTTCCTCCCTGGATGGCAGGACATCAGGGCTGTTCAAGAGAAACTGGAGGGGAGGCGCCACTTTTCCTCAGGCTCACATATGATTGTACCATGTAAGGAAGTACAGACAGATTAAGAAAAGATTGGTCATTTGTCCTCCAAATGTAGAGATTGGATTTACGATTTTTATTTTTTTCTTCTTGTAGTGCACTCTAGTTTATCAGTAGCAGACCAGCAGGCTGTGTTCCAGCGCCCCCAAGTGGGCCAGAGGAAGATTGTCCTCACCACCAACATTGCTGAGACCTCCATCACCATAGATGACATTGTCCATGTGGTGGATGCAGGAACTCACAAAGAACAAAATTATGACCCACGGACTAAGGTCAGTTTCACCGTAAGCCATTTTAGATCTGCACACTCTAAGCTTGTGATTTGTTGTGAGAATCCAATCAGTTCAATTTTGGTTTTCTAGGTCTCCTGTCTGGACACAGTTTGGATATCTCATTCCAATGTCACTCAGAGAAAAGGGAGAGCAGGGCGATGTCAGCCAGGACATTCCTACCACCTGTTCCCACGGAAGCAGCTGGATTCCATGACTCCCTTTCCCATCCCTGAGATCCTGCGCACCCCGCTGGAAAGTTTAGTAGTGCAAGCCAAAATCCACAGTCCTAACTGCAAGGTATTTGGGGGGAACGGTGACTTTGGTGTTTGTTTTTTAACCTGCTATTTTATGTATTTCTGATGTACCTACAATATGTCAATATTTCAATCCTCATTTTGTGCGTGTCTGTGTCTGGAGGCCGTAGATTTCTTATCTCAAGTGTTGGACAGTCCAGAGCAAAAAGCTGTGAGAGATGCTGTCCAAAATCTACAAGACATTGGTGAGTGATGTAAAGCGTAACTCGCCAAAATGCAACTGTAATTTTCATTTACACTTTTGTGTCTAATTATTAAACTGTTTGCATTAGTGTTTTAAAAATGACGATTTTGATGCTATCATAGAAGTGCACTCCCATCCAAAAGACCGTCTGACCGAAAAACGAGATACGATAAATCTTAAAAGTGGTGCTTCCATCCTAATTAGCTTTTAAATGAAAGTTTGACTCAGGTACATTCACAAAAAGACCCAAGGTTGCATTTTGGCGATAGTTAGGCTTTAACTTTTCAATAATTGAGTATCGGGATTCTGTATATTTATGTATGCATTTTATGTTTGTATGTATGTGCTGTTTTCTTTCTCTCTCTCTCTCTCTCTCTCTCTCTCTCTCCTTTTGACCTCGGGATTTTAATTTACAACAGTGCAACTGTCTTGATTTTCAAAAAAATGTTTGTAATGCTCTTACTGAGGGTTACAAATGTGAAAAATACATCTTGTCTTTGTTTCCTTATTAATATCTTGGTTTCTTCATTTGCTTTTCCTTTTGATAAATATAGATATAATTGATAAGAACATAGGACAGACATTTAAACTTTTGCTTTAGCCTAAAGCTTTTTCAGTCACTATTCATGAGTTTACACACACATTTACAATTATTGTTTTATGATGACTGAATAAACAACTTCTACTTTCTATAAACAAGTGTCATTTTATTTTTTTTTTTTTAAACTTTTTGTAGGAGTTCTGGACAAGACAGAAACCCTAACACCTTTAGGAGAGCGCGTCGCCTGCATGTCGTGTGACCCTCGTCTGGGCAAAGTGCTGGTCCTGAGTGCCATGTTCAGATGTGTTCTTCCCATGCTGTCCGTAGCTGCCTGTCTGACCAGAGACCCTTTTTACAACAGCCTGCAGAACAGAGCTCTTGTTCACAAGGTGAGATGTTTAAACACCCACCTGTTGATCCACGTGGTTGTAAAATAACATACCTGACTCTGTACAGCAGCACAAAGTGTAATCACGTAGCAATTGGTTATCATTCGGTCGTCTGGGTTCTGATTGTCCCAGGTGAAAGATGCTCTGAGCAGCTCCAGCTGCAGCGACTATTTGGCGTTCATCAGAGCTGTGTCGGGCTGGAGGAGAGTTCAGCAGGAGGGGGACAGAGAGGACAGGGATGAATATCTGGACAAACACACGCTGTCAAAGTTCAGCCTTCGATTCATCAATGGTTAGTTTAAAGTGTACACACATGAATTTATACATTGTAATTTAAAAATCACTGCTTCTACTTTTATTTATTACGCTTCAAAAAACAATTTCTGTTGTGCCGTCGCACTGCAGGTCTCATCTCTCAGTTCAGCGAGAACCTGCACGAAGCAGAGCTGGTGTCTCGCGCCAATGAGTGCCAGCGTCACACTACTCTCTACAACGAGCACAGCAACCAAGATGAGCTGCTTAAAGCTGTGCTCCTGGCTGGACTCTATCCCAACCTCATTCAGGTATATAGCAAGAAAGGAGTCTTGCTTTGCTCCATCAAAGGTTGAAGCCAGAATTGTGAGATCTAAATATTGGCCCTAACTGACTAATTGGCCCTAATTGGCCCTAGTGGAGTAACATGGATGTCAGCCAAACTTAGCCCCGCCCACAACATTTGAGGTTGGGAAATTTGTTCATATTCTGACTAGAATCTGAGTATGATGACGGCAGGCTAGTAGTGGAGGATGGACTCCCAATTGTCTTGTGGTGACATTTCTAAGTTGCAAATAGAATTCTATTATATTGAAGTCAGATCAAGCTTTTGTCATGGTCGTCTTTCTAAAGGTTACTTGCACCTGTTTGGGTCAAAGCCAACATTAAATGTTCCAGCATCACATGGATAAAAACATTTATAAAACACTTACTTACTTTTCTCTCAGGTGAAGAAAGGTGTTGTGACCAAAGGAGGGCGCTTTCGCCCCAACAAAACGTGTTTCCGCACACTCAGTGGGCCCGTACTGCTTCACCGCGCCTCAGTGAACAGGTTTGAACACGCTCCAAAATTCAGCTGCAGCAGTTGTTTTACTTTCATGGTGTCTATGTAAAATAAGTGTGTTCCTTTTGTGTTGTAGGGGAAAAGAAGATCTCCCTAGTCGCTGGTTGACCTTCTTTAGCGCTATCCAGTCCAACGGGAACGTTTTCATCAGAGACTCTTCTACAGTTCATCCACTCGCCCTGCTGCTGCTCACAGACTGTGATCTCACAGAGACAGGTAAGACAGTTTTTAGAACACAGGTGCTGTATGTTTCTAGGTGCTGGGATTGGAGGGCAAAACAACCCTCATAATTGGGACTAAAATGCAATTTCATTTCACTGCATTATTCAATTTGACATTGTGTTCATGTTGGCGATTTCTGTTTAGGAGAATAGATGGATATATAGATTTTCATAGCAAATATGATAACCCTCTTATTGTAGATTCCCAGACTTACTGTACATCTCTTGTCACAAATAACTCTCTGTCCTTTCTCCCATGCCCCAGTGAAAGGAGACCGAGTGGAAGTATCATTTTCTGGACGCTCTCTGGTGCGCTGTGAGTTGTCAGTTGGGACCTGGGAGCTGCTGTGGGAGCTACGCACTTCCATTCAGACCATGCTGTACCGCAACCTCAACAATCCCAGAAACGCAATCACCAACTCTTCTCAAGACGGGAAGCTCATCTCCTTACTAGTAGAGCTGCTCAACAATACAGACTCGAACCCTTTTGCTCAGAACCACAACAGTGACAGTGAGGTGGACTGATGACGTTGAGCACTTTCTACACATGTACGTTGGATCTGCTGGCTGGTACAAAGGAACCAAAGAGAGTGATGGTATGTCATTTTTTGTTTGTTTTTTTTAAAGAAAATTTGAGAACTTATGATGGTAGGTGTTGATCTAATAAGGACTCTTGAAGAGAAGAAATCCTAAGTGGACTGTTGTATGCTAGTTACTGAGGTAAATCAAGAACTCCTTTTGTGGTGTGAGGAAATCCATTGGTTTGACTTTTGGACTGTGGTTTATTATAAAGGATTTCTGAAAAGCAGAAGTTGAATTTTACTCAAAAGAATGATTAGCCCAAGGTCACTAAAACAGACTGCATGCAATAAATGATGTCATATTTATTGCAATAAATATTCACATGCCAACATGAGGAAAATGGATCCTATTGATTTTAATACATTTTTAAACTGCAGATGAATGGAAGTGAGAAAAAGAAAATAACCCATTTTACAAAAGTGCTTAGGAGAAATCATTCATAAACTGTGTGTGAAAGTGAGACAGGCGCCTCAGTACTTCTTCCATGATGTCCTCAGAGGTCATAATGTAAAATCTGCAAGAAAAAAAAGGTAAAAAGAAAAGAATTCCTTCTTTTTTTACTAGAAAGCATGCTTTTTGCGTAGTGATGCGTACTGTATTCAATATAATAATGCTCTATCCGTGATGTATTATACCTGATGTGGTGGGTACCCTCTTTTTGTCCATAGTCACAACCAGGACTGACGAGCACACCAGCCTCCTCTAGTAGTCTAATACAGTAGAATACATCTGGTTGCATTTGCATTTCCTAAAAGTAAAAACAAACGGGTGTAATATATTGTATGACTGATTCACTAGATACTTGTCAATTCTTTTAATGATGCTATTGCTCTGGTTTTGCAGTTTATACTAGGTTCTATGAGATAGTATTGTAACCTTGGCCTTCTGAATGGCTTTAGGTGGAAGATGCAGTCTGGGAAATGCAAATACTCCTTTCAGTGGCTGACAGCAGAAACTCGGCAGATTGTTTACTACCTCAAGGACTCTCTTTACATTATGAGCCAGCGTGGTCCTGATGTGTTGTGTCTCCTGCAGAAGTTATGGGCAAGAACAAAAAAGAAATCAAACTGGGTCAGAGTAATGCCATTTGCTTAAGAAAAGCAGGCTATTAGACATCCTGAGACATGAGTTCTCACCACGCTATAAAGTGGGTATGAGGGATCTCCTGGTTGTGGAGGTTTTATCATCAGATCCAGGGCAAACTGGCCCAACACAGGTGCACAGGCATCTGTTGAGAACAGTTTGTAGATGTATTTCATGACAGCGGGGTCCAGATTTACCAGCTCCACGTATCCACCACGCAGACCACACCTGGTAGGAGAGAGAAGAGTCCAGTTAGGAGCTGCTCACAGTGAGCTGTGCGCTGCAAGCTTCGGTCAAATCACACAATCTTCCACAGCAGTTTGCCCAGCTGTCATGGAAATTGTAGATGTTAAAATTAAATTTTTTTTTACAGAACACTAAGGACTACAGTGGTGTGAAAAAGTGTTTGCCCCCTTCCTCATTTCCTGTTCCTTTGCATGTTTGTCACACTTAAGTGTTTCGGAACATCAAACCAATTTAAACAATAGTCTAGGACAACACAAGTAAACATAAAATGCAATTTGTAAATGAAGGTGTTTATTATTAAAGGTGAAAAAAAATCCAAACCATCATGGCCCTGTGTGGAAAAAGTGATTGCCCCCCTTGTTAAAACATACTATAACTGTGGTTGTCCACACCTGAGTTCAATTTCTCTAGCCACACCCAGGCCTGATTATTGCCACACCTGTTCACAATCAAGGCATCACTTAAATAGGAGCTGCTTGACACAGTAAGGTCCACCAGAAGATCCTTAAAAGCTACACATCATGCCGAGACCCAAAGAAATTCAGGAACAATTGAGAAAGAAAGTAATTGAGATCTATCAGTCTGGAAAGGGTTATAAAGTCATTTCCAAAGCTTTGGGAATCCAGCGAACCACAGTGAGAGCCATTATCCACAAATGGCGAAGACATGGAACAGTGGTAAACCTTCCCAGGACTGGCCGGCCGCCCAAAATTACCCCAAGAGCGCAGCGATGACTCATCCAAGAGGTCACAAAAGACCCCACAACAACGTCCAAAGAACTGCAGGCCTCACTTGCCTCAGTTAAGGTCAGTGTTCATGCCTCCACCATCAGGAAAAGACTGGGCAAAAATGGCCTGCATGGCAGAGTTCCAAGGAGAAAACCACTGCTGAGCAAAAAGAACATCAAAGCTCGTCTCAATTTCTCCACAACACATCTCGATGATCCCCAAGACTTTTGGGACAACATTCTGTGGACCGATGAGACAAAAGTGGAACTCTTTGGAAGGTGTGTGTCCAAGTATATCTGGCGTAGAAGGAACACTGCATTTCATAAAAAGAACATTATACCAACAGTAAAATATGGTGGTGGTAGTGTGATGGTCTGGGGATGTTTTGCTGCTTCAGGACCTGGAAGACTTGCCGTGATAAAAGGAACTATGAATTCTGCTGTCTACCAAGAGATCCTGAAGGAGAATGTCCGACCATCTGTTCGTACTCAAGCTGAAACGAACTTGGGTTCTGCAGCAGGACAATGATCCTAAACACACCAGCAAGTCCACCACCGAATGGCTGAAGAAAAACAAAATGAAGACTTTGGAGTGGCCTAGCCAAAGTCCTGACCTGAATACTATTGAGATGTTGTGGTATGACCTTAAAAAGGCCGTTCATGCTCGAAAACCCTCTAATGTAACTGAATTAGGACAATTCTGCAAAGATGAGTGGGCCAAAATTCCTCCAGGACGCTGTAAAAGCCTCATTGCACATTATCGCAAACGCTTGGTTGCAGTTGTTGCTGCTAAGGGTGGCCCAACCAGTTATTAGGTTTAGGGGGCAATCACTTTTTCACACAGGGCCATGATGGTTTGGATTTTTTTTCACCTTTAATAATAAACAACTTCATTTGCAAATTGCATTTTGTGTTTACTTGTGTTGTCCTTGACTATTGTTTAAATTGGTTTGATGTTCCGAAACTCTTAAGTGTGACAAACATGCAAAGGAACAGGAAATGAGGAAGGGGGCAAACACTTTTTCACACCACTGTACTTGTCTCATCGATCTTGTGAGAATATTTTTGCCAACTGTTTCCAATGTCAAGAATTAACTTTCTATGTCAAGTTCATTTTGATTTGTTTAAATTACAACTGAGCCTTTGTCTTAAGTTGCATTTCTGAAACTTTTGTGTGGACTACCTAGCACAACTTTAGATACTCGGGACTGAAAACTTACTCTCCCATAAAGCCTTTCGATGCTGAGTGAAAAGACGCCAGCTCCACTGTGTCTGAAAGAGGAGGACCCATCTCAGCCAGAACCCTTTTGTAAGAGACAAACTCATTGTTTTCCCCATGAACACAGTCCTGATAGACCTGTGAAGGAGAACACATAGATATGCAAGTGTTTATTTACACATTTGTCAATGTTTATGAATATTTCTGGATAGAGGACAATGTTTTAAGACATGCACCTCATCAGCCAGAAGAAAGAGCCTCTTCTCTGAAACGAACTGGATCACCTCTTGAATTGATTTCCTGCTTTGAACATAACCTACAGGCAACATGGCATGAAAACAATGTAATACTATATTTTTGAAACACAAAAATATACTTTTAATGTCCATTCTGGTGAGGTTTTACTACCTGCAGGGTTCCCAGGGTTGATGACATACAGAGCTACAGGGTTGCAGACTCCCTTTGCAGATTCCAGCGCTCGATGCAGCTCCTCTATCTGCAGTGCCCAGCCCTGCTCCTCACTGAGGTTGTAGGGAACGGGAACTGCTCCTTCACCCATTATGGACATAAGGGAAGTGGCGTAGCAGGGCATGGGAGTCAGCACACCTGTTCTGTGTGAAGCCTCACTGTTCACCAAGACTTTGAGAATGTTCTAATAAGCACAGGAAAATATTGGGTTTACTTTAAGATGATGATGATGATGATAATCTACAGGAGGAAGAGACACAGTATATAATATTACAGATTGTCAGTAATATTGTCTATTACCCCAAGTGCCCACTGTGAGCCGGGGCTGATGAATATGTTTTCAGGGTAAGATGGAGTTCCGCCATCTCGTCTCGTTATGAATTCAGAGACTCTGTGGACTACTTCTGATATACCCCTTGTTGCAGAATAAGAACCTGAAGGAAGAACACAGGAAAGGTGAGATGACACTGTAGAGCAGTGTGATGATATTGTATTTTTTTTTTTAATTTTATCTTTATGCTATTTAATTTTATTTTCTATTGCATATATTTAAAAAGGTATTCTCATTAGTATGTGAAAATTACAAATTCTTTATGCATACAGTATTACTCTAAATTACGTCCATACATTTGTATGTATATTGTATTTATTGTCTTGTACTTACATACATATACTGCAAGAGTTGCACAAAGTTGCAATTCAATTGTTTTGTCCAACGAACAATCCAAAACCCCACAAGATTTAATTTACAATGAAGGATAAAGTGACAAATTATCACATTTTATTAACTGGATCAATTAAATGTTTGGCCTTGTAATGTGTTATCTCAGTGTATATGCAATCCAAAAAGCAAAACACACAAACACACATACTCTCTCACTCACATTCACACTCACCTAAAATGATCCAGAAATCTTGGCGACAAATATCTTAAAACATGGGCAAATAAAATACAATCTGCTGAGGGGATATACCAGTAGAAAAAAGAAATTGTTATTTGAGTGGGCTGAATCTTTAACATTTTCATTGTAATAATACCACATAGACTGCCCTTACCTACACTACCACCCGCACATTCCTTAAGTAGACTCTGAGCCCTCTGTCTGACATCCACTGGCAGTCTGTCGCTGTTCACAAGCTGAGGGTAAAGACATGCTGCAAGAACCTGCAAAATATGAAGACACACAGTTGGAGGTGCATTACAGTAACTGGTGTTTTAATAGGCTACAACTTGAAGATGAGTAGACTTTGTAGGTCAGGTTACCTGTCGGACAAATGACAGAGGTTTCACACCTGCCTTGTGTGGGTCGCCCCAGGAGACATCTATCACTTCTTTGTAAGGCTTTCTCACTCTCTGTGGACAGGTGAATTTTAAAGCACAAACGGGTTGAAAACTTTACTCTAGAATCAATATTGCAAATATGTCAATAATTTAAATTTTGTTATAACTTACCTGTCTGAGCTCTTCCTTGATCTGGCTTGCTCGTCTGGCCAGGACTAAATACTCTAACGGCTTAATTTTCTTCATATTTGGAATGATCTCCTGCAGGAAATTCATTTCTAGAATTCCCTTCACTTTTAGCAGACCGGCGGCTGTGCAGAGCTGATCTGTGTTGAGCTCGCCAACATGCTGCAAGTTTAATTATTGCATGCAGATTTCTAGTTAAAGATAAACATGGAAGATATGTGGTAATTTGTGTCTTATTAACAAACAGTGCAGTTTTGTTTACTTTCACAAAAAGTCTAGAAATCAGTTACAGCCATAACTTGCATAAAGCAAACAACTCACATCACTCCTGTTCTAAAGTCCCTTTACTGTTAGTCTTATGCTATTTCAACCTTTCCTTAAGCGATTTACTGTAGAAAATAATGTGTTTGATTGAAAAAGAGACTTTTGCGTTGGCCGTACATTTAATTTATTTCTTTAAAATCATCTTGATTGATCTTGTTTGTCTTCCGTGTGTGGGACAGCAGAACAACTGCTTTTAACTGAGTCAGGCTGGTACTGTTTTTCATAACGTATTCCAACTTACTATGTCTAACTTATTTTCATAACTTTATTTTTCTGACTGATAAAATTAAACAAATATACGTAAAATACATTTCCAGTAAGTAGACTGTCTATTTGTAGATGACAGTCTGAAGTCATAGTAATAGATTATTAGGGCATTGATGTATTATTATTTTATTATTAATAATAATAATCAGTTTTCTAATAAATGCTTCTATATTTAATTAAATGTAATTTTGCCCCTAAATCTGCAGGATTTTACTTAATTCGTTAGTTTAATAATTTTTGTGCTCACTGTAAGAGACAGTAGTAAACATTTTAATCAGTTTTTTTCTGTTGTTCTGCTGTTAAAAACAATTGAAATATATATGTATATATATTATTTTCTCAGCGTGTAGATACCATAGACCATATACAGTATATTGTATTATATTATATTATGGCCGGATGTTTCACGGCCAAGTTTCTCTACGGACATAAATAAAAGACGTCCCCCTCTACTTCCTGTTTTGTTTTTCTTTCACTCGTCTGCTGGGGTCGGGTAGCTATGGAAGAGTTTGCGGGTCTTAGAGCCAACCACAGCCTGCCCGTGAAGAAACGCGCACTCTTCAGACACCGGTGGACTTTATAAACTCAACAGAAGCAGCGGACATTAACACCTGCCGCGGGGCTTCAGACACCCCCCCACCCCCCTTCGCGACATGGCACTGAGCTCGGGCGGCTGGGCTCCTCCAGCCCCGGTCCCTGCCTCGTCCCAACAGGCTGCATGCGGCGGGCCTGCGCTGACGGCTTGCTGCACTACTGTTTTAATGTCAGTCCGGGTTTCGGTGTGCCATTCAGGGATCCGGCCCCTGTGCCTCCCTGGAGCTGGCAGCGAGGCTCTGCGCCTCCAGCTCAGCATGGACCCGAGCCGGGCCGGAGAGTTCCGACTGGCGCTGCGAGATACAAGCGGAAACCGCAGTGTGGTGAGATTTCATACACCGGTCTTTAAAGTCTGTGCTGTCGTTACCCGCTAAGATATGATTGTGATGAACAACCTTAGAGAATCGCATTTATTTTGTATACCTGTAAAGGCCCGTACACGCCATTTTATGGAGCACTACAGTACAGCTCCTTATATTTCAGATTTAGGGATACATACACACCAGATTTCATTAAATGCATGTGAATATAAAGACATACAGCTGCAACACCACCCAAAACCTTCCTCGAAGTGTTCTACTGTATGATGTAGAAGTTGTTTCTTAGTTACCATACTCTAGTTAATAGGGTATTTTACTTTCACTTTCATTTTCAGTTTTCCCATAATCACTACACATGTATTAGAATCATAACATCATCAGGGGAAATCTTCAACTATGCCCAGTGGTAAACCGCTACAGTAAGACTCTCCTGGTCTTAATGGCAAAACAGATGGGAATTTCAACCAGTTTCAGACTTGTATTTGTCATGTTGCATGATGAGCTCATAATACATGTACCATATAGGTGTCACTCCGTCTTGTTGAATGTCTCTATTCATCCCTTCAAATTTCTTGATAAGTCAAGCATGGGACTGAGGAAGATTGACCAAAGTCTGTCTATGTAGATCTGAGCCTGATGAGCTGAGTTTAAAGAGTACCATATTGGGTATGGGCTTCTGTTCAAAGGATACATCTTTTTGATGTAGCTGATATTTTTAGCCATTGGTAGAGATCTGAGACTTGCAATGTTTTTTCTCCATGTCTCATTCATCCAACAGTTTGGTTTTGTGGTATGTTATGACCATTACAGTCTTTGAGGGACTGGTTAAAGCTTCTTAAATGTGATGTTTTGCTGCTTTTCCTTGTCATATCTGATTGTAACCATAATATTGTCATTGGGGTTTTGCACTTTTGGTTTTTATAAAACAAAGCACATCATTTTGGGCTTAGGGAAATTATAGTGGGCATCTTTAATTATTTTCTGTCATTTTCTTGACAAAATGTTTAATTGAGCCTAGTCTGGCGTAGCGGATGTACTGTACAGTGCGGGAATAAAGCCTCAGGCATCTTCCTCCCGTTCTGCTATCTATTGTGTAAGAGCATCATCGCTCCATCTGGAGCTTAGCACCCCCAAAACGGGATTACTGTCCGTGGCCGTCCCAACTCCAGACACACATGCTTGATCATGTATGTAAGTGAAGTTGACCATTCTTTGAACTCTGCCTGTCTCACCAATCATTCAAACTTTTCTCTCAAATCTGTCCTTTTGTTTTGTCAAGTTCACTATGTTCACAAATCTGACAGGCTCGGTTTTGGCTTTTCAACTTGGTAGAATCTCAACTAGGACAGATTTCCCCCTGACGATTCAGATGCTTTTTGATTTGCATACTTTTACTTTGTAAATGTAAACGGACTGTTCTTATATAGCGCTTTTCTATTCTCAATGACTACTGAAAGCATAGTACATCATAGTACAGGAACCATTCACCATTCACACGCATTTATACACTGTGGCCGAGGCTGGCGTACAAGGTGCCACTTGCTCATCAGATAAACACTCACACACATTTACACTCCAATGGTGAAGCGACAGGAACGACTCTGGGTTCCAAGGACACTTTGACGCCACAGCCGCCCCTTTGATCCCAGCTTCTTTTAGCTTGTCTGACTGAACTGGCAGACTGTGTACAGTCATATCAAAGTATAAAACACTCCCTGGCAGGTGGGAAATCCTCATTGCTGCTTTTGTCTACCCATGACAGACTTCAATGCCCTAATGATGCCACAGTGAATGTTAGAGGGCACATTATGTGTAATTTCATCTGCTTTCCTTTTCTCATACTCATACTGTTGCAAAGTGTATTGCAATTTGCACAACATTTAGTATTTTTGTTTTTCAATGTTCATGACAAATGTAATGGTGGGTACAAATAGTTAAGCAATGTGTATATTGTGTATGCCCCGTACTGTCTTAATGCTAAAAGGCTAAAATGATAATTTATTAATCGATTTGTCCATGAACAGTAAAGAAATCTGCATCTATTATGATAACAAATACAAAGTTTGGGCCACTTTTAAATGTAAAAATACCAAACATTTGCTAGTTCCAAGATTTGAATTTGAATTGAATAACTTGAAACTTGTCACCATGACATTGTAATGGGAATTCTTCATAGACAAATGATAATTTATTATTTCTGAAAATAATTCAATAATGAACATTTGTAGATTTTAACAATTGTAGATTTAATTAATACTTTAATTGTTGTAGCCTACCTAGCAAGAAATCAATACAGTATATAAGATATCCTTTTAAGTTTTATATTTCTTTTAATTTTGGTTCAGGATTAATAGGTATAACTTTTTCGTTTCTTTTTGTAATCATTTCTTATTAACCTTTTATTTCTTATGACAAACTGTCCCTGCAGAATGACTAGCCATTTAAACAACTAAAAAAACATTTTAATTTTCTTTTAACTAACAAAAAACCGGGTAGTGTCTATCGCGCTGTTGCAGCCTTTTGCAAAGTGTATATTGTGCCAGTTGATATTGCGACTACGATATATATTGGGCAGCCCTATTTAAGATGAACTTGTTTTTGCCCCCAGTTTATTGCAGAGTTTGACCTGCGCTCGGTACAGTACGAGGTGAAATCCCCTCGCTGCCATGAGATGCGTCTAGCCGCTCCGCCCCACGACTGCATCCGCTTCAACTTCCGCTGCGACCGCGAGGCCGAAGAGTGGGCCACCGTGGTGATGTCATCACTCCGAGAGGCACATCGAGGTCCGTTTGACTATTTATTTTTCTTTATTCCCCAACCTGCTCTTTCTATGACCTACTGTGTTTTCTTTTCAAATGGGCAAATGTTGAATATTGAATTTTAATTTGGCATCATTAATATCGCAATCAAACAAAAACATAACCATTATTCCAAAAGAAAACCACATAAGATTTGGATTATATCTGTTAATAAACAGCATAACACTAAGAAGGATGCTTACTCAATCATTGTAGAGAAAAACACCAACTTATCTCATAAGTGTATCAAATAAAAAATCATAAAATATGGAAAGGAATGGAGGAAAAGCTAAAAAGCATAATATGAGCACTTTTAAAGGGTTTTGCTGAGAACATACGTCGGGCCATTATCAGCCAAGTGCAGTTCAAATAAACATTGATTTAAATAGGTTTGTGTTGGAAACCGTATCATCGTAGCACCTTTTGTAACCGTTCCTTTTTGCTTTCTCTGACAGTTGCAAATATTAACACATGTGAATCAGATGGCAGACACGAGGACACAGTAGCAGCGATGGAGCAGTGGAGCGCCGCATCACTGCCGCTCACTGGTGGGTGTCTTCTGTTTTTGTCTTTGTGCGTTTTTTCTTTCTCCGTTTAAGAGTGGGCTCTTAAAAACGTCACTTTTGATCACTAAGTATTATTATTTATTTTTTAGAGGAGCTGTGCTTGGAACTCGCCAGGGCGATTGAAGCAGGTGATACCCAAGCAGCTTCACAGCACGCGTCCGCTCTGGCTCGGCAAAAAGCAGTGCTGACGATTCAGCTGTCTGAGAAGAACTACGCAGAGGGAGATATCAGGTGGGGATTGAGAAGTTCCCGGCTGAGGAATTATTGCTTCCGGGTTCTGTGTTTTTGCAACTTATAGTGTCGTATATATCTGTTTCAGTTTATCTGTGGTAGTGGAGGATGTCTCTTCATCCTGTTGTGTCACAGTGAAAGTCTTTCCTTACATGACCGTGGCTGCACTCAAGCAACAGGTTTGAAAATTGTCAGTTAACCCAAAAAATGCATTGTTGCAGTAGGTTATCATTCACTAACTGCCACCCCTTTTGTTCTTCAGGTGTTTCTCGAGTATGGTTTCCATCCTCGCGTGCAGCGCTGGGTGATTGGTCAGTGCTTGTGCACCGAGCCGAGGTCGCTGGCCTCCTACGGGGTGCAGAAGAACGGTGATACGGCGTACCTCTACCTGATCTCCGCCCGACAAGCCCGCATCACCCGTCAGCTGTTCCAGCAGGACCTGGAGAGCGCCCTCCTTGCCCCACCGCTCCCACCGGGCAACGGCCCAACCTCCCAAGACTGGAGGGGTTACAGCACCCTGCCCTCAAGGCTACCCCACAGCAGCCAGGGTGAGTTTAACAAACCTTCTCTGTCCCAGTTTAGGTAGTCTCGCATAGCCAGACCTATCTGTTCCAGCGCTGGCGTATGGTCTGACTCCACCTCTTATCTATTCTGGAAGAGGGGAAGTAATGCTCTGGCCTGTTTGTATTTCCATAAACCAATCACAGCCGTCCTGGGTGGCGCGTAACAGGGACGGACCGATTACTGGCTCTGGCCGATTATCGGGTAGTTTTTTGGCAGTTTGCAGATTATCTGTGTCACTGTTTTATTTGCCTGGTAACTAATAAAGTTCATTATTAAAAAGTGCTCTGGGGGTCGTGACTCGAAGAGGTAAAGAACAAGGGGGTAAGCCAGCCTCCACTAAGCATAGCTCACAATAAAACAAAATTTCCTTCAGTCCTTCCTTCCTACACTGTTCGTTGAATGCTAACGTAAACAGTCACTTTTCAGTTATTGTTAATTTCAAATGTGCTTAAGTGCAGCAGAAACACCAAAAACAAATGTTACTGTCCAAATAACTACATCCAAACTACATCCCCTGGAGGCGTGGGTTCGAATCCCACTTCTGACATAATGTTTTGGGGGTGGCAGTAGCTCAGTCCGTAGGTAGTTGGGTTGAGAACCGGAGGGTCGCTGGTTCAAGTCCCCAACCGCTCAGCGCACCTTTCCATGGGCAGCCCCCTCACTCTGACATCTCTCCATTAGTGCATGTATAGGACCTGAGCGTGTGTGTGTGATTCAGGCTTGTGTGTAAAGTGTAGTTTCCCCTTGTGGGATTAATAAAGTATAAAAATTAAAAAGGGTGTGTGTGTGTGTGTGTGTGTGTGTGTGTGTGTGTGTGTGTCAGGAAGCACAGGTGGTAGACCAGCTGATATCAAAGATGTCCTGGACATTGAGAATCTGCAGCTGAACGATCATACCAGCAAAGCCAGTAAAACACAGGTATGTTAGCAGTCGTTATGCTGTTGGAAAAGCAGTAGACATAATAGGTTGTATGACATCTGTGTGCATTTTCATAGAGAGCCGAAGTCATGCCCTTCTACTTCCGGTCCATGGGACCTATCTTTGGCAGAGATATGAACGGTAGTGAACGGAGAAAGGCAAATCTTTTTTTTTTGATCCCGTTTAAATGGATTACAAATATGTTCGTCAATTTAACAGATACTTTTTCAACTAAGAGTCTCATTTAGCCTCATGTGACCACTTAGTTTTGTGTGAAACCGCTCAGTGAACTACATCTCTTGTCTCACACAATATACGTCACCTCAGCTTAATGTTCAACTTGCTCGCTAGCTAGCTAGCTTAGCTCTGCTCCACAATTCACGTAATGTTATCTTACCTGATGTGTTTTATCCAGTGAAGTGTTAGAGCAGATAAGCAAAAGAACAGGCAAGATCCTCTGCTCATTTGAGTAACGTTACATCCCCGGTACGATACACATAATACATGAAGAATAATGCTTCTGTGAGCTTGTCTGACTTTGTGTAATTGTTTAAAATAATATGAATAGTCAAGTTAGTCCTTCTTAAATCTGTTTTAACTCACCACCTCTCAGCAGACAGAGTGGGCTTGTCCCTCATGCACTTTCATCAACAAGCCTTCCCGTCCAGGCTGTGAAATCTGTGCTACAGCCCGACCAGACGCACACATCCAGCAGGTACTGCATCATATCTAGCGTTCAATACCTTTTTTATTTTTTTACTACTCTTTGTAACATTTTCCTTCAGTGGCAGTGACCTCTTTTTATGTCTTATATTCTCTCCCAAAGGAGAAAGGAAGGAGAGAGGATCGAGGAGAGTTTGGTTTAAGCAGCAGCTGACTGCCCATCATCGCTGTCAGGTCGCCATGTCTCACTCACACACACACTCACACTCACACACAGACACATAAGGATGATAAACGAAAAAATACTCCTATCAAGACTGTCAAGTGCGCTGAGAGTCGTCTGACAGCTGGAGCGATTGAAGCACTGTAGCATGACAGAGCTGCGCTGGCCTAGAATCAGACGATGAACTGCAGACTTCGTCAGATTTGACCGGTTATATGGACATGACCGTGATACATTTTCTGAATTTGGCCAGCTCTCTTTATTTATTTTACAGGGTGTGTGTGTGTGTGTATCTGTGTCTGTGTGTGTGTGTGTGAGACGCAAACACAGACGGCTTAATATTTATTTTAGGTGAGAGTTGATGAAAATTCTTTGCATTTGTCGCAGCTGAAATTGAAGGAACGTTGTACTTTCAGTTTCTGCCAACTGTGAAGTGAGAGAAGAGGTGACTCCTTGTGCAATACCCTGTTTTGTTTGTTAATTTGCCAAAATGTCAAAATAGAAAGAAAAAAGGCCATGGGTGAGAAGGTGTTTACAGGGTTGTCAAGTGCTTTTATTTTTTTATAACATTGTATTAAGTGTATTATTTTTAACAAAATTCATTGAGTTATTGATGTACATTTTAGCAGTCGATCAAATTTTACTCAATTCCCTGTGAGCTGTGCCAGTAATGGAACAATGTTTTCAATACATAATGTAAAATCTTGCATTAGCGGAATAAACATAACGGAATTAAACAAATCCTGTTTGTCTATCGATAATACTTTTTAGATAACTGATGTAAGTAGTAATTGATGGATAAATTGTGTGTAGTGCACAGTTTCAAGGATTTAACAAATTAAATACTCAATCTGGGATACCCTTAATATTGTCTGTAGCTCTGAAGAGAACTTTTGAAGTCAAACAAAAATAACTCAACAGGGTTATGTTTTAGATAATTTCAATTTTTTTGTGGAAATCCTGCGTTTCAAACTTGGTACATGGTGTTTGAAAGAACACCATTATGGCCGCATTCAGGTTATTGTAAGTCCAAGACTACCAGCTTCTGGCTGGTAAATAGTGTTCCTGTCAACATCCCAGTCCTAATTACGTTTAGGAAAAAAATGTATAAAGGTTGTTGTTCATTGTAATTAAACCCAAATTGAATGGCGTTCTATTGTCAGTATTTAAATCCTAACACGACCAACTTTAATAATACAACAGTCTCGATCACGTGAATGCTTTCAAGTCAAACAATGAAGGCTTTCCCAGGTTTTGACTTCTTATGTTACTAAGTACAGTAATAAGCTTGAAACATATGAAACTTTCAGTATTTTAATTTTCCATTAATAAATATGAAATAAACATGTTTCAAAGAAAGTTATCAAAACAAATATAAAAAATATGAGATGCAGATGTACAGACATCTTGAAGGAGGCAGATGACCACCCAACCGGGTATTTCTTTCATTTCCTGTTTTGTTGGTTAGCATGTTGCAATTATCTTCTAGCCATTACCATCCTGCCAGACAGAAATCCTAAAACAATGCAGTTTTTATGTACCCCAAATAAATTTACAAAAAATCCATAAAACATTTTACCATAAGCAACCCAACCACAGCTACTACTGTGAAACGATCTTCCCTTTTATAATTTGTGAAATGTTCAGTAAAAAGCAGTCCATTTGGCTTAGTTTAACAAGAAAAGCCTGTTTTTTTTTTTCTCTCCTGTTTTAAGAATGAAATACTAACAAAATGTCCACATGTCACCGCAATCAATCCAAGTCAATTATGGATACTCCTCTTCTTTTCAAACTCTTCAGTGGATTTAACAGTCATTCATATTTGCCCTAGTGAAGACAAGCCTGAGAACACATCAGCGGTTGTGTTTTCCTTTCAATAAAATCCTTCAGTAGTCATATATGACTTGGCATTTATTTCCAGAAGAGGATGTTCCAGAAAAGCAGCCAGCAAGGATAGACCAGCAGGGCTATGAGTGGGTAAACCAGAGAGCCGTACAGGGAGTGGTCCAGGATGCCCTGCGAGATGACCGAGAGGAAGAGCATCCAACCGTCGATGAAGCTGACCGGCATTTCCTGCAGCTCTTGGAAGAAAAAGACAGAAAAGAGTAGCGTGCAGGCTGGGCTGAGGATGACCAGGACAAAGGCTGATAGAATCCTAAGGGGAGAAGAAGAGAAAAGTAAGGTTTTACTTATATTTGACTAATGCGTGGCAGTCCAAAGCTAAGACCAAAGACACTGCAGGTATTTTACTTTGGTACGTGGGGTGTGACGAAGGCAGCCACGGGCACCAGGGTGAGAGCCAGGATGAAGCCCAGGGAGAAGTTGATGAGCGCGGTGCAACCCAGCAGCACAGCCAGGTACAGCACAGCCACCAGCTTCAGCACTTTCCAGCCCTGCTCCGTCCCCTCACCTGACAGAAGCCTTCGACAAACGGCATGAAAACAGCTTCAGCATCATTCTCAACTGGCATCGTTCTTTTTTTGTTCTCGGCTAACTAACATGCTTGCTATGGTAACTTTCAGCTCGTTGACAGAAGAAAAATGGGCTCAGTAAGATTTTAAGCTTGTGGCATTATGGTCAGGAATAACTTTAAAGCCTGAGGTTGTTTATCAACTTTTGTAATCCTGTGGAGAAAAAAAAAATACTTTTGCAAGAGAAATTCTAATTTGCAAAAACATTGAGTTGAAGTAAAAAAAAAAATAAAAAAAATAAGTGAATAAAATGTGTTCACAAAGTATATCAACAATAAGGTCACTGTGCTGTGTTTTTTCAGTTTCCTCAATGTTAATATAATTGGTGCCTTCATATTTCATTTAAAAGTTTGGGTGATATAATCTGGGTTATTAAGGAAATGAGAGCATTTGTACATTACACTCTGCTACTGTAGCTACCTGTGTGTGTTATGAGGCAAAGCCAGGCCTGCTGTGTAAATAGCAATAGCTGTCAGGACCACAGCCTCGGTCTCAGACACAGGGAAGTGTTCCACAGCCATCTCCTGAAAACCGATTGGCAGCGTGTACAGAGCTACTCCAGTCAGATGGCTGATCACCAGAGGAGTCAGCACTGACAGCACTCCTGGACTGGATATCTGAGAGGAAGCATATTTGATAAAAGCGCTGATTTAATAGACTCAAAATAAGTAATTTACATTTCTGACCCGTTTGTCGTATTGTGTGACTAACCTGCTCACTGTCAGCGACTCCATCTTCTGTTCTTGGTGGTGGAGTCGCAAGTTGAACCCACAGGTCTAAGGCCTGTATCATAGTTAAGGACAAACCTGACAATTAAGTCCATATCAATAATATATAATCAATAACCTGTTCTGCAATCCGGATAGGTAGGTCTACATGCATGCCGTGTGATTCACTTGCTTTTTCTCTGTCATATTTCAAAATGACAAAGTAAAATGATTGTGAAAGGATACACGAAGCAGCAGGATGACGGCGAGGAGGCCGAAGGCTGGCATGTAGTAACCAATGGAGACAAAGTGAGAGAGGGATGGCATGAGGTAGAAGAAGTATGACTGGTGTAGGCGCTCTAGGAGGTTATTCAGCTTACGATACATTCCTTCCAGAAGCCTAGAGGATATTCAGTAAGACACAATAAAACCAGTAGTTAGGGGCCTGCTTTATAAGATCTACAAAAAAGGGCACACATAAACTAAAATGCAAACACTTGCTCTGACCTGCCAATGGTGGTGGTGTCAGTCTTGTACTGACGGAAACTGTTGATGCCCTTGATGGTGGCAGCTTCAATGTGGTATCGCAGGAAAAGGCCATGGTCCCCCCAGGGCCGCCCACTGGCCTGCTTCATCACCATCAGCATCATGGTCTGGACTGAGTGGCTGTAGCCAGAGACACTGTCCCAGTCATTCCTCTGCAGCTATAAAAAAATATATATATATTTGTTGTTACCTTGTGTTATCTAACCTTTTTGCTCACCAAACACAGAAAATGTGTTGGGTTTCTACTGCATCTCATCACACGCCTTCACCTTGCCCTGGATGGTGCAAAGGACTCCGATCTTCTGACAGAAGGCATAGAAGAGGTTGGCTAAATCCAGGTTGGGGAGCTGGCCATTGAGGCCTTCCAGTACCAGGTCCAAACTGGTGATGACATCGCTGCTGAGCTCCAGGGACAGTGCTGCCTGTATCGAACCACCGCGACCTTGAAGTGGAGACCAGTGCATACCTAGATGCACCATTACAGGAGACACGTCAACTGAAAACTGCAGTCATGTATGGGGATGATTCAATACTTCCACAGTAGCACAGAAATCAAAAAGTGGCTGATGGTCAGCCACTGTGGATCATAGGCATATGCCGCTCACTACAGCGACATTTGCCTGATGGCATTTGCCACTGTGACAGCGGCATAAACCGATCCCCTGGTGGCACTGGCCGGTTGTGTTCCACCGGCGGTACACCGTTCAACGACAGGTGGCCATTGGGCAACGGTCAGTAACAACCAAAGTAATTTCATATATCCTTGCGGATGTACCTAAAGTATTGGCGCTAACATAAGCTAACAATGACCCAATTTGCTATACTTGCATGTCACGACCTCTACTAAAAGTCCGGAAAAGTTTGTCTTTGTCAGCCTTTGCAATTCGGAGTTAGGGGGACAGTGCTTTTTTTGGCATGGGTTTATATGGAGCCTGCTGAAATCTGACTGGCAGCACATGCCGTCACTACACCAACCAGCCATGGTGGCTGATGACATATGCCACTGGTTTGTTATACATCCATGGAATAAACTACTACAATAGCCATGTTAGCTCATGTTAGCTCTGATATTTTGGGAACGTCTGCAAGAATATATGAAATGACTTTTGTTTGTCACTGATCATTGCCCAACGTTGACCTGCCATTAAGCAGTGTGCTGGTGGAACACAACCGGCACACTGTAGTGAGCGGCATGTGCCGCCAGGGGATCGGCCACAGTGGCTTACCATCAGCCACTTTTTGATCTCGCCGTCACTCTACTTCCAAGGGTATTTGTTGTTGTGTTTTGTAACTGTGCGATTACCTGTGGTGTTGGTGTGATGGTAACCCTCCAGCCACGCCTGCATCCCAATCAGATCATGCTCATTCACAAGGAAGATGATGTCCTTGGCCCAGTACACCTGATCTATTAAAAAACACAGCAGTCATTAAAACAAGAAATGAATGGCATTCAAATGGTGGAGAGAGATGTGGGTTCTGTACTCACTCCTGAAGTACTGTGCCAAGCCAAGTAGCAGCCCCACTGCCTGGTTGTTGTTATCGCCTGGGGTGCAGGGGGCACTCAGCACCAGGGCTTCAGTTCGTGGAGCTCTCGGGGCCCGGAGGATCCCATACACATTTGTGCCTTTTACCAGCTGAAGGTTAGAGTAACATAAACAGGAGCAATGGAGTATGGATGGAAATATTAAAATATGTCAGTTTTGCTCGTATTTCAGTTCCTAATGTGAGCAAAAATGTGTGCTTAATACTTCGATGACAAACTTACATATCTCTCTTTGTTTTCATCAGGGAAGGGCAGCGTGCGAGAGAACGTCTGGGCAAACACCTCCAGCCCTCGAGCCTGCATGGTCTTCACCAGCCAGTCCACTGGCATCCCACTGCAGAGAAACTGGTAACATTAGACTGGTGGAATAAGGGTGAATATTAATGCACTTCTAAAGAGGCTTATGTCAACAAACGTGCTACGAAACGTTTAAAAATAATATCAAACTATGAAGACTCAGACGTGAAGATTAATTGTGTGTAAATAATGTGACAACTCAGAGTTGTCTAAAGCAACAACATAACCAGTGCTGGCTGTTTATAATGACTCACCAATTGGCACAAATCAGTGCAGACCCTTCATGCTATTGAAAAACAGTCATTATGTCCAAATCTGTGACAAACTGTGTCACAACATGTCGAATCATGTTAGTGTTTCTTACCCTGCTTTCTTCTTATGAGCTGAAAACTCTCTGCCCGTGGCCAGCGCCCTCTCCCCTGCTGGGAAGCGCTCCTCCACCATGGTAGACCCCATGGCATTCTCTGACATGTATGTCCGCAGAGTGAAAGGCTCAAATGCTAACCCCATGAACCAGGCCACACCCGCCATGTAGCAGACCACACTGATGGATGGAATTAAAAGACAGAAATCATTAAAGTTATAAGCACATGTACACATTGGCATTTGAGATCTATAATGTAGACACATAAATGTTTCAGTGACTAAAACTGACCAGATTGGGGCATTGAGACGGGTTAGCAGGCTGATCAAAGCCCGTCTCCTGTTTGGGTCAGACAGCAGTCCCATGTTGCCCGTTGTAACTTAAAGCCTAGGATACACTGGAACCTGAAGGCAACACACGCACGGTAACACTGACGTTACCTACCAACTAGCTACACATTTGAATTCGTGATGAACGATTAATTATTAATTAGGCAGACAACCAAAAACTAGCCATCATGTTTTTTTCTGTATCTGACGTTTCAATATGTATGTTCAAGTAATTATGTATTCGAACTGAAAAATCGTTTTCTGCCTCCCATTGTCGTTGGATATAGTGACAGCTATGGTTAGCTTATTGCGAGCTAGCTGGTTGACTTCGCAAGATGGTAAACATTTAAAATTTTCCTCTGCAAATGTGATTAACAATTACGTCGTTAATGTTTTAAATATTTTCCATAATATGAATAAAGACATACCCGTTCCCAGTGTCACATTCACCTGCAGAGGAGGGGCTTGCTCAACCGCTGCTAAGGCTTTCAATTTCCTTGTTCCTGCGGTAACATTATGCGGCGGACTGACTTCCGGTCCCATATATACAAATCATTTTTATTAAGGCTATTATATATTAAAAATGTCCATAAACCATTTGATTTATATGTGTATTAAATGTCAAATTCGTACAGTACATATATTTTATATAACCATTTCAGATTTTCAATTTGCATTTCCTAAATTAATTCTAAAAGTTATGGATATACCCACTTTATTAGTTTACAAACAATGCTGATGTACACAAACATTTAACAGCCTCTAGAACAACTCCATATTTTTTGTTGACAAAAAAACATATTTTGGAGGTGTTTTTTGTACCATTATGTTTGCATTAAGGTTGAGGATTGTATCTTTTAATACTTTAAATGCAATCTCACAAATTAACAAGCAACACACAAATGATGCAGAGTTGACATGTTTATAGCTTTACCAGACATATACTGAACAAAAGTATAATTGCCATGAATACGTGAAAAAAACTCTCCATTTCAGTCTGCAACCAAAACCAGTCTAGTGGTTCACCCCTCCTTCCCTGCATCACTCTCCAGAGAGCACAGAAACTTCTTGGAGATGTTGTCGCACCACTTCATCCAGCACCTTGCTCACCCCTTTACAAGCGGTCATGGCAGCTTCAATCAGAGTCTCTAAGTGATCCTGATGTAGCCTGGCGTCCATCTGCAGCAGAGCGATCTGTCCGCCCCGGGGCAGCAATGCTAAGGCCAGAGAGCTCACTCCTCCACTTTCCTCCGCATAGCAAAGGTCAGCGAGGGGCGTCTCATCCACAAACCCGACCGTACAGGCACACACGTAGTCTCGCATGGGGATGCCGGCGTCAATCACCGCCAGAGTGGCAGCATTTACACACACGCTGTAGTTACCTCCATCTGACTGCAGAATCTGTTTGAAAAGAATTATTAATTATTATAACTATTTGGATGATTCCCAAGATGGGGATCCTAACACTATAAATCCCCAGCACCTTCACTGTTAACAATTACCTTGACATAGATGTCTATTTGAGAGCGAGGGTAGAGCTGGGTCATCACAGCAGCTTCAAACGTCTGCTTGAGGTGGAGGCTCATCTCAGTTGACTTGCGGTCTCCGTGTGGCCTCCTCTTCCTCTCTGCTGTGCTGAAGGTTGCCATGCTGTACTGACAGTTGATAACAGCTCGATCATGACGAATTCGGCTGCGTGCACCTCGTATCTAGGGGTGACAAACAAATCTCTATTTGTATTTAGTTTGCAGTGGTGTTGAACGAGACTCCTTCATATTGAGGGGTTTCTATTGTGTTGCCCATCCTATTTACAAACGGGGGGGGGGGATTAGAATCACATTTCAATATATTGCTGTATATGTATCAAAAATATTAGATTTTTTTAAATTTTTATATTAATTTTCTTATACTGATTTGAACCAACCATGTAGTTACTATACATTCATATATTAGGTTGTTAAACAAATAAGCAGACTAATTTGGGCTATGGCTAGTATTGTTCATGTTCAAAACATAGACGGTCCAAGACATGGGCAATGACGATAACCTGCTGTTGCTTTGAATGGCATTTCATTTGGACACTTGTACATAAAAAAATGTCTTTTTACACATTTACCGCATATTTACCATAGACTGTATATATTGTCTATGATATTTTCCTACTTCGGACTAATGAAGACTGCCCAGCTTTACCGCTGTTATAAATGCTTGCTTTACGTTAACCGACCCCCCGCTCCATCCCTTTGCTAAGTTACTTACTTCATGTGGACCGTAAACCACAGCCAGAGCTTTCGTGTTTCCCTGCTCTAAATACGCAGAGCCGTCCGCCTGAGCGAACACACCCATTCGGGCCTGAACCTTCCGCAGCTCGGTGGCCTTTCTTCCATCTAAACGGTATCCCTGGTCAGACAGCAGCTCCAAGCCCGCCATGTTTCCGAAAACTTCGAATGAAGCGAACGAACAGCAACGTACCGACCCACGTGTCTGCCTCTCTACTACATTACCCATACGCATACTCACTTGTAGGACTACGGCAAAACAAAAAGCCCAAAATAACAATTTTTGCTTAATAAGGAGGCAGTTTTGCCAAGTACTGTATAGTCATATATTCATTCGGTTTAAAGCATATGATATGTATATAAGTAAGTGTAAGACGTAGCTTATTTCTCTACATTTAACTCCCTTTGTATTGCCTCTTTTACTTTTCTTAATGCTAATTATTCCCTTTATTTATAAACTTCTTTTACTTTTAACTATCACACATTTGACACTTTAATTTTATAATTCAGATTTTACCTGTATGAATGTGCATGTCTTCTGTTTCTGCAAAAAAATAAAGGGGGGAATTCACATAAAACTGGCAACTAAATCATGCTATACTATGAAATGTACAAGTACCCCAAATGTATACTTAAGTAATGTACTTGAGTAAATGTATTTAGTTACATTCCACCACTAGGATCCACTACCCTGCGAGAAAGAAATTAAACACTGCCTTTTTACATTTTCAACTACTCTGGACTATTCTTTCATTAAATTTGGACCTGGCGATAAAACTTTTATCAAGTGTTGCTAGTGTACAGAATGGCACAATAGTCAGTCTCACAATGTATGAAGAGTTACACATCAACACTTTTAAAAATAAAATTTATTAGCATCTCTAATGTGTATAAATAAAAACATATGAAACAATGTATATACGTATGATGTAATGAGTTTAGCAATAACAGGGTTAGATGTGATATTAAGGAGCATCCTTTATTTAGCCAGTGTATTGTGAGGAAAACTTTACTTTGAAATAAAGCCTTCGAATATGCATACCTATAAGTTGCAAATCTACATTCTTTAATAAGAATGAAACAAAAATCTGTTCTGGGGTGTTAACATGGAGAATATGGTAAATATGTTTACCATAGCTTTGCATTCTTGTTACCTAAAATTTTAAAGCATAATTGATTTAATACATTACACATTTTTATTTTAGGTTTTACTGACAATGTTGAGGCCCAAAGCCACAACACTATTCACACTGACCTTCTCTTAACAATACACTCGATAAAAATCCTAAAAAAGGATTTCACTTCACTCTTTTACCATTTACTGATGTCACATTGTTCCACTGACTCATAACAAAAGGGTCTTAATAGGCAGATAATATGACTATAATGTTTGACACAGCGACAAAATAATAGATACCAAATGACAAATTTTACATGTAACAAACGGATCCAAAAGGATCAAACAAACAACTCGATTTGCATTTGACCAATGTAACAAGGTTTGTCATTTTCTGCAATGGCTTGCGGCGCCTGGGTCAGAATACCAAGAAGACAGTGAATGGATGCTTCTGTGGGGGTATGAGGACTTGGCTCTCTAAGCAAAAAGCAAAGAAAGGAAAGGACTTCTCTTCTTGTGTCACCCAACGTTTTCTATTTTGGTCATGCTTTCAACACTTAACGTGTTCAAATGTCTTACAAAACTGACAGATATGCACATAGGACGAATGCTACCTCTGAAAGCTGGCCAGAATTTTACAATAGCCAATGTGATGTGGACTTGTAACGGACCATTAAATATACACCACTGACGACTGGAGGGAATAGCCATAGACAAGTCAGTTACAATGTGTGGACTATTATTGGCAATTGTCTCAGTTTTTCCTCATAAAAATATCACGTTTTAAAAGGGGATAACAACATCCAAGACTATATGCTTCAAAGTAAAAAAAAAAAAAAAAACAGTGGGTAGGTACAAAAAAAAGAAAAAGAAATATGTGGTGTGTCTGCTTTAATACGCAGGTGTACGTGACAGTGAGAGGTTATCGGCACCCAAGGATCATGGCGACCTCATTCAGCCTTATGGAATGAAGAGACTATGAAGTAGATCTGAAAAACGATGGTCTCTGCTCCATCCCAAGTCTTTAGAAGAGTGCAAAGATCCCCTTATTTCCCTGATATATCCATGTTCTCGCATCCTAAAACTCTGCAAACTCCTTTGCGCATTTTTCTGTTAAAGAAACGCGAATTTCCTCCTCCTCGTAGTCGTCAAAGTTGCTGGTGTCCCCTGGGCCTCTGCACTTTGGTATGAACGGGGCCTCCACCTGCAGGAACAAAACCAATACATATTTTACTAGGCAGGAACACCCATGGCAGAGAAAGGAGAGCAATTATTTCTCTACTGAAGGACAGACTGTCAGAAACTTGCCATCCAACAATGTACTTCACAGTGTCAAACTGGAATGAATGTTGCTTAAATACACCAAATTAAAGCATAAAGGGGTCAGTATTCTTTAAATTAAATTCTTTAATTATCTTGTGAAATGATCAGTGTCAAACTCTCTCCCGCCACACCTTTCCAAATTCAGAAGTGGGCGTGTTCAACTATTCTTGGAACTTTCCAAAACCCACAGACAGACACACTTCACGCAGCAATTTGCCAGGTAATGCAATATGCAAGATTTGAACTTCTCTCTCAAGCCTTCTTTTCATTCACACAACTACCTTCCTTCGTGTGTACAAACAAGTGCTTTTTATCCCACCTTCAAAGTGTTGCCATAAAAAACTGCTATTAAAAAAACAATTCTAAACCTATGAACTAGTTCATCTCAAGCATACCCCAGTTGAAGACATGATGTTATGGAGTTTGTTATGCTAATGCCATAAGGACCACCTTTGCTGGCTATGATTTATACTAGCTGTTTAGCCACACATTAAAAGTTGCACTTTTTGCAGATAATTCCTAAAAACATATTTCTACATCCACATATACATACTCCTTGTTAATATGTTGTGATTTCTTGAAATTTAATTAAAGTTAAGTTAAAAACCTGGCGAGTATATGAAACAGCATATGGCATGCCACAAACATCCGGTCGGTGGTGGTTTTTCTAGGAGCTCAAAGGAAGCCTGGCCTCCCCAGAATGTATTCTTCACACCCACGGCTGTGTCTTTTACCGAGCTTTGCCATTTCCCTTATTAAAACATTACTTCTCCTTTTCTTCTTTAGGTGGTGGAGCGAAACAGCACCCCCCATGGTCTATCTATGGAAGCCACTGTAACACAAGACCTAATGTCCAGTGGAGAGCATTATGACAGGGTCACTGAGCGTTTCACCACAATGAAGGATAAGAGAATGTCCTTCCTCTAGAAGTAGGTGAGTAAAAAAAATAAAAATGTATTTCTGGATGCACACAGTGACACATTAAGTCGAGGATCTTCAACGGGGGTAATTACTGTTAATTTTGGAAAGTTTATAAAACCATACCAACAATTATTAGGCTATTTTAATAGGTAATTATGCAGGGGGTCCCTGCTCCAACTCTCTTTTAGTTAAGGGGTCCTTGGCATAAAAAACGTTGAAGACCCCTGCATTAGGGTACTCTGTCCCAGTCTCCCACTCACGTCAGCACCGTGTACCGCGACATGGCCCGGCGGGGCCTTTGCTGATAGGTTGTTGTCTGTAAGGTAATTTTCTCTTGGTTTTATGATCCATCTAATGTTAATTATTATTTTGCAAACAGATAGATAGATAGATAGATAGATAGATAGATAGATAGATAGATAGATTTCTATGTGTTGTACAGTATTTGGAGAGCAAAAATAAATCACACTTTGTGTTGTTTTGTAGTCTACAGAAACCTTAAATGCTATTGTTCCCTGACAAATGGGATATAAGGGTGAATAAGGAGCATTACCGCAGCAACAACACTCATTCATTCTGGTTTATGAAAGCAAGTAACTATGATATCTCTACTAGAGCTTATATCCAATCTCATCATATGGAAACATGATCTCAATACCAAGCACAGTGGCTTTCTCTGTAATATTTGCCACGCAGCACCACTGCATACAATAAGTCTTCAGTGTACCGTTTCTGCAAATGTCAGTTCACCTTCTTCAACTCTGTATTCATATAAAAATGTATTGTGTTTGGCTGTCAGAGAAATAAATATAAAAGGTGGAAAAACACAGAAAGATATGGCTCTAGCTGGGATTAAAAAAAAATAAAAAATAAAAAATGCATGGATGCGTTTGTGTGCAGGCCGAGCCACTTGAACCTAAAGTCCTTTGCAAAGTTCAGGACAATGAAATGTTTAAAAGCCAGGACTAACTCAAAGTGTGCCGTCATTAACCCTGAAAATGTATGTTTTAAAATGGATTAACCTAATTTAATGTAGAGATGATTATAGAGATGGCCATTATAATCATTATTTTCTTTGCAACTGACTAAATACAATCTGATCACTTAATCAGTAGAGATTTTAAAGTGTTATATTATATTATCTTTCCTTCATTAAGAAAATAAATGTATTATATGGAAAATTATTGTATTATATGGAAAATTATTGTATTCTATAATTGTAATTTTATGAAAAAAAAATTTTAAGATTAAAATTAATCTTAATTAAGATTGCTATTGCAAAAACTACATTGTCATATGGCAGTATTCAAAGAGGAAAACAACAACTTTTCTCTGAATAATAATAATAATAATAATAATAATAATAATAATAATAATAATAATAGGTAGAAATAGAGAAGAAAAACCAAAACGGGCTTTCTGATTTTTGTCATATCTAGCTACATCACAGTATCCCACAACCTTTAGTCTTGTCGAAGCAGTTATGTTGCAACCAGGAACTATTGTATCGTAAGCATGGGGGCAACACTACATCAGGGGAGGAACATAAATAGTAAATGCAAATGGTGCATACCATAGCATATCACAGCAGGAAGGGTCAGATTTATGGATGCATTTGACAAGAAAAAGCCAGTCTAAAGTTTATAAAACCGTGGTATAATGGTATAAGGACAAGATTAAACAGAATCAACAGATCAATAGGATTCGAGGCCTGAGCTAAATAGCTACTTTAATTAATCGAAGAATTACATTATCATTGTCATCCTGAAAAATGGCATGTGTTCACAGATAGCTCACAACTAGCAGTGCAGCTGAAATAGTAGTGACTGGCCAGTTTTGAAATCACTGTTGCAAAAAATACTCCATAGTCAATAAAGCTGCAAATAATAACCATCACACAGAATTGATGAATAGTCCTCAGATAACTTTCTAAAAACAAAATAGCATAAAAATCATCATACAGTTGGAGCATCATAGCTGTGGAATTTACAACAAACACAACAACATAAAAAAATCAATATTAACAAATCAATATCTAATTATCTTGTTTTTTATAAGGGTAACACTTTTTGATGTCACTACAATGATGTGTATGGAGTCTTGCCTTTCTCTCGTAGATTGCGATCCAGTCTGTTGTGGCAAACCATTTGTGGCCCTTGATGTCATTGACGCCGTTCTTCAGGTTGCCGTAACGTTTTGTCAGATCCACCTGCAACAGGTTTCTCAACAGGTCCTTCAAGTCTGAGCTAAAGTGGGACGGGAATCGTACCTAGAAAGTAGAATACATAGGTATATATAAAAAAAATTAAAAAAACTACAGGTAGGAAGCACATTTCGGATTAATGGACTTCATGTATAAATATCCTGCTTACCTTCCCAGACACAATCTTCTCATAGATCTGAATGGGTTGATCTGCAAAGAATGGAGGATAGCCAGCTGCCATTTCATAGATGAGGACTCCAAGGGCCCACCAGTCCACAGCTTTGTTATAGCCCTAAAAACATTCAAGACAGATACGGCTGTAACTGATGTATAACTTCATTGTCATGACATCTTTTCAGATTTGAGAAGGGACTTCCAAAATGCTTCCTACCTTCCCAATTGGCTAACACTGAGCAAGGGAGCAATTCTAATATGATGTACAATATGAAAAAAATGTCTTCTTACTACCCATGTGGTAAAATGAAAAATCCACATTTCCATTGTATGCAATATATTACAATAATGATTCATTGTCTGTTCTAATTTACTTTTACCTCAACCTTTTTTTCTCTCATCTACCATGACTAGTGATTTCCTGTTTTGCAGGATCCAGATAAATGTTTTACTTGCCAGTTGCAAGAGTAACCAGATTGTACAGCAAGTTTTTGTTGTTTTTCCAGTTGATGAACAGTGAGATTTTTACCCCTTGCAGCATTAAATTGACGGTCTAGTGAGGCAATTGACAGTGCAAAAATAATTGGTGTCTCTTCTTCTTGTAGAGTGGATTTTGTCCTGTTCAGCAGGCATGGAAGCGAGTTTAAAAAAAAACAACTGACTTTTAATAAGAACACCTGAAGCGTGACATCTTTTCTGCTTTGCACTGGAAAACCGAAACCTTATGGAAATATGGTCCATGTTTAACCACTCATCTAGAGGAAAAATATTAGACAACAAAACAATACACGATTGCATATAAAAAAATGCAATCGTTTAAAAATGTGGAGGAAAGTGAACATTGTGACATTCGTGTATTGAAAAGATCCATCAATCTAACTGTAAAAAAAAAACATACATACTTTGCTGAGAATGATTTCTGGTGCCAGGTACTCCGGTGTCCCACACAACGTCCAGGTCCTGCCTTTTACCCGCTTCGCAAATCCAAAGTCTGTCACCTTTAAGGAGCATACATGCAATACATGGGCAAAGTGTGGACTTGCAAGACATTATAAGCATTACATATTACTTTGTTGTAGCTCACCTGAATGTAGCCATGATGGTCAATGAGAAGGTTCTCAGGTTTCAGATCTCTGTATATGAGATCTAGTGAATGGAGGTACTCAAACGTCAGCACTATCTGAGCGGCATAAAAACGTGCATGTGGTTCACTGTAGAGGAAGAGGAAAGCAGTGTGGTCACTTAGTAGCAATCTCAAGAACAAATCAATGTAGCATAAAATAATAGATGAAAAGGTGAATTCAATAGTGAAACTGTGTGTGTGTGTGTGTGTGTGTGTGTGTGTGTGTGTGTGTGTGTGTGTGTGTGTGTGTGTGTGTGTGTGTGTGTGTGTGTGTGTGTGTGTGTGTGTGTGTGTGACAACAGTAACAGTATAAAACTGACCTGAACCTTCCAATTCGTCTTAGGTGTGAGAACATCTCTCCTCCTGGAACATACTCCATCACCATGTACAAATTGGAGTTGTCCTATGAAAAGTGAATAGACACTTATACCATGCTCCAAAACCGAATGAAGGAATTTCAGTTACTTAGTATGAACAATTTAAAAAAAGCACCTTACCTTAAACGCATACTCAAGTTTGACGAGGAAAGGAAAGCTCACAGCCTGTAATATCCTCTTTTCGTTTAGTGTGTGTTCTATTTGCTTGAGTTTCACCACCTGACAGATAAAAAGAGATAAGATGACCTTGTTGGGCAAATCTTACTTATGCTAGCAACAGAGATAGCAGACACTGGAAGGAAGGCAGCTTTTATTTTACTTGTGTCCCACCAACAACAACAAGTTTTAACATCTTTTTTTTTTTTTTTTTAGGTTGATAAGAAGGTATTTGTATTAAGTGTTACTGCTCATATCAACACTTTTATTTATTGGAAAATGTTCCTTGAGGCTTGACACATGCTTTCACTAACCTTCTGCTTGTCCAGTATTTTCATAGCAAAGTATTGCTCTGTTCCTTTGTGTTTCACCAGCATGACTCTTCCAAATGAGCCGGTACCCAGGGTCTTTAATCTTTCAAAGTCATCTAGGCACGTTGTGCTCTGTGAAAAAGCAACGTGTTAGCCTGTTCTCTGGAAGCAGCTATCAAAAATATTGAGTGAAAGTATTCATCATTCTTACCTGTGGTGGGCATTCCCATTTCCGTAAGAAATCTTCTTTGGCTTTGGCTAGAAACTCTTTCACTAAAAGAAAGAGCACAGACAGATACAGTTAGCATATAGCTCTTGTCAGGTGAAACAAACTGGATTGTTAGCATAAACAAACGTTTGGGTTTTAGATTAAATTGGCAAAAAGACCAAACGCTTTCGTACTAGAAGGGGAAAGGAAGAAATGTGGGAAATTGAAATTAAACTGTACATCGATGGAGAAGAAGATGGGCAAAGTCAACTCTCATCTGGATATACATTAAATGCGATACTAAAAACATACTTTGCTCTAAAGAAAAGTCAAAACACAAGACAACAACATCCAAGACAGGCAGACTAGTGATGCATGCCAAGACACTCAGTATACTCTTTTCTGTTATTTAGTAGCCTTTTTCAAAAAAGGAGGAGGAAAACACAACACTCAGGATTACAGGGGCAGTTTGTCTGAGCATCTTGTGCATCACTTGATACAGTTTGGGAGAAGGCTATTAAACACAGCATAAAAATGGTAAGCAAAGACAAACCAATGTATGGGAAATCCAGATTGAGAGAATGTGGATAACAAAAAGACGGACTTAGTATCAAAGCACACAAAAGAAAGCACATCTAGCAAGTATTCACAATGAGGCCAATGCCATTCTGGTCATTTTTTTGGAGGAATGAGCATACCAAAAGTCTCTATTGATCACCAAGGTTTTGCAGGTACAATCACCCACATGGATGGTATACGGAAGAGAAGACAGGAGAGAAATATAGAGTTCATGTACATAACAACAAGTATAAGACATCAACAAACATGAAGCATATGTAGTGAATAAAAGTGACAGAAATGAAAACAGTTGACATTCCCCTGAAGAATTTATAAGGAAACTGACTGTCTACTGTGGTATTTGAAGAACAGGTGCACCAACATGCCATGTAGCAGAATTTCAGTAGTGCATATTAGGTCAGACTAACAAGATAACAGTGCATACTAGAGAACAAAACATTCACAACCTGCTTTATACTAAGCTTTGGATGTTTCTGAAGCCTATAATGAGGGGTTTTATGCATCTTAATCTGACAACTTCCCTCCTTAAAAATAGCACTTAGATTATGATGAATGATTTGAGAAAAATAGAGCTAAAAAATTAGTGATCAACAGAAGAATAACTATTTCAATCAATTAGCTGTCATTTTTCAAGCAGAAACGCTAAATCTTTTCCTTGTTTCAGCTTCTCGATTGTGAGGATTTGCTGCTTTTTTGTCTTGTGTAGGACTGCAACTAACAATTATTATTGTTTCTGTTATTGATTAACCTTACATATTATATTGATTATTCGTTCTGTCTAAGAAACATCAGAATGCCTATCATTATTTCCCAGAACCCGAGAATATGATGTCACACCAACCACGGCCAAAAAAAACTATTCATTTTCTGACGATCGATTAAGTGAAACATTACTAAACATGGTTTCTCACGTGTAAACCAAAGACTAATCAAGAAAATAACCTGCAGATTTATGAAAAAAAAAAAGTTTGTTGCAGTTCAACAACATAACCACGATGACTTAACATCCTACATCCAATAACTGAGAGTCTAAAACAGTTAAAAAAAACATGAGGTCTTTTTATACGCACAAACGTCTCCAACATTTTGTACTTAGAGGGACAAACCAATGCTCCGAAGCCCGAACAGTTGGCCAACCCTTGCTGACAGCAATGCCAAAATCCAGACAAGCATAACATAGTTTACTCATGTAGGCCTGTTCTGTTACACTGCAAAGTGAAACACAATACACAGTGAAATAAAATAGGTTTCATGATGGCAGCTGTTTATTCTCCCTGTGCACGAGTGCCTGCCTAGGTGCTGTTCCAACTGTTTCAGCTAATGACTGCTAAACAGTAAACACAGGTACTCTAGTCTAGTGTATTTAAACTGCCCTGTAGGTTACCAGGTCTTGTCAAAGCAGCTACACGTGAGACAAATCTGCAGCTCAGGTCACAGTGTCAGCTTAAACAGGTTTAACAGTTCGCCAAAGTGCAGGATCTAGGAATCATAGTTACACTCAAAAGAAATGCTTGGCAGTATGGGAACTAATGCTGATCTGATCATCTCCGTCTGCCTCTGGTTGGCACTGTTCTCTGTGCCTGCCCGTCTCAACAGGTCAATAAATCTCAGAGGAAGGTATTCAGCGCATCATAAAGTGACACTACTTTCAACAAACTAAGCGCGTAACTGAACAGACAGTTCTCTCTGCATGTTTTTAGGTTTATAAAAAATGCATTTAAGTAGCTGACTTTTTCAGTGCATAATTGTGACTAATACCTGGCCATCAATTGCACTAAATTCTGCAACAACTAAATAAAACACATAGGCCTACAGCTTTTATGTTTACAGACAGGTATAGGGAAACATTTGTGATTTATCACACAGGATGCTCAATGATGACCAGCTGCACACATCAAAGTAGAACTCAAACTAACCATGGCGTAGGCCTAGTTACGTCAAACCTTTCAAAGCTTGTAATACCCCTTATCCTCTGACGAAGGTCTGATAAGCTGTTCCAGTCAATGACGAGCTAAATTTGAGAAGTGAGCCTTGATGGACCTCTTCCATGGCTCTAAATAAACGCAAGTGCCACACTTTACGCGTGTTTGTCTGAGTGCGTGTGCATACGCTGGGAAGCCAGTAGTAGGTCCCAGTTTTATGAATGGAAAGAGGGCATTTGTCATTTCTTCACCATATTTGGCCAGGGTGCTGTACAGAGGGAAAGCTTTGTTTACGTAGCCAAGAATAAAATGGGGCAGAGAAGCCCGAGGAAGAAACAGTCCCACACTGCATCCAAGTAAAATGTATTGCTTATTTAAAACAATTACTCATGGGTTTGGGGTGTATTGCTGCAGATTTGACATGATCAGTGCAACGTTCTATCTGATCCAGCCTTCTTTGCTGACCGAGGCTGCAGCTAAACATACAGTGAGACCCACATCCCGATTGTTATTCACATACGTTAAGGATGACACCACAGGGGAGATGAAGTGATGCTAGCTTGGAGACGTTTGGTCCTAAGGCTTTAGATATAGTAAGGAAACCACACGTTACGGCTAAATGTGTTTTAGTGTATGTGTACAGGCCTGAACTACCACCATCAAAAGGCAATGAGATGACAGGGGCCTTCCGAGGGCTAATTCCCCACCACCACCTAGATTGATCCTCTTGTGCTCCAGTTGGCATGCAAACAACCTTTTAACGCGTGAAATTATCAATACGAGGAATTTATCGATAAGCATTGCTTTCACGACTCGGTAACAGGCTTTAATAGGCTGTTAACGCTGTCAGTGCTCCCCTTCCCCACCCCCTTGCAGCCAAGAAAAACAACAACATCCACGGGGTCTTCTTGCTATTTGCTGACTTAGCAGGGTCATTTAACTAATTTTACATGCAAAAACACACGTACAATTTCCTGCATGGTCATTTAACGTCAACTAAAGGACGAGTGTTAAGTAGAGCTGGTGGGATAACAGTGCGGGAGATGACGGACGAACGCACGGCCCTCCCCTGCTTTAACGTTAGCTACCGTAGGGCAGTTTAAGTGTTAGAACAGGTTAGCGACCTACTTTGAGGAGGTTTGATAAGCGTCAAACGCCTAAATGCAACATAAAACACCGCTGAGGCCAAACTACAGCTTGGACTCACCACTCTCTAGCTCGTTGCCCTTCTTGGCGGTGGCAGCGTTCCCCATGGTGTGGAAGACACGGTCGCTCCGACTGAGAGGAGATGGCGGTGGCTAGCTCACGTTAACCTTCCCACGGCTGATATTCCCGAGGCTTCTTAAAAAATAATTAAAACCCAAACCGATATTAATATTTAGTCGGTTCAAACTTAGGGAAAAGCAGTCCAGTATCCCTTCCAGCGACCCCCCTCACTCTCCCTCTGTCTCTCCCTCTCCTTCTTCCCTGGGAAAGATTTCCGCTCTTGCTAGTTCAGTAATGCCTGTATGGTTGACATGAAGCTAGCGGTCACTTCTTTTACGGACTCAGCTGCTTGCGCCCCCTCCAACCCTCCAACACTCTTACATTCACAGTATAGTGAGGAGACGGATTGGCCAGAGATGTCTGTCTCGCTTCCGCGGTTTTGCAGCATCACGATTGCATTCACAGATATGGGATGACATTTGAGTACAAGTTTATGTGACTTTACTAGAGGCAAAAATGCCTTTTGTTTGTTTTGTATGGTGTTACTATCCAGCTGTTAGTGACTACAGCTGCATCTTCAGGAGGGTTTATATGGCGCAAAGACTGATCTAACATTTTAGTATAGCACTCGTGTATCATGTTTTAAGTGGTAACTTTCATCAGAAAGAAGACAAATAGATGTTTATAGCTGCACACATGCTATGATTCTGTGCATCAGTCTACAGTTTGTGCATTTATATCTGACATGAATAGACTTGGCAGAGAAATAGATATTTAAATAGAATTTATTAAAATGAATAAATAATATATCCCAAGACAAAATAAAATATTGCCCCAGAAACAGTGATGGAAGAAATCAAATACATTTTATTTAAATTGCCCAAAACTTCAAATCACAGGCCCTCAGATAATTTAGGAAGAAGTATTAAAACATAAATGAAGTATAAGTATAAGTAAGATCAAATGTAAATGCATTAGTTACTTTCCACCGCTGTTCATTCAGCTATTAATGGGAAAGATTTTGTTTTAAGCTTTCCCCAAAAACTTGTGATCTTTGACTATTACAGTAGCCTAACTATTTATTAGCTGCATTTACACAACGGGTCAAAAGTTTGGGGTCACTTAGACATTTCTATTGCACTCCGTTATAGACAGAGTACCAGCTGAATTCAGTTGCATTGTTTTTTTGTTTTTTAACCAGGGCATCTGTTTTCAGATTACATTATGGGTTCTCCAATGTTTTCTCAGTTAGTTTTTCTTTTTAAATATATCAGATTAGTAGCCTAAACATAATGTGCCATTGGAACTTTGAATGAATGGTTGCTGATAATGGGCAATGTAGATATTGCATTAAACATCAGACACCCACTCAGATCATCTGGTATTCTGTCTATAATGGAATATGGAAATGTGTAAGTGACCCCAAACTTTTGACCGGTAGTGTATTGATTACTTTGACTCATTGTGCATCACACCTTTTCAAGTTTATGTAGGCTATGACAAGCATCAGGGACTTGACATAACTCAGATAGAATACATTTAAATGAATCCAAAGACAACAATTATGTCGAGCCGCGGGGGGAGCAGCTGCAGCACGGGACCCCAAACTTCCCTTTCCCGAGCCACCAGCTCCGACTGGGGTATCCCAAGGCTTTCCCAGGCCAGGTTGGAGATATAATCCCTCCACATAGTCCTGGGTCTTCCCCGAGGCCTCCCAACAGCTGGACGTGCCCTATGGGAGGCGCCCAGGAGGCATCCTTACCAGATGCCCAAACCACCTCAACTGGCTCCTTTCAACGCGAAGGAGCCGCGGCTCTACTCCGAGCTCCTCTCGGATGACTGATCTTGACCCAACCTTCATGACCATAGGTGAGGGTAGAAACGAAGAGCTCGAGAGCTTTGCCTTCTGGCGCAGCTCTCTTTTTGTCACATCGGTGTGATAAATTGAATGTAATATCGCACCCGCTGCGCCGATTCTCCGACCAGTCTCCCACTCCATTGTCCCCTCACTCGCAAACAAGACCCCAAGGTATTTAAACTCCTTTACTTGGGGTAAGGAATCCTCCCTACATGGAGCTCTTCACATTTTAAACTAAAATACATATGGTTTTATTATAGTTGTTATATGCAAAATATTTTTATAATATGTAACATAAAATATATAAATGGTTCAAATGTACTGTATTACCTTTTAATTTGTAAGGTAAAATGCAACAATCTTAGCACACATGATCAAAATGTATCCAGTTAAAGGCATTATGAACTGTGCCTTAACATTTGGTGGACTCCATTTATAGGCACACTAGTCTCAATATCCTACTGCTACCATTCACTTCCTCAAAATGTCACCACATTTAACTTCATGCAGTCAAAATTATATGATTGCATATGTTTGCAACTTCTCTGGCAACCATCACCTTATCATGGTGGAGAGGTTTGTGTGTCCCTATGAACCTGAGGGCTGTGTTGTCTGGAGCTTTGTGCTACTGGTAGGGTCTCCCTTGGAAAAGTGGTCTCAGGTGATGGGCCAGACAAAGAATGGTTCAAAAACCCTATGAGAAAACAAGGTAGAGATGGAGTGACCCTGCCTGGAGGAAGCCCAGGGCCCCCTCCATCTGGAGCTAGACCCAGATGTAGGGCTCATCAGCGAGCGCCTGGTCGCCAGGTTTGCCACGGAGCCCGGCTGGGTACAGCCCAAAAAACCTACATGGCACCTCCCTCTCCATCCCATGGGCCCACCATGGGCTGGCTCTGGGGACGAGGAATGTCACCTCTCTGTGGGTAAAGTAGCCGGAGCTTGTGCTGGAGGTGGAGCGCTACCCGTTGGATCTGGTGGGGTTTACCTCTACGCACAGTCTCGGTTCTATAACCATACTCCTGGATAGGGGTTAGACACTTTTTTACTTGTTGCCCATGGTGTGAGGCGCCGGGCAGGTGTAGGGATACTCACAAGTCCCCGGCTGAGCACCGCTACGTTAGAGTTTACCGGTTTAACTCTGACTGTGGTTTGTGCATATGCACCAAACAAGAGTTCAGAGTATTCAGCCTTCTTGGAGACCTTGAATGGAGTCCTGTATAGGGCTCCAGTGTGGCTGGGTCATGACTGAAAGAACAAGATCCAGGGTACAAGTGGCTGAAGTGGGTTTCCTCAGGAGGGTGGCTGGCATCTCCCTTAGAAAGGGTGAGAAGCTCAGTCATCCGTGAGGAACTCGGAGTAGAGCCGCTGCTCTTTTGCGTCGAAAGAAGCCAGTTGAGGTGGTTCAGGCATCTGGTAAGGATGCCTCCTGGGCGCCTCCCTAGGGAGGTGTTCCAGGCACGTCCAGCTGGGAGGAGGCCTTGGGAAGACCCAGGACTAGGTAGAGGGATTATATCTCCAACCTGGCCTGGGAACGCCTCGGGATCCCCCAGTCGGAGTTGGTTAATGTGGCTCGGTAAAGGGAAGTCTGGGGTCCCGTGCTGCAGCTGCTCCCCCCGCAACCTCATACCGGATAAGCGTATGAAGATGGATCCAACAAGCAACATGATGTAATAATTTGGCCCTGCACCAAGCTAAATTGCAGCATTATAAGTCACTATAGCAACCACAATGAGCCCTAAAGGTAGGTCTACAGCTGTACAACTGTAACAACTAATTTGGTTCAACAGTTTTATGTAGTGGAGGGTAAAAAGTCAATTTACCCAAGTAATGAAGGACAATTTTAAAGTGCTCATACTTTACTTGATTAATTCTATTTTTTGCTTCTTCTTCTGCACATATTATGCATAAAGGACCACTGTCAGAGCTTAACACGCTTCCAATAAAGGTTGGAGGCAGCAGTTAGCCTATGAAGCCTTTTCTGAAAGAAGTGGCCTGAGGGTAGAAGCTCGTCCTAAGCCTCTAAGTGCTGGCCTGGTGTGTCCAGTACCTTCTTCCTGACCTCAACAGGGAGAAAAGGCTGTTACCTGGGTGGTTAAGATTGAATCTCTAAGCCCTTTTCTTGCAGCGCCTGGTGTAAATATCCTTTTAGACAGGGTAGGGCACCATCTATTGTATGTTTAGCCAAACGAACCACTCTCTGCTTCTGCTACTTTGTAGTCTTGTTTGGTGCTGTTTCTGTACTGGGCAGTGATGTTACCTGTCATGATGATCTTGATGATGCAAGAGTAAAAATGTCTCTGTTTTTGAGGGGATACCCATAATTTCCTCAGGCATCTGAAATAAAACAGTCTCTGCTTTGCCTTGTGTGTGTTTACAGAGAGTACAGCCGTGGGGTGCTCTGTTGGTAAGAGGATAGAAGAGGTGTGTCCGCCCACCTTCACCACCTGGGTTCTGTCAGAAAGTCAAGGATCCACATGCAGAGTGAGGTGTTTAATTTCAGATCCTTTGTGATGAGCCTGGAGAGAACTATGGTGTTAAACACTGAACTGTATATAGTCATTGAACAGCAATCACACATAGGTTCCCTAACATAAGGAAGATACCCAGCAGCTTATCATGTCAACATATACAGAGTCCACAAGTAAAAAGAGTAAAATTGCTACATTGTGCCCAACAGAAACAGTTACTTAGAATTTTGTCACTATTAGCAGCACATAGTAGAAATCAGGATTCTCTTTATTCTCTTCACAAATTAAACATACATGTTATCACATAAATAATAATGTATATCCAATCATAAATGATAACGTACCACTCTGAAAGGGGTCATTATGCCTAGTGAGTATTTCTACTGTTGATTTAATAAGTAGGCCCACATTTTGATGACTGTTTATAATAATACTGTTACTTAGGCCAAAGTACATTTTTTAATGCAGAATCTTTAATTGAGTATTTTGACATTGCTGTACTATATTCTTACTATTACTATTACAGATAAAGAATCTGAAAAGTCTACTTCCATTGACCACTGCAGTTTTGCTTACTGACTGACTGTTTCAGGTCTGGATGGTCAGATGTCCCATCAGCCCAGTGCCGTTACGACCTACAGCAAGTTTAAAAATGATTGGATAACCAGGGATAAGCTTAAGCTTGGTGGTTGGGATGGTAGAGCTCATTGCTTAGCCCTATGCAGATATCATGCGTCTAATTATCATCAGCATGTGGGATGGGAGGTTCCCTCCCTCACTGAACCACAGCCAGCTGTCATATTTTGATAAGGTGTCTGATGGTTTGTGTTTTCTGTTTGATTGCAGACTTACTGCTTACTTGATCTCCTCTGTGAGTAAGTAATTACATTGTTCCTCAGCCTTATTTATACAAACTCCCATTGAAATATGTGACAAGGTAGTGTTAAACACTTTATAGTTTTGAGGGCTATAAAACAGAGATCTTCAATGGGGGGGCACCCTCCAAATTATTGTTAATTTTTGAAAGTTTTTTAAAATGTCTTAATATGAATACAACATTTTAATAGCAAATATAAATCCCTACTGATTATAGGCTTACTGGTCTATGGTTAAGGTAGTCATCAGAGACGTAACAAACCCCGGGTAAACACTGGAGATGTATTTGAAAGATTGAGACAGTTTAGTGCCCAAAAGGACGCAGAGTTGGCTAATTTCCTCCTGAACAGGTAAGCATTAGCTTCAGGTTAATTCATCATGGCTACTAGGGACAGGCATTTTATGTCATTTCAACATTTACATACTCACATTGAATTATATAGTTATAGTACCTGAGTTGTTTACTTACTTGCAAAAACAATTGAGACTCAGCCAGTAAAGTGATCCCAACTGGTCCTGGCTAATACCGCCATGCTATCCCTGCTAACTGCCATTAATATTAACGGTCTATGTTAACTGTTAATGTTATCGGAGGACCAGGCAGTGGGCCACTTCTGTTTACAACGTGTAGCCTTTTCAGCGGCCGTAGCTGACAATGGTCAGTTATTTTAAGCCAAGAGAGGGCTTATTATAAGAGGGCTGTAAATCGGGAAGAGAGGACTGTGAGTTAGCAGTGTGTTTAGCGATTGTTGCCGTAATTCTAAGTCAATAAAGTGTGTATTTCAGTCAAGTGGAAAAGGATTGTAATTCTAAGCCGAGGAAGTGTGTCTGTTAGTTGGGTACAGAGCTCTGCGTGAGCACAGGCTTTTATGACTGTCAATATAGCCAGCAACTAATGTTAGCTACTCCGCTGTGCTGTGAAGTAATATATGTGAGACAAGTGTCTAGCAACATTGTTGTGGATGCTGCGGTCTCAGCCTGGCAACCTCTGTGAACTTCGAGTATGAAGAGGAGCGGGCTGGGGAGACGACTCTTTCCAGTATTTTGAATTTGTACTGCAGTAACTATTTTAAACACTAGCTGTCAGTATTACAAATTGCACCTTTAAGTTAAGAATCTGCATACCACTTCCTCCACTAATGGATTTAAAATGTTGTCTAATGTTACTGTATGCTCTCTTGTGTTGAATGTATATTTTCCTACACAAGAGGGCAGCAGATCTCTGTTCCATAACCTGTGACGACAACTGGTTCCACTTCTGTGTGCAGTGATGTTTTTTGTTGTTGTTGCTTTGACTGCAGTCCCAAGGACTTGATTTCATTCTCTGTTCAGTATCCCTAATTATATTACATCTTGTGGATGCAAGTCTGCTGGTCGTCTACTGTTTAAATTAGAGATTTAGATTTACAAAGAGGGCCTTCTCTTGCAAAAAGATTTTTGTGACAAACATGTGATAGCATGTGCATGTCCTGTTAGAGCTGTGGTAGGTCTGATGGTTAAAAAAAAGTATTTTGTGTGTCCATTGTTTTTCAGAGTTTTCACTCATCAATTAACATTGTGTTTCATGTTGATTCTCACCGAAAATGTGTGCTATCTTGTGAAGTTGGTTATTGAATGTGATGCTCATCTGTTTGCACTCTTTTATCCCCTCATTTCTCCTTTCTTTCCAGTTTCTTTCCAAACAAACAGCATGTCATGTTCATCCTGACTGACCAGCTGTTCTCCATATTGGCTTTCTTATGTTCCTTGCAAACAGGCTCGGCCACGCTTCAAAGGGAATGATTTATGCTCTTAAATTAATAAATGAAAAGCCATATCTTTCCTGTTTTCAGATTCGGTCTGTTTAGAGCTGTAAGTAGACTGTGATATGTTATTTCAGCCTGACACAATCTAGTTTTAACAACAAAAACAATAACTACTATGATGATTTTGTTTTGCTGTAACCAAACATCTAGGCTCACTTGTTTACAAAGATGGTTAAACATATTATAACTTAAACACTATTTTATGCCTTTATTTGTCCAGGCAATTGAAATGTAGATGTGTTTTATTTCAGACACACCCTGCTACACATTTAAACAGGAGCAGCCTAGTACAACCACAGATGTCCTCTGTTGGCTACCGACCAACTTCACTCCAGTGGTTGGGGCTTGAGTGCCTTCCTCCACTGCACATCAACTGAATTTATAGGGAGAAGGTGTGTGAAATTTGCAGCTCTCCAGTTTGTGGTTGTCACTGGATTCCTAAATATTCTTCCTTTTGCTGGGGTTCCAACCAACGACATTGCAATGGCAAGCCTACTTCTATCATTTAAGGATTACCTGGAGAGTACAATTATTTGACTCATTCTGTTAAATCTGAAATATTCAGGGTTTTTTCATGCATGATTTGGTTTGCAGATGTTTACTAAAGAAAGTGAGCAAACAATGTCTTAAATGTGTTGAAATAAGCACTGTTTCAAGTTTGTGAGCTAAATAAAGAAAGGTCACAGTTTGCAGAAAGGCAGATATGAGCTGGTTATCACCTTATCAGTCACCAGCTCCTATTAGGATGTTGTATGTGGTTCCAGGACATTGCCCATTTCCTCCTGTGAATATCAAAGCTGCTAGGTCCCCCTCCCTCTGACTGCCTAATTCACTCCAGATGAACACAATGGGACATTTGATTTAGTGTGCAAAGACACATGTATACAGCTGTTCATCAGCCTGCCTCAAACAGCTGGCATAGAGCTTCAGTGTAACTTTTAATCATGCATTTGTTTATGTAATTATGTACCAAGGACTGTGTTGTATTGTCGTCAGCTGCAGACCGATCAGATATTTCAGAGTGATGTAGGTCCTGTCTTTGTTATAGATCATACCGCTGGCAAATGCACATGGTTTAATGACATGCAGGTGATACAAATCATGTGCAAATTGCAGAAGGTATTCGAAGTGTGTGTCAACACACATGACAGCTCTCCCAGTGAATATATTTCTTTTGAATATGTACATTGGAACCTTGACAAAAGGCTCAAATGACCTGTTGCAAAGGCCTACAGTGATTTTGTAACTTTTATCGGCTTTAATAAGATGTTCACAACTGGAAACAGAAAGAAAAAATGCGGAAACATGAGCCATACGTATGAAGAATACGTTTTATCCTCACTTCCTATTTTTCTTTTGTATCCATCAAGTGTTGATGCTTGTATTTGTAGCTTGGTGACCCCTTCCTGTGGCAGCTCCAAGCAGGGAAAGCTCTGGGCATCAAGAGGTATCTCTCATAAACAGTACAGGCCAAAAGTTTGGTTACACCTTCTCATTCAATGCGTTTCCTTTATTTGCACGACTATTTACATTGTAGATTCTCAATGAAGGCATAAAAACTATGAATGAACACATATGGAATTATGTACTTAACAAAAAACTGTGAAATAACTCAAAATAGGTCTTATAGTCTAGTTAATTCAAAGTAGCCACCCTTTGCTCTGATTACTGCGTTGCACACTCTTGGCATTGTCTTCATGAGCTTCAAGAGGTAGTCACCTGAAATGGTTTTCCAACAGTCTTGAAGGAGTTCCCAGAGATGCTCAGCACTTGTTGGCCCTTTTTCCTTCATTCTGCGGTCCAACTCACCCCAAACCATCTCGATTGGGTTCAAGTCCGGTGACAGTGGAGGCGCAGCACTCCATCACTCTCCTTCTTGGTCAAATAGCCCTTACACAGCCTGGAGGTATGTTTAGGGTCATTGTCCTGTTGAAAAATGATAGTCCAACAAAACGCAAACTGGATGGGGGGGCATGCCGCTGCAGGATGCTGTTGTAGCCATGCTGGTTCAGAATGCTTTCAATTTTGAATAAATCCCCAACAGTGTCACCAGCAAAGCACCCCCACACCATCACACTTCCTGCTCCATGCTTCACGGTGGGAACCAGGCATCTAGAATCCATCCAGTCACCTTTTCTCTGTCGCATAAAGACATGGCAGTTGGAACCAAAGATCTCAAACTTGGAATCATCAGACCAAAGCACAGATTTACACTGGTCTAATGTCCATTCCTTGTGTTTCTTGGCCCAAACACATCTTTTGTACTTGTTGCCTCTCCTTAGCAGTGGTTTCCTAGCTGCTATTTGACCATGAAGGCTTGATTTGCGCAGTCTCTTTTTAACAGTTGTTCTGGAGGTGTGTCTGCTGCTACAACTCTGCGTGGTATTCGTCTGGTCTCTAATCTGAGCTGCTGTTAACTTGTGATTTCTGAGGCTGGTGACTCAGATGAACTTATCCTCAGCAGCAGAGGTGACTCTTCCTTTACTTGGGGTGGTTCTCATATGAGCCAGTTTTGTTGTAGCGCTTGATGGTTTTTGTAACTGCACTTGGGGACACATTCAAAGTTTTTGCAGTTTTCCGGACCGACTGACCGTCATTTCTTAAAGTAATGATTGCCACTCGTTTCTCTTTACTTAGCTGATTCTAACAGTTGTCCAATAGGGCTGTCGGCTGTGTATCAACCTGACTTCTGCACAACAAACACACAAACACACACACACACATTAAGTGTGTCTGGGAATGTTGATCTGAAAACCATAAGTTCTTGTCTCTATTCTCTGTACCAGGTCCACTTTGTGGCTTAATGCGGGCAATATCCAAGTCTTTTGTCCTTTTGGCAGGCTCACTGGTGCACTACAACATAAATGCCTGCAATTTTACAACCACAAAATAATGTATTCTTACCAACAGAGGATGGTCTCAAAGTGTTCATACAGTTGCACAGGCAGCTAATTTGGGATAGATGCACAACATCTCTTTGAAGTTGTGCTTTAGTGCCAGTGCTCAGAAAACCCCCTCTAGAACAGCTTCTCTGTAGTGCACTGTTTCAGTTGCTGAGGGGAAGGTAATGTTGCATTTGATTAAGTGGAAGACTGATTCATTAACTAAAACAGGGCATGCATGAAGATCTCTGAGTGCAAAGTGTGGCAAGAAAGTGGTCCATGTCACCTTGTACATTCCATTTCAAAAAATTGTTTTTTTCCTCCTCAACAGACAGCAGTTGTTTTTTTGTATGTATCCAGGGTTCCCTCAGAAGATATTTATACATTGATAAGGTGATTCATGTTTTCTGTGAGGAGTTAAAATATTGTCAAAGGCATAGCAGAAACAGAGAAACCCACTCTGTGTCTTTTCCACTGCAGCGTTTCAGAGATGGCAGAGATTATGGGAGGATAACACTGCACAACATGGCCGCCCCAAACCAGATCAAAGCAAAGACAATCAAAGCCAGAGTGAAAGCTACAGCAGTAAGCTCTTTTAAATGCCTGCCTCCCCCGCCCCAACTGAGCAAGAGTGTTACCCTCAACTCAACTGTTTCCATCCCCAATCTTTCCACTTCTGGGATCGACATAAGCCCCTTTTGCATGAGTACTGGACAGTGAATAGGCTGGACATAAATCCTTCAAAGCAATGTAAACAGAACAGTAAATGACCTATGATAATATTAAACCTGAGCCACCGAGCTGTAAAGCCTGTGTAATGCCAGCGCTGATAAGACATGACACTGGTCGTAATCATTTATGGCGCTGGGTTAAGGCTATATAAGATCGTCATGACAAACGATCGTCATGATTCAAGTATAGTTTTACATGAAAGGGTGTAACCACAGGGCTCCTGCACTGCACGGTCAAGGCGGAGTCAAAGTTCTGACCTACTTTCTTACAGATTATAATGCAGGCTGTAGAAATCCTGTGACACCTCCCCATACATCTCAGAAGTCAAACCTCCTTGACTTTTCAACCTTTGACCCCCTTGACTTGTGCACATATGTTTTTAGATTGATGGATGCATTTTTTCTACCTCCCAGACAGCTACTGGTTTCAGTCCATTTCTGTATGGTACAAAAATCAACATCAGAGACTTGCTTGAAAAAGGTAATTCATCATAATTGATGTCATCTTTATACTTAGTCAAGGTTATGTTAATGGTTGCATGGTAATGCACTTGAAAGGCTTGGTTTTTTTTGAAAATTTCAAGTGCTGACAGAAAGCTAAGACTTTCTCGGATGTAAGATAAGATAAGATAATAATTTATTCATCCCACAATGGGGAAATTCCCTTGTTAGAGCAGAATTTTTCTACAGTAAAGAACAACAACAAACCAACAGGCAAGCAAACAAACAAACAACAGGCAAACAACAGACAATGTGCAAAAAGTACTGAATGAATGTAAAGTGTAAAGTGGCATTATATAAAAGATATTGTTAAGTAAAGTTAAGTGGCCATAGTACAAAAATATTGCAATTTAAGTGAATAAGTGACATGAAATTAAATAGAATAATATGTAATTAAATAATATAGCAAAAGTAAGCCCCCATAGTATAGATGGTATTGAGTTTAACCATAGTATACATAATTACTTGGAATGGAAAAACATAAATACAGATAATGAAAATATATATAGAGCCACGATGAGTAGTTGAAACGGGTACAGAAACATTATTAGGTGGTGCAGGTGTTGTAGAGTCTGACACCGGCCGGGATGAACCACCTGTGGTACCTCACCTTCTTACACCATGGGTGTATCAGTCTGCTGCTGAAGGAGCTGCTCAGGGACCCCACAGCATGTGAGCTGCATGGAGGGGAACTACGTCCATTTTCAAAATTCCAAAACTCAAATTTGTGATGTCATCAAGTATAAAGTGCTCCATAGACAAGAAATTGGGAAAGATTTTCTAGATGACAGTGAGAACACCCAGGGGAATGTTCTGAGTATATGGGTACATTCTCTGTGTCAGAACTGAGAACACTACAATATAGTAAATCACATTTGGGTGTACACATTTTTAAACGCAGTCTTTCATTCATTGTCGATGGAGCAGCTCCAGACTTTATACTTAATGACATTACAAGTTTGAGACTTACTTCTCTGGTTTCTGGTTTGAGAGAGAGTAGCTCATGGTCACAGATATTGATTAAACTTAGGCCATGGAAATAATGTAGGTCCCCTTTAACAAGTGAAGTGAATTAAAATGAAATTAAACCTGCACCTATTTATATTGATTTTATAGAAATAGGATCCAACTTTGCAGCTCTAGTTTACTGTTTTAGTTTTTCAGTCTGCAGCAGTACTGTATGGTTAAGACTCACTGCTCTCATCAACCTGTCTGTATAAACTCATAAGCAGCTGTTCACAGCAAAAACTTTTGACTAAAAGATTGTCTACCTTGATTACAGAATGAAATAACAGAGACCTGATGTAAAGTAGTAGCCTATTGGAGAAGAAATTCGAGCATCTGCTTATGGACAAAAGCAGAGCTTAAAGGTGATTGAATACTGAACTCACATTCATCAGGTCTCTCAAAACTTCAGTTGGTTGCCAATTGTTGCTCTGAGTCAACTTGATAAGTAGGCAATTGTTGCTAACATGTTAGCATAACAAAATGATAAACAGGCAAAATCTCAGTGCTGTTAATGAATCATTCTGCCCCCTGGTGGTGGCAAATCACTCAGCTTTAACACGTATTTGGGTAACTTTAACACTTTTAACCTGAGACTCGCTTTATTTATGGGCTTTTAACAGAGTCACTATATTTTAGCCAAGAATGCCATAATGTTACTTTCAGGTTAGGTTAAGTCTCTCTTTGCCAGACATTCCTCCAAAGCGCGCTGAAGGAGAGTCTGGCTCTGGTTTAGGTTTATCGGTGTTTCAAGGCCCCAACATCTCCTTCCAAGCAGCGCTGCCTAGACGGCACTAGCATTAGTCAATGGTTGGAATGGTTAGAAGGAGACGTTGGGGGCTTAAAACACTATTGAGCCTATTTAGTGGCTTTTCTTTAAACCAGTCAGAATCATTATGGGGGGTGCTAAACTCTGCACAGAGCTGCTGCAAAATAGTCATGCGAGAGATTGGACAGATAGTCTAGCTAGCTGTCTCAATTTACCATGCAGAGATCTGAGGAGTTAACCATAGTCCTCATAAATCACATCAAATTCAAACTTCCAACACAAAGAAAGCGGAAGGAATTGGAAAATACATGTTTCGTAATGAGTAATCCCAGAAGTGGAACGCAAAGGATATACGTAGACTAGGATAGGTTAGACTCCTGAGAAGTTGTGTGCTTTGAGAAATGTTTGGCAATATACACAATTTATAGTAAATGGGCAAATGTGCAAAAACATAGGTACGTTGCCGTAGAAACAGACTGCTTCTGACTCTGTTTGATTTCCCCTTAGGGACAGAGGTGAAAAGTAGCAGCGCAGCCCATGGCAGTTTGTGAAATGGTGACGTTATATAATCTATTGATACAGGGACACTTTTTTTTTCGTAGTGATGAGCACGAATTTTAGACTTTATAATATGTATTTCAATGGGAACCACAATTACGAAAGCGAGCAGTATTGAAAATCCGCGTAAGGAGGTTGTCTGGTGTGGTGGAGGGGTCAAACAACACCCCAGGGATGGCGTCCCTTGTGGCAGCTCCTTTCCATCCTTTTGTTGTCGCCGTCTCCTGTGTGTGACGGTTCCTTTCCATGTTGTTCATTTCCTAACCACAACCGTCCCATTGTTGTAGCGCGTCCCGCGTTGTTGTCGCTGGCATGTGGCGTTTCATTTCATTACAGAGACCACAGATCATGTCCCGGCGGCAGTTGTTGTCCCCGTCTACCGCGTTTGGCATTTAATTTTCCCGTTGTTGTGTCCCCCAGAGCAGCCCAGTGTCATGGGAGTTGTTGCCAGCGTGTGGCGTTTCATTTTCCCGTTGTCGTGTCCCCCAGAGACAGCAGATTGTGTCCTGATGGCTGTTGTTGTCCCCCAGAGCATGCTGCTGCAGCCCAGTCTCATGGCAATTCGTGAAATGCTCACCTTCTCATTTCGTGGTGACCACCACGAAATAAACGAGAAAATCGTGTCCCTGTTGACGAATCACTAGATGGTGACCATTTCACAAACTGCTGTGAGACCGGGTTGAAGGTTGACAGAAGCAGCTGCCAGGGACAGGTTTACCACAGGGAGCATAGATCAAATATTCCAGCTGAACCTGCAGTGGTAGGGGACAAACCTGTATCAATTAAAACCATCGTAATGATTACAACTGAGATCAAACACCCGACCTGTCAATGCTTTTCAATTCCACAGACAGCTGCTTTTGGAGTCCCTATAATGTCTGTGAGAACAGGGATGAGCACCCTGAGGGGGAACTCTCATTTTGATAATATTTCATCAATCTGTTTGAAGTTTTGTTTTGTCCCTTTTTTCTTTATTACTTTGTTTGCAAAAGCTTTTAGTCTTGGTGACTCATTACAACATTTTGCAGTCCTAGTGCTCTTGAATATCTCTACCAACTTGGATAAAAGCTAGCTGACAACTCTTTGTGGTTTTATCAGAAATTCTATGATATATATTAAATGTACAATTACAATAAACCGAGCCACTAGGTTAAGTAGTTGTGTGTAGTTTTCAGAGACTTAAGTCTGTTTTTTATTCTCAGTACTGCCAGTTGCAGCTTTATTCTCTTTGGCATAGCTTTGTATCATTTTGACTATTAGTTTTATCGATATTATGTCTACATTCGTGACAGCTCAGTTTATCATTTTTTGTATTTTGTTCTTTTTTCCCACTGCTTAGTTTTTCGAGACTTTTTGGCATCCGCACAACACTCTGGTTGTGTGTTAGCAAATAAAATGACTGCTGCCTCTGCTCTAAATATTTAGCCATTGCAGACCTGCAGTTCATGCACTGTATCTACTTTAATACGATGTGACTGTGTCTGGAATTTAACATCCACATTATTACAGTTTTCAAATAACTCTCTTTTGCAAAAGAGACAGTTTTGGCCCTCTGTACCAGTGTTCAGCAGGGAATGAGGTTGTTAACTTAAAATCAGAGCGGAGGAGTCTGCGCAGGCTCTTCACACATACTGCTCAAGACATTACCGATTCCAGGAGTACTTTCTGATATTTTAGTATTCAGTTTGACTCTAACTTTCCCTTTATACATCTATAGAATGTGTGAGTGGTATTCTCTGCTCATTTTAACTCTCCTGATAGCTTGGCTTCCAATGTTCCACATCTTTTTGTAGCACAGGTCTGTCTGCTACCACTGTAATTAAGACTAAGAATTAGCAGAATGGAATCAGATGAAAGGCTCATAAAGCATCGCTGAATTCAGTGTTCGCTATGCCAGGGGCCATCTCAGTTACAAACTTAATTCATATTCTCTTTGTTCCTCTCCAATCTCACAGAGGGCTTGAGGCAGCTGAAGGACTACTGACAATATAACAGGTATTAAATAGATCATTTCCAGTGTCACCATGTGGTAAGTGAAGGCTTCAAAGAGCCAACAATTTTCTATGAAATTAAACTAGGGATCAATCTGGTCTATGTGATAAAAGAAACATCTTCAGCACTCCAATGTGAAATGTTATGATGCAGACGTTTAAAATGCTCACAGAGAGTACCTCAGAGAGTATGCGTATGTGTATGAGTATGTGGCATGGACTGGAGTGTGCTACATCTTCCATTTTGCTTTCTTTTTTTTGGCTCAAATCCTCTAATAGTCTGTTTCAAGTTTATTTCTGTAAACATGGCAGAAATGATGCTGCCTAACCTTGTAAGTGAAACGATTCTGTTTGTAAAGCCTGTTTGGTATTCCAGTCATTCCCAACTGAACCATCTGGTGGCAGTCTTTGCACTCTCCCAGTGGAACATTACTCTTAGTGATCTTGTTGTCCTATCAGCTTGCTACCTCATTAAAATGAGTGATGATAATAAATCCCATTGACCAAGTGCAATGAAATCATATTGATCTGCAAACACACATCTGCATATCAATCCCCATCATATGCACACATATCAAATCACGGAAAAGACCTTTTTCAAAAGCAGTATGAACCACTCTATTAATAAAAATACTTCATTTCAAAAATCCCTTTGCACAGCCCAGCATATAGCTGCTCAGTACATTCACACTATAGACACATACTGAAGGCTGGGTTTTCAGAATACAGAGCAGAGAGGAATGTTGAATCAGTCAAGGTCACTGTATGTTGCCATGCCTGACCATCTCTCATCTGTATTCTCTTCAGATGGCTTGCGTTAGTAGGATCATGCAGATATGGGATTTTTCTCCGAGAATTAAAACCCAGATGTCATGCTAACAGACACACACATCCTCACCACATTAAAATATTATTTATGGCTCGGCAGTTAGCATAACTAATGCCTCACTCTCAGTAATCACTCACTGCGAACAAAGCATATATAGTCTTGAATTTGAGCTTGTTGCCAATGACCCATTTCGACCCGCGTACCAGAAGAAAGCGAAAAGATGTGCTGTTTCCTCGATTTTAATCTCACTATGGTCTCTGTCATTTCTGGATGTTAGTGTGAATGTCAAAAACACAGAACAAAGGGACTTTTACTGTAAACTGCATGATAGTAGGTTGAAAAGGTCACTTTAAAAGATCATATTACCCCAAATTCAAATGCATATTGCATTTGAATGTTTAATGTAATGTTATACGTTAAAATGTCTGAAAGGCAAATGTAGTCAATTAATAATTACATACCCAGGTAGGTTAAATAAAATTCACATCACTGTGCAATATCAAATTCCCTCACTACAGAAACACGCACACACACACATAGGATGGCAAGTCACATATCACAAGCTTGTCTCACAAAGACATTTTTAATGCATTTCTTTTCATTTAATGTACTTATGATGAATTCATGTGTGCAGTGCATCACTGTATCTGCAGATAAATTTGACAATATGACATGTTTGTACATTTTGTTGTGTATCAGAAATCCCAGATCCATCCTGAAGTGGTAATTGACTGAGCTACAGATACAAAGCTGCCGAGAGCCTTTTACATAAAAAACAGAGGCTTTGATGTCCCCTGATGAATTGTGCTGCAATAACTGTGTCACAACAGAAGACATAACATCGACTCACTGCAGGTACAGGCAATGTAACAATATGACAAGTGCTTCATGCAATATTTCATTATGCTAATGCACCAAACAAATAAAGCAGAGACATGAATATAGACACCGAAGAGCAGCTTAATATGTCTGCTTTTTGCTTTGAGACCATCTACAAGATCCAATCGTTATTCTTGTAATATCTACCTTAAAAATGAGAACAAATATTGCAACTTTTTCCTGATCATATCCCAACTAATTTTAAAACCCCTGATGGAATAAGCTGTAGTACAATTCTTTACATAGGCAGAGCAGTGCCTGCAAAAGCAGTGACGTTGCGGCCGACGGCAGTAGCTCCCTTGCACAAGGCACCAAACTCCTAACTGCTCTGGACTCCTGTTCATGGGCAGCTCCCTTGTTCTGACATCTCTGCATCCATAATGCATGTGTAAAGGTCCTTCTTCTGTTTTAGGCGTTCAGACAAACTGGTAACAGAAAGGTTGCTACGACATTTTTTGTCTTCTTAGGCTTTACTTAAAAAAGATTGCCACAAACCGACATAATAATTTAAAAAATTCAGATTTGGTTACAATCAATATGTGTTTCTGTAGCTTTCTTGTCCATTTTACCTATCTTGTTTAAAAGTATTTCCTTAATTTTTATAAGCCTTAATGAATTAAATGGCCTATCCCATAGGTGAAGGTTTGTCCAACTACTATTCAGATAATGTAATACATAAGTGGCCTATGTAATTCAACAGTCTAACCAAACCAAATGAATTCAACTAGACTCACTGAGTGTCACTGAGATTTGCTAAAATAGTTGAGAGATTATTAGATTAGAGGTTATTTTTTCTCCACAGTGATTGGATCTAAAGTCATTTTAGTTTACTTGTTTAGTTTTGTGGAATAACTAACTAACCACGTTCATAAAAATGGATATTTCTCAAGTAGGCCTACAGATAAGAGCTAGGAAAAATCAATGCGTTAATTTAGTTGGTGGTTGGTTAGTGGCTATTGTTCCAGCTAGCTTTTGCTTATAGCACTTTTTGCCTTAACAGTTTTTACTGTGGTTTGGCCTGGTATATTGTGTGTATGAAGGGCAGTATTGATGTACCAGTATGTTGGATTGGATACTATTGTAGAAAGCGAAAAGCGTCTTTATCAATGAATATTTGTCTTAACATTTTGGGGAACCTGTGAGTGAAACCTTTTTAAGCCCACATTATAGCATTCTCTGTTCTGTCATTACAACGGAAAACTACTCCGAGCCGGTGCCAGCCACCTATACTTAGAACGGAAGACATTAAATGGAGACATACCTGAAGTGACACAAACTTGGCTGGGCCAAAATAGTTTCCAGATAGTTAATTAACCTTAGTGACTGGTACAGCAGTTATGCGTGGCTGGTCAGTTGCAACCTGTGCTGAGATAAATACAACCAGTCATGTTGACATGTCACAGTACATACATGTCATGTGTATACTGCCAGTCTTAACACTTTGTTTAGAGCTGAGTTCACAGGGTATTTTCGTCAAGAAGAGGAAAATGGTGCATTGCCGTAATGTTATGCAAACATCCCAGAAGTCTCTGTTTTTTGCTCATTTTGATAAAATAATGTATAGCTTCTATACGTAAAGGGACAGTTTAACCAAATTACAAAAAACATATTTTGTCACCTCCCCATAGTGGTAATTAGCCCTGGAGTTAGTTTTGTTTTCTTACTATCCCAGGTTTTGAGGTTTCTGCCACCACATCAATATAATGAAGTTGAAGTGGATTTGTTTGTGGTGCTAACAGCATTAAAAAATTGCATTTGAAATATTAAAAAGAAACATCTTCCATCTTTCCAGAAACAGTGTCCGGGCACTCTAGATCAGTGGTTCTCAACATAGGGGGTTGGGACACCCGAGGTGGTCGCGAGGTAATTTCTGGGGGTTGACAGAAATTATAACATATTCTAGACTAGGGTAAGGTTTTTACATTACTGTGTGAGATTGGCATATTTCATGTGTTCGATTCAGGGCTTCATGTGTAAATCAGGAGGTCCTGGAACACAGAAAGAGCTATGAAGGTGGGGCAGGGGGTTTAAAAAGAAATTCACAAATGCATCGAAATATAAAGTCCATTTACAAGAATATTTACACAAAATTGGATATTTGATGACTATGTATGTATATGTATGAACAAATCGGCCTCGCAGCGTTCATAAGTCATTCAAAGTTGTGCACTTGTATGTTGAGTGTACCATAGATCTACAAATTCCCAAGACTCCTGAGAGCACGACATGCCAGGGTTTAAAGTTTGTCAATTAAATATCTTGTACACTTGCTTATAGCAGTGTGCGCGATCTTCTTTTTCAAGACTCAACTCATAGTTTACAATTAATACTTTTCACAATTTGTCCACTTTGGACCTGTTTGGCGGATGAAACATGACATTTAAATGTGTCAACTTGGGTTCTGGGTTTTTATTACTTTCTGACATTTTATAGACCAAATACTTGAACTAATAAATGAATTGCTCATATAAATAATTGTTAAATGCTGTCGTATTTCAGATTACTTTACATACTAGAATGGCAAGTGACATTACTACCTTACTCTGCTGGAGAGCAGTTTTAGTGCAGATAGGTAGTAAAAACCACCCTGAAATTTGAAGTATTACATTGGTTGCATAAAGTCCAAATGTCATTTTGCTGTGATCTTATGGAGAGAAAATGTCAAGCTAAATGGACTGATCTTATATAGCACTTCTCCAGTCTCAACAACTACTCAAAGTGCTTTTACATAGTACAGGAACCATTCACACACAGTGGCCAATGCTGCTGTATAAGGTGCCGCCAGCTCATCAGATACACTCCAATGGTGCAGCGTCGGGGACAACTTGGGCTTCAGTGTCTTGCCCAAGGACACAGGACTGCATGGCCAGGTATTGAACCATCAACCTTTTGATTGGCAGGCAACTACTCTATCACTGAGCCGCAGTCGCCGAAGGTCGCTGCACAAAGTAACTATTAAGTCCACAGTTTGACGCAGACATTTTAGTGAATCACTCGCCCAGTTTGCAAATTGTCCATTTTCCTCACAACCATCACACACATTTCGACAAGATAACAGCTGAATCTAAACATCTCCATGATTGGACTGAGAATGAAATATCTGGTGGGTAACACCTCCCAGCTCCTGGGGAAAGAAAAAAAGTCATCACATTTGTTGAAAGAGATTGCATGTGTCAGAAAAATGGATATAAAGTTGGTGGAATAAACCTTAAAACTGAAATGACACTTGGATGGCTGCGATTACACAAATAAATAGAAAACACGTGGACTCGGCATGCACCCACTAGAGACACTTTATTTAGCTAGTGTTTTTTACATGCTGTTTCTCAACCAACTTCCTTTGAGAAGAATCCCTCTTTTTGGTTGGTTGTGCACAAATTCTTTTTTGTCCAGGCAAACAAAACAACGGCAATATTTTGCAGCAATTTGTTGAGCAAACCTAGTCACTTTGAAAAGCTATATTAGCACGATATTGATGCCAAAAACAATCATGGCTGACATGTTGGATATCCCAATTTCTTTCCTATGTAAGCTCAATGAATGCCATGCCCCCCCCCTCCTCTGTTGCCTGACGTATCCCTGTCAAATTGCACCCTGATATTTTGTTTTAGCAGAGCTGAGGTGATTTAAGAAACTCTTATAGAAGAAGACATGCGGTTTGTATTCTCATGGCTGTCTCAGCTTAAATGTCTCCAGATTCTTTATGGAAGGGATTGGAAGGGGTGATTTGCTGACGTTATTTACATGGAGAAGGTTTTGCAGCCTCCCTGTTGGCCAGAACATCAGGATTTTGGAATTTTTTGGCAGTGACCTACATCTGGATTTCTGCACTAGAGAGTGCCCCACCCCCTGTCAGCCTCTCACAGAGCCACAGGCCTGATTTTTCTCTCTTTTTCCGAGTACACTTCAAGCCACACCGTTGTGAATGTAACCCTTCAATGTTCCCTGTCACACCTATCAGAGCAGAGTCCAGTAAAGTGCTAAAGCAACACTTCCTTGCTGGATCTCTGTTACAAATGTGAAGATAAAATCAAAAGGAGACCGAAAGTGTCCTTTGGGCCTTATTTTTCATGCTGTATGAAAAACAGTATGTGGAGCACCCAATCTGGTTTTCATCCTCTGTGCCCCACCCTGGCTGAAATACAATGGATTGGGAGCAGGCCTGTGACTTTTAACTCGCTCTGCAGATTCTGCGCTCTGCCGCCAGTCTGGCCAATCTGTAGCCCAAAAAATCCCCTTGATGTGCCGGCCAAAGCAGCTTTGAATCCAATCATAAGGCCATAGGTTCCCTTGTAATAGTACATCCATGTTCATTTACTTAGACACAGGGGAATTGCGTTTATGGTCAGCAATGTGGAAAAAGACAGATTGATTTTAGCCATAAATCTCAGCTCCAAAAGTTATTTATTGCAATATATAGATAGTTTAGTAAACCTTCTAAAAGGTTAATCAGTGAAGTCCCCGGCGTTCTGTGGCTCCAAAACCGTTAAAATAAAGAAAATTGGTTGAATTTATACCATAATATACAGTCAAATATACTCACTGGCATACCCGGCCAGGGTGTGTAATCAAAGCTATATTTGTCTTTGTTACTTCTAGTCTGTTATTGAAACAGTTTTCCATAAAAGAACAAGAATGGACACTTTAATTAAAGAAAGCTGGGAAGAATGAGCGAGTGACTGTTAGTCTTTGAAAGCCCAGTTGTTCATCCGTCAAACTTTGAACTGCTGTTCTGCAGACATTTGCGTCTCCGCAGTGGGTTTTGAATGATTTTTTTGTTGTAGCCACCGTACAAACAAAGGCACCCCTGTAGATTTATGTCTCATCCCTCTCTCTCATATTGGACTCTGAGGGCTTTAAGGCTGTAATTAAATTCCAATCCCCACTCTCACTTCTCCGCTGACTGTCCCTGTCTCTGTGGGAGGTTGAGAAGCTGGGTTTACCGCCTGTTGTGGTTTGTTTGAAAGATCCAGACTTCTCTGGAAACCCCAGCCATTACGATAGAATTCACACATGTGGTGCAGAGAGAGAAAGAAAAGGCCTGAGCTCATGCATAGACGCAGGACTGATGTGACATCCGGTCTGCTTGAGCAGTTGAGACATGTGTGCGTGTTTTACCCACATTGCCAACTCTCCCTGTGAACTGCAGGATTTGAGCATTCTCACATCAAAGTCAGGGATTGCCATTCCAACATGCTGGTATTTCATACATATGATGGTGCTTTTGGCGTGTTACTTAGATGCCCATATGAATAACTTCATCATTGTACCTATCAAAGCTTTTCCTTTACCAGACGGCCACCCACTGCCAAAGCACAGATTGTTGGCATCGGCCCGTAGCAGGGCCAACAAACTGGAATCAGCTGCAGCAGCAGGCTGTCAGTTGGGACTCCTGACAGCGATATAAGGCTCTAGACTGAGCAAGTCCAGTCCAGCGGGGACCAGTGGGAGAAGAAGGATGAGTTCTGCACCACTGATCCAGAGTGACAGTGATGGACAGGTTCAGAGAGGAGAGCTGATGGCCAAGGCTTTTTTCTCCTGTCTGGACAGTGTTTGAAAAGATGGACATGACGGTCGCAAGGCTTCGAAGTCCAACAGGGCATGTGTGTGTGTCTGTGTGTGTGTGTGTGTGTGTGTGTGTGTGTGTGTGTGTGTGTGTGTGTGTGTGTGTGTGTGTGTGTGTAGTGGGTGCATGTATGAGTGCATGTTCCACAGTGTTGGTGTATGTCAAACGGTCAAGCAGAGCAATACATGTGAAAAGTGACAATGAAATCTTAAATCTAAAACTTGTTTATGTTCAATTTTAGGTCGGTTTTAGACAAAGGCATGCATTGAATACTGATGATGCAATGTAAAAAGACAGTAGGGCTGCAACCTAAGTTCATTATGTATCTACAGATCTTTTTTAATTTTTATTAATTGATTATTGGTTTGGCCTAGAACATATCAACAAACAGTAAAAAATAAATGCATCACAATTTGCTAGACTAGAGATCTTCTGATATCTTGTTTTGTCTGACTAACAGATTCTCAAAAAATTGAAAAATGTCACATGAAAGAAAGAAAATCCTCACAAATGAGAAGCAGCAACCATAGAGTTTTTGATTTAAATCAATTTCTCATTGCAGCTCTAAGAGGCAGAAATGTATGAAATAACATTCATATTAAATAAAAACAAATAGTTATTTTGATGGTGTAGCCTGTACTGGAGCTGCAATTATTGTATAAGCACCAGTAACAGAGGGACACATTTGTGCTTTATAGTGTTGGGAATCAGCTTTGTCTTGTTAAAAACCTGAATTATTTGTCACAAAACGTGATCCTCTGCAGCTCCAGGGTTCCCTCTGACAAGTAATTACGTCAAGAACAAATGTTCCCAAAGGCAACAATTAATGCTGAACTCATAACACAAAATGACGCCCAAGGGCCTGGATCTAATATGAATGTTGGCACCCCTTGTTGTGCAGATTACCCCGTTGTCTTCTTTTATGACTTACATACTTACACAGTTTTTTTTACTAAGTTGTGTGCATGTGTGTATGTGCATGTTTTATTCACTTGCTCAAGCCTTAATTCTACAGATTGATGGCCTACACACAGATTATATGTACATGTCATACTAAAGGACAATAGTAAAAAGAATTTTCAGACACATACATTATCGAATGGTACATCAGGACGCAGCCTGGCTGTATATCCTCTTTATGATGAAACTAATCTTTTTTGACTATGACTTCTCCTCCATAGTTGCTGCTTTTCCAGGAAATACACGTCCAGTACATTCAGGACAGATTCTTCTTTCCCCCCCGTCTGGAAACAAGCCCTGTCATCCCCATTTTTCCTGGATGCCTTCAAGGTCTCAACTATATCTCACACGCCCCAGTCCAAAATCTAAATTATGTTTATTACAATTCACCCGTGGTCAGGAGATGCTTTTAAAATCAATACTTGAGAGGCTTGGTCAGAGAAATGAAATTAAAATAACCATTGCATCTGCCCGACATGAAAGATTGACATGCAGCAGTTGGAGTCTGCGGTTTGAGGGACTGCTTCCTCTTTTGCGTGAGGTGATCACAGACAGCTCTGGGTTTTGGCTTTAGGGGCTTTGTGAGGTTGTTAAAAATGTTCCTGTTCACTTTTCCAGCTGCAGCATTTCAATGGTGCATTAAACTACGGATACCCCCAGAAAAGTCACCAGGGAAAACAAGAAATGCCGTTTGAAAATCATGGGAGGGTCAAGAACAATCCTTTGGCTTATTCAATCTTTTTTTGTTTTTTTGTTTATATGTGTAAAGAGAAAAACAGATATACAGTACTTCTAAGGCCATCTTAGTTAGGAAAAAGATTATTTTAAACCCCCAAGTCATAAAGAAAGTAGGCGTGCACTTTGACACTTTGAGCTATGAGGAAATTGTTACATGTTTATTAAGGTACAGTATTTTTCAGCAATTGAAATCTCTTATAAAGCCATATTGTATATTATTACAACTGTTTCTTACTATTATAGTCATTAATAAACACTTGCATCAAGTATAGTGTGTTTTAAACCATTAATTAATCATCATCTTAGTTTATTAACTGAATAAACACATTACTTAAACACAAAGTACAGCTAAAAGTGTTAGCATGCTAACATTTGCTAATAAACTTGTTTTGCAATGGACTAATAAAGACTAAACACAAAGTATAATGTTAGCAGCAAAGACTAATTTGGTTTTGCTGTATTGGGCAGAAGGCCCAATACAGCAAATGACTTTTTTATGACTATTTTTGCCATACTATACTATGACTTTTTTAAAGTACTATTCTATGACCTTTTATGACCTTTTTCATCATACTATACTATGACTTTTTTGACATACTATAATATGACTTTTTTAACATTTAATATTTTTACTTTTTTCTACATACTATACTATGACTCTTTTATGACTATTTTCAACTTGATATATTATGACGTTTTTGACAAACTATACTATGACTATTTTATGACAATTTCTCTTCATACTATACTATGACTTTTTTCGACATACAATATATTATGACTTTTATGAATTTTTGTGACATCACTTTTTTCAACAGTCTGTTAGAAGACTGGTTGGGGTGACATAGGCTGGGAGTTTGATTCCCATTAAGTGCTTTTCTTTTTTTTAAGTCAGATGTCCAGAGGAAAGTCACTCTATACTATGACTTTTTTTGACACACTATACTATGACTTTTTCATACTATACTAGCACTTTTCTATGACTCTTTTCGACATATGATAGCTTACTCTGACTTCATTAAGATTTATATATATACTATGACTTTTTTCAGATTTCTTTTCTATACTATGAAATTTTTGCGACATACTATACTTTTTTGGGACTATTTTTAACATACTATACAATGAGTTTTTTATGACTTATTTTTGACATACCATACTATGACTTTTTACTATGACTTTTTTCTGCTTACTATTTTATGACTTTTTAGAATATACTATGTCTTAATTTAGACTTTTTTTGACATACTATACTAGGACTTTTTTCAACATACTATCTATGACTTATGTTTTGACATACTATACTGTCTCTTTTATGAATGTTTCAGAGCATACTTGTTCTTTAGCTCAGTCTGTTAGAAGACTGGCTGTGATGTCTTGGGTTAGGGGTTTGACTCCCATAAAGCTTTTCTTTTTTTAAGTCAGATGTCCAGAGGAAAGTCACTCTTACTCATACTATGACTTTTTTCAACATACTATACTATGACTTTTCTCAGAATTTTTTCAACATACTATACAATTAAGATTTATGACTTGTTTTTGACATACCATACTATGACTTTTTACGTCTACATTCGACATACTACTTTGACTTTTTTCTACTTATTATTCTATGACTTTTTAGGACATACTATGTCTTCATTTAGACTTTTTAAACATACTATACTATAGTATGTCTTTTAGGAATTTTTTCGGAATGTTATACTTTGATGTGTTCTTTAGCTCAGTTTGTTAGAAGACTGGTTGGGATGTCTTAGGTTGAGAGTTTGAGTCCCATAAAGTGCTTTTTTTCAGTCAGATGTCCAGAAGAAAGTCACACTATACTACATACTATAGCCTACTCTGACTTCATTAAGACTTTTTTCAACATACTATATTATGACTTTTTTGCGACATGCTATACTGTGACTTATTCATTAGCTTGTATAATTACTTTTTTCGACATACCATACTATGACTTTTTTATGACTTTTTTCAACATACTATACTATGACTTTTTTAACATAATATAGTATGACTTTTATGAATACTCTGTATACTATGACTTTTTCATGACTTTTTTTCAACACACTGGACTATGAATTCTTTCTGATTCTTTTGACATACTATACTATGAAATTTTTTCGACACTATACTATGACTTTTTATGAAAATGTTTGACAAACTATACTATGAGTTTTTCAGATTTTTTGACATATTATACTATGACTTTTTATGACTATTTTTGACATAATATACTATGACTTTCTCTTTAGTTCAGTCTGTTAGAAGACTCAATTGCTTATCTTTTTTTTTGCATACTTGACTTTTTTAGACATACTGTACTATGACTTTTTTATGACCTTTTCCACTTACTATTCTATGACTTTTTCATGACTTTTTTTCAACACACTATCTATGACTTTTCTGACTTATTTCAACATACTATAGTAAACTATAGGCTACATAATATACTGTATATTATTGGTATTATACAACATTTCAGTTAAATTCATTCCCACCTTTTCCACATTTACAAGTTTTTTCTGTATATATAAATATATATATATATATATATATATATATATATATATATATATATATATATATATAACTGAAGATGTGAGTTCCTGAAATGCACCTTCTAAAGAAGTTTGTTATGAAAAAGTGTAAAGTGAACAAGAGCAACATTTTTGTACATGAACTATTTGTTGAAGATGATTGTTGTGAATAATGCTACATTCCATTCTTCATTGCACTCATGCCTCTCATGCCTCTCATGCCTCTATATTGTTTCTGTTTAGAGTATGTGTATATTGTGTATATATTAGTGTGTATATTTTGTTTTGGTTGTTGTTTGTGTAAGCACATTGTGAGCAACGATGCTCCAAAGAAAAATTCCTCGTATGTGTCCTCATACCTGGCAAATAAAGCTGATTCTGATTCTGTGAGAAGTTTGAAGAACATTGTTCTCATCCATTTTATGTATTCTAGAGTGCAACACTGTTAATATGTATGTGTAAACAGACCTTGAGACAATCCTTCCTCCCATCCTGACTCTCTTATCTTATTACACCTCAAACTAAATGAATGAAACGATTGTTAGAGAATATTTATATCCTTGTGTGTCTCAATAAACCTTTAGAACATTGTGAACTGAACCCTGCTTCTTGTCGCTTTGTTCTCTAAGATCTTGCCTCTGCTTTCAGAATCAACACCCTGGGGTCAAGCCAGTAGATGATAGGATTTGAACCACAAAACAATCCTGATTAGATTGTTACACAACAAAAATGAATAGAAAATGCATTTCCTGCAGAAGAAAATTGTAAATGTGGAAAAGGTGGGAATGAATTTCATTGAAATGTTGAATAATACTAATAATGTACAGTATATTATTTAGCCTATAGTATACTATAGTATGTCGAAATAAGTCAGAAAAGTCATAGAATAGTATGTGGAAAAGGTCATAAAAAAGTCATAGTACAGTATGTCTAAAAAAGTCAAGTATGTTAAAAAAAAGATAAGCAATTGAGTCTTCTAACAGACTGAACTAAAGAGAAAGTCATAGTATATTATTTCAAAAATAGTCATAAAAAGTCATAGTATAATATGTCAAAAAATCTGAAAAAACTCATAGTATAGTTTGTCAAAAATGTTCATAAAAAGTCATAGTATAGTGTGTCAAAATAATTCATAGTATAGTATGTCAAAAGAATCAGAAAGAATTCATAGTCCAGTGTGTTGAAAAAAAATTCATGAAAAAGTCATAGTATACAGAGTATTCATAAAAGTCATAGTATATTATGTTGAAAAATATCATTGTATAGTATGTCGAAAAAGTTATAAAAAATCATTGTATAGTAAAAAAAATTCATAGTATAGAATGGCAAGAATAGTCATCAAAAATGTCATAGTATAGTGTGTCGAAAAAGTCATAGAATAGTATGTTGAAAAGTCATGAAAAGTCATGGTATAGTGTAGCAAAAAAAGTGATTAAAAACTCATAGGATAGTATGTTGAACAAAGTGATAAAATCATCATAGTATAGTGTGTTGTAAAAAGTAATAAAAAGACAAAAAGTCATAGTGTAGTATTTCGAAAGTATAGTATGTTGAAAAACATTGTAAAAAAGTCATTGTATAGTATGGCACAAATAATCATAAAAAGTTAATAGTATAAGACTTTGTATATTATCTCAACAATCATCATGTTGAAAATAGTCAAAAAAAGTGATAAAAAGTCACAATATAGTATGTCAAAAAAAAGTGATAAAAGAAGTCATGGTATAGTATGTCGACAAAAGTCATTAAAGTTATAGTATAGTATGTCAAAGAAAGTCTGAAAGAACATGAAAACTTCACACAAAGTCTAGGTAATGCAATACACACTTATAGACATTACATTACATTATAAACACAGAAAAAGCCTGAAAGAAGCGCTAATCTTAAACAGTGATGACCAAAAACTGTAAAAAAAAAATTAAAATGCTGATTAATGTTCCAATAGCTGAAGGCTTTGTGAATAGTTTAAAGTTTTTGTGCTGTCTCAATATAAACAGAAAAAAAACTTAATATTTTAAAAAGTGTAAGATGGTGGTGATGGTAGAAAAAAGTTGATTACAAGCACAGATGTCTTTAAATAGATCAACATTTAGACATTTTAATGGTTTTTGTAGCTGAAAGTATTCAAAAGTAGAAGGCAACCATAAGTTGTCGGAACAATCTCATAACAATACCGTGAATGCTGCTGAATCAGCATTCACACAATGATTAAAATGCCTCTAAAGCTAATTTTCTCTTCTCAATATTTATTGGTAAAACGACGCCAAAACCCTGGCTGATCACTGAACTCCTCCTGCTTCATGTTACACAGAAACATACACAACAGCCATGCACACTTGATCACTCACAGCATCACAAATGCACATGTCAAACATGAGCCAGCGTGTTAGGCTACTTGTAAAACACATCTGTGTGCGTGTTTGTCAGGGTGATCTCAGCTTCTCTCAGTCACTTGTTTTTTAAAAACTGAGCCTGTAGTTGATTAGTCACTAAACTGGTTGGTCTTCTCAAATGTCTGCCCAAAGATTTTGACCTTGGATGTGACCAAAGCAGGAAGTGTTGCACTGTGCTCTCTATAAACTAAAACGTGAAAGACGTGTGGAGGTGTGGGGTGAAAACTTGATGATTGCTCATGTTGCCTCAAGCTTTTTAGTCTGATCGCTTACAGAAGAGAGAACACAAAGCTGCAGCTCAGAGTGACTCACAAAATGTTTTTTCCACCATCAACTTTTCTTTCAAACATTATAAAATGGAAAGAGAAGAACTGACTGAACAACAGAGTAGCACATATTTGCACTTATTGTATTTATTTATTTCATCATTACAGTTCTTACATTTTAAACTCTTTTCTTTTCAGGAAATCTAGCAAGTCTGTTTGAGCCTGCTGCCTTTTTTTTTTTTACCAGCACTTATATTAATATTCATACAGTCATTCACACTAGGAAAAATCAACTGTGGACCTTGCATTCATGGACCCCAGGGCCCTCACAAAATGAGGCTTGTTACTTAGCAGTTTTTTTTTTTGTTAAATAGAAAACTTCTTCCTTGTAGTGTGTTAGGGGTGTTAGGATTAGACCATGCTAAATAACCTAAACAAAAATACAAGCAGGTTGCAACATAACATGCAGGTGATATTAGCCTGTTGGAGAAGCTAACATTTGTGTTAACCCTATAAAACCATGTGAAGAGATTATAATACTATACATCTGAAATAAAAAAAGAACATTTTGGGTTGTTAGTGACTTTGGTAAAAGTATGTGTGCTTAAACTTATACTGTCTTCTAAACATATACACAAAATATAGAAATAAAGTATTTTTGGTTATACTTTATTTGAAGTTATCTACATAAGAGTGACATGACACTGTCGTGAACATTATAAACAAGTCATAAACGTTTATGACATGATGCTTCTTTTAGTAAGTGTCATTTGGTTTTGTCATTACAAGTTAGGGTTAGGGTTAGGGTGCATGTGTCATGACTGTGTAATCACTGTGTCACTCTTATGTAGATGTAGTGTTACTGTGTCTTTTCATGCTATCCTGCTCAGACTACAAAGGTCACGTACGATTACAAAATTATCAAATGCAACAAGCTAATCTTTAACAGTACCTGACTAAGAGCATTTAATATCGGGATTATTTTAGAGCTTATTTTTTCTTGTTAATGTTAATATGCAAGGGTTAGTTACAAACATCTTCCTGAAAGCCTAAAGATGAAGTTAGATCTGCTAACATTTCACTCTTTGTGTGGCTTTCTTTGACTTGTATTTCACCTAAAGCAGAGTTTCAATACAGAATATACTGTAAGCCTCTTGTTCTGAACTAAAATGATTTAAATTAACCATAAATCTAGTAGCCTACTTGTACTTTTGTGTGAGAAAGGAGAAAGGGAAGTGACATATCATTGGCTCACAGACCTGCGGTTCCTAGAGATGAGGTTCAGTCCCCAGTTGGACCTTTCTTGGGAAGATGCCTTCAGGACACGCTGACAGTAGGAAGTTGAAACAGCTGAAGAGCTTCTTTCTGAAATTTGATCTCCACCGCTGTAAAAATGTCAAGATTTTTTCCAGAACGTAAAAGTAAAGCATATTTAGTGTAGTTATGAGTTAGAATAAGACCGTTTAGGATTTTTTTTTCTTCTTTTCTTCTAACAATGTTTGGATAGCAAAATTCTTCCCAAAACAAATGTCACAATGAAAGATTTTAGTTATTGTATTGTAGTTTTTTTTCTCGTTTTTGTATATGTGTGGATGGTTTGGAGCATGTGTCCATCTAAACTCCTAAGCCAAATATTTGGATGAAATATGAACCTCTGTTGATGTAATCTGTAGTAGAAGTCATTAAGCAACTACAAGAAAGCAATAATAAAACATGTCACCATTTGTAGTAGCTCAGTTCATCACGGTTTTAAAAGCTAAAGTGCAACCTTTACTCAACTTTATTTCTTTTCTTTTTTTTCTTTTTTCATCACTTTAATTTTCTTACCAACAGCCCAAGAAAACATTGCTTTGGGCTTCTTTTGAATGCAACTTCAGGCATGACATTGATTATCTTAGCTTCATAATTATCTCCACATGCTACTGTACCGCTGTACTTCACATTCAGGCACTCCGTATATCCTGGGGATTTTAATAACTGTAAGTAAATTAGCTGTGAATAAAAACTTTTAAATTAGGCATGTAGTCGATGACTACCTGCAGTTTAATGCTATACATTTGTGATCCAACAGTGAACCTGGTGGCAACACAACAAAAGTACAAAGACCAACACTGCCAGACAGGAAATTACTTATGTGCTACCAATTCAACAAAACTGATATAACATTTAGCTTTCGGTTTTGCTTTTTAAATTTGAAGCAACATATTGCAAAAAATCAAATCAGCAGTCAGTGCCTCATTTCAAGGTTTTGTCTCTTTTCCATCCTTTTTTGTGATGAATTAAAAGCCCAAAATAGGTACAAATGTGTTTGTATATAGGTGGTATTTTCCGTGAAAATAATGGGTGTGCCGTTTTAGAGATATATGAAAAACATCTGTGAGAACGATTTGTAATTATCACTCTAAAACACCACTGAATAATACATGCATATTCTATAATATACAAGTTTCAGCCAGGAAAAGATACATCTCTTCTTTATTGATCAAAGATCTTACTATCCAAGATGTTTTTGACAATACTGTCTCTCTGAATTGAAATACCAAAAGGTGCTTTGAAGTGGGACATACAGTAAAAATGACCATATTTGATGTTCAAATGTGTTTTTGAAGTCATGTTGGATATGCATGAGAGGAATTTATTCTCACATTCCCTTTTTTTTCTACCAGTCCTGCATCTTTAAAATTACAATCATTACGTTTTGTCTGAAATGGCCAAAAACTGTGGGACCAATTGCTTAAATAAGGGGAAATTCTTCTCCTAAGCTTCAGACTAATGGCACCGGTATGTTATGCTTGTGTCTCAGGGGAATGCATTGGGATTATTTTAACAGAGACAACCCAACAAAAACACGGACCTCTGGTGAGTGTTTACTGTATAATGGGTGTGACAGGCTACCTTAGCTCAATTCTGAGGTCACTGCTGGTGTTTCCTACAAGGTATGACAGTTTTACTACTACAGGGGCTCAGACTTGGATCGTTTCTGACATCTAGGACTGCTGCTGCTCTCAGTCTCTCGCACAATCTCTCAACTTCTCTTTCTCACACTTTCTCCACTTCTGCCTCTCTATCTGAAACCATCGCCTTTTTTTCTTTCATTTCCTCGCACGCACACACACACGAACTGTATGCGCGTGCACGCACGCACACGCACGCACACGCACGCACAAGCATGCACACACACACGCACACGCACGCGCAGGCAATAAATGATATCAAGTCTTTCTCAGCCGGGCTCAAAGAGGACTCTTGAGCATATTCTAAGCCTGAAGTCTTAATCTCTCATAATAGGCTTCTTTGTGGAAGTTGAGAAGGAAGCCCATATTTCTTTTTAAACAGCCCTCTGTTGATGTTGGAGGAGGCTAGTTGTGGTGATAGCCTAACAAGCATTCCAGTAAAACAAACTACAAATGCCATGAGGCAAAAATTTTAATTTTTGCTGCACAGTTAAATTGCAGTAATTGCAGGGGGAGATTACGCAACAAAAAACACTAAGCTAATTCTAACAGCACAGCAGGATTTTCAGGACAACATAATGTGGTTACTTTGTGCAGCATTTCCTCAACACACATGCTCACACATTCATACTATAACACAGTCTATAAGTGCTACCCATAATGCGCCACAGCTGTAAAAATGTGAGGGAGCCTGATTTTGGCTTTTTTTGCTTGAACTTTAAATACACACTGAGAAACCGAGGCGGTGCAGACCAAGGCGGTGCAGGGTTGTTTGGTGGGATGGTGGCAGCAGAGCAGGAGTAATTCAGATGTTCTTTATCTTCCTGCTACAGAGTAAAAAGTAGAGGAATGTGAGCTGTACATTTACAGAGGCCCTGAGGAAATATAATACATGCATTGTGGCTAAGATAATGCAATTATGCACAGATCCTGCACTAGCTAAAGAAAAGATTGCCATCTAAGAACATAAACATTGTCTGCAAGAACGCCTTTTCATTTTAATAATAATATTAGAATTATGTTTTTTTTTCTAAGCAAGACCTAGGTGGAGCAGGTCAAAAAGCTGATTCTGTAAACATATTCATTCCAGTTTTGAGCAAAATTTAGGATAAATCATGTGGAAAAAAAATAGATGTATAGCTTAGGTGCACACACACACACACACACACACACACACACACACACACACACACACACACACACACACACACACACACACACACACACACACACACCACATTTTGGCCGAGGCTCTGTGATCTGATTTTGGATGCAGCATCTTGTTTGATGTCTTTTTGATGATGGACATGAAATAATGTCCAAATCACCAGAGGCTGGAACATCAAACAGATTCAAATGAAAACACGGTAATGTCTTCTCGGACTGCGCCTTATTGCGCCTTCATTCGCCACTGCCCCATGGAAGCTGGGCTTTGACTGAGCACAGATAAAAGATGAGCTGATAAATGAGGCACTTTCATCTCCAACAAACTTTGACAACTTTTTCATTCGCAGTGCAAACACTGCATGGCTAATATGCTGCATCATAATATAATCACATAATCACAGATGGTAAATCAGCACCCCAATGAAAAGTCAAAGGTGGAGGAGCGAGTATCTTTTGAAGAGGATGAATAGCCGGATCACAGCAGGATAAGGAGAACACGAGATATGCTGATCTTTGTATCAAGAACCCCTCCAGTTTCATTGGGGGAAAGCAGGTGATCATCTATATATATTGTTTAATTTCAGAGAGTTCTTCAAGATAATATGGTGAAAGAGCTAATACAGAGCACAGGTGACTTAGCGATAATGAACCAATATATATGCATCATGCAAAACCAATCCTTATGCTTGACAAAAGGAGCTAAGCACATTAATTTATCACGATTTTGTCTGTTATGAAAAAACAGATGGAGAAACTCCCCCTCTTCGCAGTGACATCACACATGCCCCCAAAGGAATAGTCTCATGTGAAGCCGTGTCGATTGTTTATAATAAAGAAGCTTTCAGAGACAATGCCTGGCCCATTCTCACTGAAGCGTGAGCGGGTCATCGACTTTGCATTATAGTTGATTTATATCTGAACAGAAGCCAAGTTTCCGCATAATTTACAGTCCGGTCTGGTGTCTCTCCTGGCTTTTTGGATGGCTCTGTGTAAACCGAGAGGCTGATGCTCAAACAACAAGGCAGACAGCCATAGTGGACTCAGGGTTTTTCCTTGGCCTCTGCGTCAAGACTCTTGACAGCAAACTGGCACCCAACTCCAACTAATAAAGTGCACCACCCAGATCCTACAGCGCCTGCATGTACTGTACTGTCTGCTGAGTGTGTGTGTGTGTGGTCAGTTCGAGCGGGACACTCCTGGAAAGCCACAGATGAAAGACATATCAAGCGCTAAATCTTCTAAATGTCTGGTGTCAGTCTCATCCACTCTGCCTCCTCTTTGGATAATGTGCTTACAGTTCAGACACGGAATGATTTAGACACCGATCAGAAACGATTAGGGTACATCTTGTTAAACTTGCATAATTACTGTCATAGTGTGTTCGTACAATGGCAGTTAAAAGATGAGGCCAGTGATATTGTATTTTTAGTTACTGTCGATAAATCCTCACATGCAAAATATCTGAGCTAACAGTCACGACTTCTGGAACATAATTGTGACGTAGTTTAATTAATTTAGTATTGTCATAAAACCAACAACTGATGAATCATTCAATTCCATTAGTGTAAATTTTAGTGCAATCTATCACATGCTTTACAGGTGTAACTCCTCATTTCTTAAAACCGCATTAACACCACAGGGAGCAAAACTGAGTTCCTTATGTACATGAATTTATTGTATTGTGACAGTTATTCATTCATCATCATTCATCAGCTGTAGAGAATATTTCACGTTATTATTGTATTAAAACCTCAAAGAAAAATTGACACAAAGATACTTCATACTTACAGTTCCTTTGACATTTGACAGCCTTGGATTAAGCAATGATTAAGGGGTATTTTGTGTTATTTGCAGTGATGGAAGTTATCAGAAATTAAGTGTTGTGCTTTTCAGTATTAAATTGTGTGACATTTTCCTTCATTACAATAAACATGGGCACTGTAGTTTATTTAGATGCTATCCTGCTGCTGTAAATCTTCACTAGCGCAGCTAAAAATATTCCCCAACAAAAACACTATTTATTCCTGTTGGTATAAAGTTTGCAAAAAAACAAGCTGTTGAGTAAAGAAATTCTTTTTTTAATTTTTTTAAATTAAAGTATGTATTGGTGGCCAGTTTTTCAAGATCAACGTATTCATTAGGAACGGTCAAACACATCGTTAGTTTGGGTCTTTTTATAAACTTTTGTTGACTCTAACAAAAACATTCATTATCATCATTTCCCCAACATTTAGATCATAGCAGATTTTTATGCAAAATGTGAATAAGCAGCCAGACTTCTGTGAACAAGAAAAAATTTCACATTTATTTGATATCAAACAGGAGTTGAATTAAATATCAGCTGAAGATGGGCTCTTACAAAAGAAATAAAATGAACCTAATCAGTGCCGCAAACACGTTTCACACTTTCCAACCATGTTTTTTTTTTCTGTATAGTACTTCAGTTAATAAATTAATTAGTGTCAAAGGATGAAATATGTCCGCAAAAACTGCAATATTGCATTGACGCGCACATAAGTCTTTAAACCTGACAATTTCTTTCAAGTAAAATAAATTACACAAGTTTCGAATTCACTCCAAATCTGTGCATGGCCTGGTGTTAAGGAATATACTACTGGCAAAAACTCATCATTCATGAAAGCAAAAGCACTTCACAAGCAGAGACGTGAGCATGATTTCATATGGACTGATATCTCTCAAAACTTTTTTTTCATATTGAAACATACTACAACAAGTCAAGTGTGAGAGGAAGATGCACATTTCCACCATTTTGATTAACCTTGTCTGAAGAATCTTATTAACATTGAAAGGGCTTAACTACTGAATGGTTGCCGTTTCTTTTCTTCTTTTTTTCTTACATTTTTTGACTTTTTACACTAGTGGTACAGCAAAATATATTTTCTTTAGCTGTTACTTTAACAACAGTTAAATGTGCAATAGAGAAAATATAAGGCCTGAGTCTGAATTAGTGGTTTCTTTACTTTACAGTCTTGACTGTGTAGTGGAGCCACACTAGTTCTTGTTCTGTACTTGATGACTAAAAAGACCCTGGTTTTGCAAAGGCCCCCAAGAATATGTCAGGAGTTTCATAGTTCTTTGCTTGGAGTATTTTTCATCCCTTATTCTTCAACAGCACAGTACAATAGAAATGCCAGACTTGTCTCTGACACAGCGGCCTGTGTTATTCTCTGCACCTCTTTTGTCCAACTGCAGAGCTTTCACAGTCCACATTTCACTGGCCTCGGATGGACGTGTTTTGTGTGTTAATGGGATTTGTGTGCAAAAGTCATTTCTTCATTCTTGTTCCCACCCAACAACATTTCACTTCCTGTCCCAACAGGAAGAGCATGTGGAGTGTGTAGCTAGACTTGCCAGCTCTCTTGACATCAACTGAAAGTACCCATCTGTTAAAACTTGTGCAAACTAAGAGGGACGGCTCAGAGGCTGGTAATAAGCTGCATTTGTCCGTCGCTGGGTGCCTCTCCTTCCTGTGCGCAGTCTTCATTGTTGGGTGGGAGAATAGATCCGTCGCTGGTGCCTCGGTTTATGTGGTAGTAGGACAGGGGCGGCGGCGCATTGCCGAGCTCAGGCATGCTTTTATGATATGCGTCCTCGCTCTCGCTTCGAGGTGAGGGGGAGAGCTCTTCCTCCTCCTCGGGGGGGTATGGCGAAGCTGGGGGCGAGGGTGAGTCTCTCAAGTTTGGCATGCTGGTGTAAAGGGAGTCTCTATTATTGTTGGGTGAATGGGAGCCTATGTCCTCCACTGCAGTAACAGTCTCAGAGCCATGGCCGCCCTGCTGCTCCAGGCGCCTGGGGGCCTTCTGGGCGCTGTAGAGCAGGGAGTGAGTCCTCTGGGGCAGGAGGGGGGCCTCCAGCGCCTCCTTGTGGTGGGGGTGCAGGAGCAGCTCCAGGGTGGCGTGGCCTCCTCTTCCACTTCCTCTCTGGGGGGATGAGGCCTCGGTGTGATCCGCCACGATGGCGTCATCCTCGCTGCCGCTCCCACCCCCACCGCTGTCCACTGTCACTCTGGTCTGCGGAGGCAAGGCTCTGTTGTGCTCCCTTGGGGCGTCGCAACTTTTGGGGCCGACACGGGGCCTTAGGTTGTTGTGGACAATCTCAGATATGATCATCTTCTCAAAGGCAGCATCATCCAGGTTGAGGCCACCTAGGTCACCCGGGGCTCTAACGCCCACAGTCTCATAGTCGTCGTCTCGCAGGGAGTAGCTGTTGTTGAAATTGCCATTGAGGGGGAGGGTGTCCATGGCACTGATGTCCCTGCTGTTGCTCAGAGAGTGCTGTCCTGCAAGGAAAGGCAAAAACACTGCGTGAGATTATGATTTTTTTTGCCTTTTGTGTAGAACAAAACAGCGTCCACTACACCATCCACATACAACTTGATACTGCTCAGGACACTTCACTCTTGTGCTCTTTGATCTCTGGGTTAATTTGAATTTAAAATACAAAAAGTTTTAAAATTCAAAGAAAACCCCAATCAGCTACCCACCATGTCTATCCTCATTATGGCTGAATATCATCAAAGCCAATCTTAGAGATTATCCTGAACAATATTGGAGAAATGAGAACAAAAGATGACTTGAAACTTAAAAATATAGTACAGCAACACACTATAAAGTAGCTGATGACCAGGTAACAACACAGCAGCATACAAGAAGCAACAAGATACGATGAGAGTAAAAAAAAAAAATTAATACAAGCTGATGAGAAAGTGTTGCGACATTAACAATGGATAAAACATTCCACCTGTTTAAAGAAGGCAAGACAAAAGAGTAATGTCGAACACAGATGGTCAGCCACCTCTCTGCACTCGGGCCCCACAAGCAAAGCAACAACCCCCACAAAGCACGACAGACAGGCACGGTGCAATGACTCACTTTGCCAACACTCACATCAAGTGTGTCTGCTCAGGCTATCTGGCCTAAGAACAGCTGATGTGCAAAAAAAGTAAAACAGATGCTTTTTTTCAATTGCAGCAGAAACAACAAAATCACTGAAATAAGACCAAAGTGGAAAGCTTGTAACATCCAGCCTGGATTCAGTCAATCCAACTCTTTGTGTCCTTGATATTAACTATAATTTAGCCCATGTGATGCATTGTTCAAATTACTGTAGGTGGATGGAAAATGACAGCAAAATTCTGTGTTTAACGGCTGGAGAAAGCTAAAGGACAAAATCAAGGACAACTGAATCCTGGACTCAGCAGGTGAAAGGGTTTAGCAGCAAGCACAGTGTTTTTAGAAGAAAAAAAGTCTATAGTAATAAAAATATTTCTTTCTGAATGCCCATTAGTTTTCCCTTTTTAAAGTGTACATCAATGTTATGCCAAACACACACACACACACACACACACACACACACACACACACACACACACACACACACACACACACACACACACACACACACACACACACACACACACACACACACACACACACACACACACACACACACACACACACACACACACACACACACTGGAGTGTGTGAACTCTAATTTTGTGCAGCCCGATGTCTAAGCTCAAGCAGCAGGATGACAGTTAAGGGGTCTTGTTTTGATTTGATATGAGGATTTCATTTACTGGTTACACTGTGAGCCTGTAAGTTAAAGGCTGACACTTAGCAGGGTGAGGGGGATGTTGTCAGTCACAAGCAGAAAAAAACATGAGGAAACTGTAGTATTTTCGTTTCAAATGAACTTGTCAGGAAACGAATGATAACAACGTAGGAAAAAAGCTCCAAAAACAACATCAAAGTCATTTCTAAAAAGTGTGAAAAGAGCCCAGAGAGCAAAAGGGCAACAAAAAGGTGAGGGGGGGGGGAGATTATTAGACACCTCTCTGAATAGACTCTACTTCCAAATTTGCATTTGTTTATGCGCTGGCAGTGATGTTATTACAGACAGGTACTGTCTACCGGGAGAGGGGGGAAATGATGTGAACAGAATTCAACTGGACGCGGCGACAGCTGCACTCTGGGATCCGTTCCAGCAGAGATTCATCCAAGATGTTCTCCTTACCGATTTTACTGCATCACATGAACATCTGCACAGCATTACTTAGTATTAATACACTTACAATAGAAGACACGCTCATCCTTTTCCAGGAGCTAAATGTAATGACTATAGCAGGCAAAATAAAAAAAAAAAAAAGCTCATGTTAAACTTGACTGAGTCTCTCAGTGCTTATTTCATACTTGGTTGGTGATCTTCACACCAGGTTTTGACATTTGTGTGTCAAGCTGTTGCCTGCTATCCTTAAACTAGTTTCCATGTGTTAAATTTTGTTTTTCTTTCCTGGTTGTCACTGCTTCCTGTGGCTCCTGTATATTAACACAACTAAGTGCAGTGGCTTGCCTCAGGGGAAGAAGAAGTGTTTCTGTAGGTAAAGGAGGTGTTTATGCTGACATTTCATATTACAAGCTAATTTAATCTCACCACTTTTCTTTTATCTGTCTCTGATGCTCCAATGTTAACATGTAATTATTACAATGATTAAGCGGGTAAACATGTTAGGGCAATAATGCACAAGCTGTCTGAGCACACACACTGACTTCTGCATCTGAGCCGCTCGCTTGCTGCTGAACTTACAGACAGAAAAAAAAAAAAGTCTTTGATTTTCTTTGCCGACACTGTTTGGTCCCAACCCTGCTTCATTATCTCAGAGTGTGAAGTGCTCCCATTGTGCTGTAAGCGAGCTCACAGCGCAAAACAAGACTGTGAAGACTGCAGTGGGTTAAAGCTATACATTACTGCATATTCTCTCCTTACACACTTTTGCCATACTGCTGTTTTTTTATAAATTCTCTTTAATCATCAAATGCCTGGGAATATCTGAGGGCTATAACTCTGCCCGCATTGCGTCATGAGCTTGTTTTTTTCTTCTTCTGTGATTGGCTTTCCTTTGCTCTGCTAGTGAACTAGGTCACCATAAGCACTGATGTGATTTAAATGGATCTTATTGGCAGTAAGCAAAAGACAATTTAAACATGTTGTAAAGATACTAAGGGAAACAGCAAAAATGATATGGACCGACGTGTAAAGCTCATATTCAACAGAGAGGATTTCCCATATGACTGCTCAGGAGAAGAGATAAGATGGCATTGACATGAGTTTATCTCCTTCTGTGTTTACAAAAGGAGAAACTAGCTTAGATAAGACCTAGTGTTACATGTAGTACACTTAAAAGTGAGAGTTAAATGAGAAGATTTAGACCACTTCCATTTGTGTTGACTATGAAGTGAAAGCTAACCACCGGTTAGCTTAGCACAAATACTGGAAACAGGGGGAAACACCTGACCACTAAGCAACATGTTAAATCTTGTTCATTTAATCCGTACAAGAAAATGAAGCATAAAAATGATAATTTGCCATTTTACAGGGGATTACTGTATGTGTTGGACTATTTATTGTCCGTGACCAGTAATGTCCTTGATTTTCAGTTAGTTGCCAAGCAACTGCTCAGAGCCAAGAAATAGTCCAGCACATAACCCCCTACGTAAAACAGGAAATTCTTGTTTCTGTATGCATTAAACAAGCAGATATAACATGTTCATTATTGTGGTGCTGGCAGGCACATTTTTTTACCTTTGGACAGAGCCAGGCTAGCTGTCTAGTCTTTATGCTAAGCTAAGCTATCTGGCTGTAACAGACGTGTGGTATCGATCGTCTCATCTTACTCTCCCCAAGAAAGCAAATAAGAGTATTTTCCAAACAGTTTCAAACTTTTAGCTTAAAACACACACACACGCACACACACAAATCAATCAAGAATAAAAGTGGAGGGTGGATGTGCACCTGGGGAGTGAAAGGCCGGTGGAGAGGGGGTGTTGCACACCACTGTTTCTGCCAGCAGGTTGTTATAAGGGTTAGTGTCGTGGGTTCGAAGGAGAGGGTTAGTTAGGAGGTAGTTGCCAGTCATCCCTGAAATAACAGGAAGAGATAGAGAGGAAACAAAACAGTTGAGGAAAAAGAGCTTGAGGTACTGTAGTTCATGGTCTGTGGTGGTGCGCTGGGTAGCTGTCGACATAAACAAACACTGACATATGCTGTCTAAAATATTACACCGCAAAAGATTTATGACCCATGATCCGCCTGGCTTCTATCATGGACACAAAGCTGCCATAGAAACGTTGGTCAAAGCAAACCAATATCCAAACAGTCAGCTGATGTAACTGACAAACAATATTAGCACGACAAGTGTTGACCAAAGCATAGCAACACAATCAACTCCAGTGTTTACGTGAAACAAATCCATCTAAACAAACTCATCTAGTCGAGACACTAGACAAACCATGTCTAAGTGGCCTGCCATGAATAATACAGTATCCCTATCATCCTGAGCATGCTTGTGTAAATCTCAAGAATGTAATAACTATCCTTAGTCATTTGGTTGGAGCCCTAAGAAACTTTGCGCTGGCGTGTTTTTTTGGGTTTTCTTCCAGAAAAAAAATGAAACTAACTCATAACTGCAGCCAAATATGCACTGGCACAGTCTGCAGCCTGAGATGCTGGGATCACTTCCAAAACCTGCTCTGCCCTCAACCTGACTTTGCTCATCTCCTCTACTTTCATCGTGACAATCACTCTGGGGTTAAAAAAAGAACGAGTTAGGGTGGCTGGTGCAGAGTTTCTGGGATTTCAACTCAAGTCCTCATAAGCAATATTTTGTTCCACACTAAATATCACACGTCTTCTATCTCTGTTCCTTGCCTTAAACCTGATCCCACCGAGCAGGAAAGTGCAGGAGAAATGCTGTGAACTTTTGTACACAGGCAGCATTTTTTTTTTTATTGCTTAACACTAAGAGAAGTGCAGCATAAAATTGTGTCTTATCTTTCCCAGCTGCCACAGAGCCATGTAAGCTGCATTCATTGAAGTGTTTATTGTGAATTCAGAGCTTCATCACAAATAGAACGCCGTATGTGTCTCTTCTGGTGGCGGCGGAACAAACGGTTGCTTACCCTGGTTGAGGGTGGAGGTGCTGTTTATGTCTCCTGAGATGAAGGAGGACTCCGACTGCTTCCTCACAGTGTCGTTCCACATCCGCCTGATGCGGCTCTGGGTAGAGAGAAGAGCAGCCATTGATCAGGACTCAACATGGTGCCGCTGTTATTCAAGACATCTGGCCCTGAGGATTGAGTAGCTACGTGGGTTTTGTGACCCAACACTTGTATACAAGATTTAAGATTCAACTAACCCCCTGCGTGATGACATCAACACGCCGTGCTAAGGTGAAACAAAGACCTGCACTTGCTACTGGTCCAACCAATACCAAAAATGGATACTCCAAGAATCTTACAGCTTGTAATTTGAGAGATCGGCCCAGAGCAGATGTTTTTTTTGTCTTTTTTGGATAGTTTGAGCAGAAGACGGCAACAAATTCCCAAAAGTGCTCTTAAAATAGATCTGACAAAGTCACAATAGAAGAGATTAGAGACTTGTGTAGGGCTGGTACGATAACAGCATCACCACAACACCGCACTTATGTGATGCTTCCGATTTTTTTTTTGCTAGTGAAATTACAGGCGGGCATTTAGTTATCATTATTGGCTGTCTTCCATCTTATTTTCGAGGGCTTCTAGACAAAAACCTTTCAGTTGCTCGGTGTCTCGACCGCAAGCGTATGAGCCGACTATCAGCAGCAGCTCCTGGAGCTGAGTGAACAGCGGCTGGCTAACCTGCCTTTGCCAGGCTGACTGACAGCAGAAAATACTCGACCAAATTAGTTTTCATGTTGGCTGCATGGGAAGAAATCAATAGTGTTTGTATTGATTCATTGATTTTATTTCCCAGCCCACCATAGCGAGTGAGGGGAATCTGCCTGCAGTAAATCAGACTTGCAGACAGACTGGGAGTCTTCATCAATCAATGTAGATCTGGTTAATAAGTCACATATACAGTGAGAGTATTGTGTAATTTAAGCAGTTGTCTATGCAGATTATGCTTCTCTAAACGCGACTAAAATATACAGTATGTAAAAGGTACAAAAACACGCTGCAGGGTGTTGCTTGAATTTAATCAAATGGAAGGGTGAGAAAGACGAATGACAGATATCAAAAATACTTCTAAAATACGCTCTCATTTTTATCTATGCAGCTGTCTTCGTGCAGGCTTGCGTCTCACGAGCGTAGCCGTAACCTGAAGCGTTTATTTGTGCTTCAAATCAAAGAAATTCAACAATACGTGCGTAAAATGAGGTTTATGCCTGATAAAAAGGCACTTAATAAATATATGTATTTGCATTTTGTAACCTAGGTGGAGCAGAGTGTGTTATTTTGAGTCTTTACTAAAGGATAAGGCTGACATCCTTTACTTTTCTTACTGTCAACAAATCCTGTGCAAAGACCAAAACCAACATGAGTTGGTTTCTTATTTCTGAATACTCTCCAGCTTCCCCCGGCTCTCTGTGGCTCTCAGCCACAAGGCCATTTGTTTCTAAAGACAAATCTTTAAAGACGGGTCATGAATATACTCATGCTTAATGTTCACTCATTTCCTAAAACATCTGGGCACTGTAGTTTTTAACAGACATTACTAAAGTGGGAATAAATGGTGCATTTACTGGGGACTATTTTCAGCTGCAAAGTAATAGACATCTGGTGCTCAAGTGAGTGTTCACACCACCAGTTTTGTGTAAATGGGATCAAATCAAAATAAACTACAGTGCGGATGATAATGAAGAAGCTCTATGGCAAAGAAGATGAAGAGTCAGTATATCAGTTTTTTTTCTTCTTTTTTTTTTTTAAACATACTTTATTAATCCCTCAAGGGAAATTGAGGAATGATTTTTTTCACTCTGTTTTTAGAACACACATTACACAGAGGCTTGAAATACACCCACACATGCTCAGGAACTATACAGTACATGCACAAATGGAGAGACTTCAGATTGAGGGGGCTGCAGCTATCCATGGACAGGCACCCCAAGCAGTTGGGGGTTTGCTGCCTTTGGCTACACAGACAAACTGGAATTAATAATAATAACAATCACGTCCAAACCTTTTCCCACATAATTTTTCCATCCTAAACCCCTATATGTCTCAGCGGGGTACACGTACCTGTGTTGCAGATGAGTAGCGTGCCGTGGATCGAGACGTGGCTGTCTTGGCTGCACTGTGGGGGCCCTCAGGCGGCAGCGTGCCGCAGCACTGGGACTGACGGAAACATTTGCTGTACTCTTTGCGGACCTTCAGATGAACAAAAGATCAGGACCCACTGAGCACACAGGCACCCCCCCCCCAAACAAATCTTTATCAAATGTCATCCAGCTGACAGCTGTTTAAATGTCAAAAGGGATAACTATGATAACATTTTGAAATTTTGTAGAGAGGAAGCACTGTGATGTTAGTTTTGTTAAGTAAAAATGTATAAAATATCATGAAATGCCTCATGTAAAATTTCAAACTGCTGCAGTATAAATATTTACAGATCCACACCTGCAGTGCAAGGATTAGATAAATATGGAAAGAAATAGGAAATTCTTATATATATATTATATATCATATATATATTTGATAGTATGATATGTATGAATGATAGTAAAGCTGCAACTAATGATAGTTTTCATGATCAATTAATGTACAGACTATTTTGTCTTTCACTATTTCTTTGAATTGATTGTTTTGTTTGTAAAATGTAATAATAGAAAAAAGATCCTTAGCCAAGGGTGATGTGACATCTTCAAATGTCTTATTTTGTTAATCCAAAAAGTCTAAAACCCCAAAACCTCAATTTACTAAAAGGCAAAGAAATGCAGAAATTGCGTGGCTTCAATAATTAATTTAAATAGGAAAATGGCTTTTGGATAATTTTCTGTCTATTGACTAATTGATTTATCGGCCCCATTATACTGCAAATTAATCGGTTGTTTTGATTATTTTATTAATTGTTTAATCGATAAATGTGAGAAAATTATATATTTCTCAGGTGTGTGACATTTAAGAAGCTGGAAGAAGCAATTGGTTTTTGCATTTTGCTTAATGAACAACTTGTTGATTAATTCTTCATTTAAAATCTGTTGTTCAATTAGTCAACTTATAATGTGTGGTGCAGGACAAAATCTTACCTTTTTCTGGAGGAGGCAGTGGAAGATGAAGATGAACATCCCTTGCAGAGTGTTGAAGATGGTGAAGAGGTAAGCCATAACAATGGACGATTCATTGAGGAAGAACAAGCCAAAGGACCATGTGAGCCCCATCAGACAAAGTAGGGCAAACGCTCCCAACACCCACGACCTGCAAAAGAGAAAGAAGAAGTATTAACTATTGAAACTAACAAAGTTGCAGTCGATTTTATCATTGCATGGTTTGATGTTTCTATGCTCCAGGACAGCAGCTTGTTAAAAAATATATATTTTGGTTTTAGGATGAATGTGCATTCTGTATTTGACACTGAGTCAAAAAATATTTCCTTGGTCTTCCTTGGAGTGGTTGGCTAAAGAGACTGCAAACAAAGCAGGTTTTTCCTCGGAGGCTTCCAGGGAAGCTTAGAGGAAATAAGATAACTTCAGTTTCAATGATGATGGCTATTCTTTATTGGTATCACAAGAGAGAAGTGAGCCATGGTGAGGAGGGAAGAAATGGGACAACAGCTTGTCACTAAGAGAGGATCAACAGAAAAATGAAAGTGATGGCTGATTAGACTTTTTAAACAAGTATATATATTTTTTTCTTATTAATCAGACAAAGAGCAAGTAACTATTTCACCTTTTTTTCACAAGTTGTCATTTCACACAGAAACTAAATGCATAGAGGATTTGAGATAGACTCCCATTTACGACAGTTAATGAGTTTTTTTTTCTTCCTTTCACACATTGTCTCTCTTTTTGAGACAATGTGTGAAATCCAGCATCCACAAATGTGGGCTTTTTGTGTGCTAAAAAACAACTACCAGAAAGCCAATTCAATGCCTTGTTTTGCACCAGAATCAGAATGTCTGCCTAAAAATCCCACATAAGATAAGTTATCCTGCTCTCAAACATTGTTGAATAAGAATCCAGGCACAGAAATGGAGAGAGGACCTGTCTTTTCAGCGAGCAAATGCAGCCCACTTGAAGCGGAAAGATGAGGGAGGGGGCTTTTTCCATTTTACCATCTTAAAATCTACAAGGCATGCGGTTGAAGCAGTCTTCCAAAGAAGCCCGTAAACTATACCAGCATAGGAGCAAAAACATACCAAAAGGTCAGAAATGCAGATGTGAAGAAATAAAAAAGGCAATACAACCCTGCGTAGTGCAAATAGTGAAATCATAAAATGAACTAAAAAGGCACCGTCTATACGAAGACAAATAAAATCTAAAAGGGATAAATATTGGTCCTGTCGGGGTTAGGAGAACAGGAAATCAAATAAACGTGTTGGTCAAATATGGATTTTACAATTCCAGGAGGGAAGCAAAAGCCGTAATAGTGCATATTACCCCCACCCCCTACTAAACACACCCACACAGTCTCAGAGTAAGCAAACCACAGTGTGGCCACCTAATCTCCTAGAGTGACACCCCTCACCTGATACCCCCCAACCTGGACGAGTCGGGTTTCATGGAGGTGGAGTGCTTCACCATCTTGAACATCGTCACCACCAGGAAGATGACATTGACCTGTCAAAACAGAAGCATATCAGGGTTAACAGACTGCACTTAGAAAGGCATCCAATTCCTGTAGCGGACAGCGGGTGGAGGAAGTACTCAGATTCTTTACTGTAGTAAAAGTACTAATACAGCACTGAATAAATACTCCCTTACAAGTAAAGATCCAGCATTGGAATGCAAAAGTATAATCAGGAAAATGCGAAGTATTAAGCAAATTAAAATAAAACTCAATGTAGAAAATGTCTCATGTGTGTGTCATACTATTGTATGTATTGTATTGTATTGTATCATTACATTATTATCACTCATTCATTGATGGGTAAGCAACATTTAGTGTAGTTTAGTGTAGTTTGGTTGAGGTAGAGCTCATTTTTTTATAATTTTTCCACTCATTTTCAGATTCATAAATTTCTATTAGAACATGTTCAAATAGAAACATGATGAACTTAAAAATGGTCTTTTAATGGAAACAAATAGAGTGTGAGTGGAAACCAGATGGAAACCAACAACGGCAGGGGGGAAAGATGGAAGAAAAAGGAGTGGTTAAGAAGACAGAAAGAGGCTTTTAGATCACAGCTTAGAGTAACTTTTAATTATTTATTTAAATAATTAAAAATAAAAACTGCAAGTATTCACATTTCAGAATCAGGTTCCATGAAATGTCTGGAATCTCTGCATCAAAAATGCCTTAAACTATAATGAAATCTGTCAATAAACTAATCAATTAATTGATTCATTGACTAATCAATTAAGCTGTTTTGATTATTATAATAACAAACAATCATATTCTATAAGCTCTTCATGTGTTCTTAGCCAAATAATTGTAATGAAGTAATATGTACAATATTTCCCCTCTGAAATGTAGTAGTGTCTAAGTACAGCACTTGTGTTAATGTACTTGGTTACATTCCACCACTTGTTGCTACCACCTGTGGTTATGTTTTATTGACTAAAAATATTGATTAATCTAGAGGCTCTACAGTGAGATTCAACACCAGCATTCCTTTACCGGGAGGAATATAAAAATGTATCAACTCGGTGCAGATCTTACAATAACACCAACTTCCAAAAAGACAAAAACAACAGAGGTTAACTTATTTGGTCTACTTCATATAGCTTTGGCCTTCAACATTAGCTGCATTGAAAGTTTCTTGTTTTGTCTGACATTACAGTCTATCCCTAAGTGCAAATCCTCATAGTGTATTGTACAAGATGGAGGCCAAACAGACCTGATGTATTGCAGACCAAAGACCCAGAAAATACAGAAAGAAAAGAACAGAGTTCAGTGCCATATTAGAAACAATTTTTACTGAAGCCAGGAAACACATTTAAGTGATTCAAGCCATACAGTACAGGTTTACATTCTTTCAGGATGTCTCTTTTAAGCACCAGAGGCCAGGGCCTGTCGCCACCGAGGGAAAAGGAAGAGATTGCTTCAGTTTGCCCTGATACCATATTAGAAATCAAAAACAAGTATATGTCCGGATGTTTGTTATTAAAAAAAATTCTATTCCTTATCTGCTCTGAGCGTGCATTTTGAAAGCGTGGCCAATCGACTGTACATGAAGGAAAATATACAACAAAAGTATGAGCTGGCAAGAAAACAAAGCGTGATGATCTCCATATAGTCTCAGTTGATCAAATATTTCATTTTAAATTCTTAAGCAAAAGGATCCTGATTATTTCCCCATATGGATGCATTTTGAAACACTGCAAGGCAACAGAAAAAAATGGTCTTTTAATGGAAACAAATAGAGTGTGAGTGGAAACCAGATGGAAACCAACAACGGCAGGGGGGAAAGATGGAAGAAAAAGGAGTGGTTAAGAAGACAGAAAGAGGCTTTTAGATCACAGCTTAGAGTAATGCAGAGTTTTGTCTCTCAGCCACTTGGGCCGTTTTACGTCTGCATGAGTCGAGTGGCTGGAGATGCATTTAACACAGCCGCAAGTGATGACACAGATCCAATGAGACAGACAGACGGACAGGCAGGGAGGCACTCTGCAGAAAACTGAGGCCTACTAGATATGGACTCCCACCTCATGCCCGATCTCTAAGGGGCCGTCCTCCACAATATTAAGGTCTCTTACTTCTCTGCCAAATACAGCACAAAAAAACAATGCTGCTAACGCAGCATTTATCCCAGTTTCTGCATGTATTTATAGTCTATGGACAGATTTACATGTGTGTTGCCATATACGCCTATGTGGATATGCGTTGAGTGTTTGTTCATGGCTGTGTGCATGCATTCCTGCATGCATGTGTGTGTTGTGGGTGTGCATTGAGAACACCCAGTGCACCACATGAAATATTAAAAGGTGAAGATGGAGATGTCCATGTGCTGGGATTGGCTGGGGACGTGTCATGATCCTCAACAGGGCTATGAGCTGTGGTAATGGTTGTCTGGCCCACCCTCATTACTTCATGTTCATCCCCCACACACACACACACACATCACCCTTGTTTTTCCACTGAGCAAATGACCTTCATGCCTGAGACAATTTCTCCTCTTGATTGCGAGAGGGGAGTATTCTCTAGATGTGCAGAAAGGACCAAACAGCTTTAAGCTGTGTCTGTGCACCAATTCTGATTTCAGAGGATTTCATAGCTGAGTGGACACTGATGTCCTCGTGTCAGCTATAATGGGACCACTTTCCTTTCATGCAAATTGATCTGAGAAAGCAGAGCTAAGAGGGTGCCAGTTCAGAGTGAGAGAAAGTCCATGAACTGTTTTCTATAAAGATTTTCGTTGAAGAAAAAAAAAGGTTATCACACGCGTGCACAACATTACAACTTACCACAATTATGAAGGTTACAGGTCCAATGAAGCTCCAGATGAAATGGTTATCAACCCTCAGCCAGCACCTACAGGGTGCAAAAGATGATATTCAGTTCATTAAATCATCTCAGTGCCAAAACAAAGTTGTGTCACATCGATTAGGGCCCAGCAGAGCTGGCTGGATGATAATACGCCTCAGCAACAGAATAGAGACTCCTCTGACCACAGAGAAGAAAACCCGGCCATGAGGGAGCGCTGGCCCCATGCCATAAGAAGCTGCAGTCTAAAAAGCAGCGGTTATTGGACTCATGACTTCACAGTCTACAAATGTGGGAGGTCTGACTCTGTATACCTTAGATTCTGAACAGTAAACAATGTATTGTAGACAGTTTATCACCAGGAAACAGAAATGAAGTAAAGACTACAGCAATAAAATGGAGTTTGAATAAAGCATTGACTTGAATTCCATAAATTAGAGGTCTGCAGTTTTACAAAGCATAAAGCTTGCTGCTTGGATGAAGACCAGCAGATAACTATATGAACTTTGAACTGACAAGGGTGGCAATTATCCACATGCAAAGAATAAAAACCCAGCAGGCCAGTGCAACTAGCCAGCACATTTATTAATGATGCAGCATTGCTCACAGCCTCTTGAAATTTCAGTGACAGGGTTTAAATTTACCAGGGCAGAAGTGGACTACTCTTTGTGATATTACTATCATTAGCACATACATCCATGCTGATGGGGAGAAGGGATGACTAATACTCCTAATTTTTATCCCACAAAAGAAAAATCTCTACAAAGATGTCACACTTACGCCCGCTGTGTGCCGTAGCTTCTATAGTCGATGGCTGCTGAGATGCCCACAACCACTACCGGAATGAGGTACCCGGAAACATAGTAGTACTTCCTGCGTGAGAACTCGCTCTCGAAAACCTCAACCAGCATGAGGTACAGCTGCACGCCCTCCAGACACATCCAGGCAAACGCAGCCAGGAAGCAGAAGTGGAGAGCGCCGGCGATGATGGAGCACACCAGCTGACAGGAAGATACATGCAGACATTATGAAGGTAAGGGTTGTTCCTAAGAATAGTTTGTTTAATTATTATTATTATTATTAATAATAAGAATAATATTATTATCATTATTATCAGGTGGAAAGAAACACTGTTTCAAATGAATGCTAACATTGCTTTGTGTCTGCTGGTTGTGTAAAAAGGCAACTGCAATCACGATAGCCATAACACCTTTAATAGGTGATAAAATGGATTTTTTTAAACATATTTACTGCATCGTTAATTTACTCAACAACTCAGAAATGAGATTACAGTATATGTGAAAATGCACATATGGTAAAAATATTAACGTTAAAAAAAAACCTCATCCTGAGTGAATTTTTTACTGAGTCAGCATCATAGACCTTTAAGTGTTAAACAAGCAGATACAGAATATTTATTAGGTATTTTAATCCAATTTTGATTTTTGCTAAATGTGCAGCCAGTTAAAAGAATATTAAAGGACACATTGAAGTATTTAAAGGTTAACCACAGCAGATGAGGCTATCCATCAGCAGTATAAAGGTTAAAACTGTCTGGAGTACAATTTCCATGGTACCTTTGCTTCTGTCATGTTGATGCCCACGAGGTAGACAAGCTCGCCGATGAAGAGGTTGAGGCAGAGATTTTTGTGAATGGTATTGCGGTCGCTTTGCAAACCTCTGAAGAAGCAGAAGGTGAAGAGGCTGATGGCCAGGCAGACGAGGGACACGGCAATACCCATCCGTGTGATAACGGTGAGAAGAAGGTCGTAGACGCTCCCCTCCCCCTACAGAAAAACAGACATTGTCTTAAATAGCCACATTCCTATATGGACATTAAAGCAAATTTTGCTGAATGTGATCATTCCTCCTGTTCATATTGGGCATTTAAAAAAAATCCCACCCTAAGGCACTTTCAATGGAAGAGATGGAGGACAAAAAAACACAGTTTATGTGAGACGTATAAATATTTATACAATATTTGAGTCTTTTTGGCACAAAATCCCTCTTTGTGTTTCCATAGTGTTTCCCTGTAGAGCTGAAGTGGAAGGAGACAATATCTTTGTAAAATATCCACTTGACTTGACTAACTCAGACTGTTTAAAGGTCCCATGTCATGGTGCTTTTTGGATGCTTTTAAATAGGCCTTAGTGGTCACCTAACCTACCATATCTGAAGTCTCTTTCATAAAATTCAGCCTTGGTGCAGAATTACAGTCACTAGAGCCAATCCCACAATGATCTTTCCTTAGTATGTGCCATTTCTGTGTCTGTAGGTTTTGAGGAGGAGAGAGGGGAGGCAAGGTGGAATCTGGGGTTATGGCCTTGACCAACTCGCATTTGAAAGCCATGATTTCTCTCTCTCAAGGGCGGGACAAATTCTCTGGGTGGGAAAAGCAGAGAAAGGGGAGGTAACCTTGCCCCTTATTCCTCATAAAGAGTAAGATTCCATATCAGCCCATCTGAGCTTTCATTTTCTCAAAGGCAGAGCAGGATACCCAGGGCTTAGTTTACACCTATCGCCATTTCTAGCCACTGGGGGACCATAGGCAGGCTGGGGGAACATGTATTAATGTTAAAAAAACTCATAAAGTGAAATGTTCATGCCATGGGACCTTTAAGCCTCATATTAGCTTCAGGGAACCTATCCTTTAACATGATCGTACCTGATGAGATTTGGCACTGAAACCGAACATGCTTAGATCACATTATGGGGCCCATGTGGCAGAAAGCGACATCAGCTTAAAAATCTGCTACAACGAACCGCAATCATGTGATGTGGGTTCCCTTTTTTGAGGTCATATCACTCTGTTTCCGAAGATCTAAAACTGAGCGTGTTTCAAGATGGGCACCAGGCAAATGTGAAAATAGCAGACTTGACCATACAAAATATCACTCAAGGACATGTTGGCCTGAATTTGAGGCAATTCCTCCTGTGATATTTGTAATTTTATTGAGGGCAGGAGTTGCAGTTGAGGTGATGTGTAAGGAATTGGTGTGAGGCTAAGCCTAGCCTCGGGGCTCTGCTTTCAAGCTGTGGTTAAGGTTGAGGTTAAGACAGATGACAGGGACAGAGTTCATGAAATGGGACATAGTATTAAACAAACCACAAACTTATCCTCCACATTTATTACTGGCTAGGTCCTCGCTACACATGCTATTTATCATGTAATTGGATTGTAATTGCATTTCGCGACCAAATGGATCCTACACCACTTCAAGAGGTGGAAACACAAGTTAAAGCTAAGGGTAGACTGTTTCCCATAATTCTCAGGGAACATACGCATGAAGGAATATTAGACACGGACCATAGGTAAAATATAATTACCTCCGATGATGGTACAGCACTTCCTATCCTGATCCACAATCTCGCTCTTTAAAAGTGACAGCCCTCACCCCTTTTCTCTACCTCCTCCCCCACCCTTACCTTCTCCTCCAGCAATAATCTAATTATCTCCACTGAAATGGCATTCTTGTTCTTGCCGAGAGTGCACAAATATGTCAGCAAGACAGAAGAACAGGTAACTGAGACACAAAAATAGCTTGTGCAAACCACAAGTAGGGGGTCACCTACCACATTTCCCTGATGAGCCATGAGGATGGCGAAGTTGGTCAAGTGACTGCAGGAGCAAGTGGTGTGGCTCTTGTTGGTTTCCAGCAGTTTACAGCCCTGAGTGGACCAATATCCCATCATGCTCCGCTCTGAGTAATTCCAGAAGGAACAGTTGGGATTGTAGTAGTGCTCCTTCTACAAAAACACATACGCACAGAGAAAAAGATGCTTAAACATACAGTATATTTATATATAACATGTGCAGCTAAATCCTTAATTGTACACAAACACACCTTGAATATTTCATATATCTAAGTGCAAGAAACAGGATGTCAATGTACCTGATGTGTAGACTGTGCATACGTGTCCTTTACCAGTTAGTATATGTGCAAGTAAAGTTGATTGACTACATGATGGAGATCCAAATAAAGAAATAAAACAGAATCTTAATACCTTGAAATGTGTGAAGGGTTACTATGGCAGTTTCCAAGCACAGAAAAATCTCAACTTGCTTCTCTAAATTTAGTAGTCTCACCACCACCTATGACACACCGGAAATATATAGATGCCATCTCTTTACTCCAACAGTTTTTCTACAACAATGATCCATCAAAGCGCTGCAATTGCCCTTCACTACAAAAGCTTTTGCAGCTGTTTCAGTATTTTAACAGCTCAGCTCTACAGTGTGGTCTGGGTGAATCTCAGGAGGAGGCTTACATCCAAGTGCTCCAGTGTGAAGATCACAGGGTCGGCCACAAACACACGGCTGGACTCCTTGGTGATAGAAGCTGACAGGATGTGCGAGTTGACTGTGAGAGAGAGGTTGCGTTTGTTTATATCCCCCATTCCCCTCAGTGTGGCATTCTCGGTGCTGAGGAACTGACCCAGGTGTTTGTAGAGCACAAATACCAGCTTGGCCACACCTGCAACCGGCAATAATACAATCATCAGGCATACAGAGGGAGCATAAACAAGTGAATTACAAATAATTTCTTTTGTGAAAATAAAGATATTTATTCAATGTATGAATGCACTTAAAGGAACAGTTCCTTAGTATGAGAACAATGCTCACAGACTTTCTTGAGTTAGTTGCAAAGGTTGATACCACTTTCCTACATTTTTTAAACTTTAGAATTAGCGCATAATCATCTAACTCTGATTAAGAAAGCCAACAGGTGTGTTTCCCAAACTTCACCAAAAGAAATATCTGATGTGACAGCCCTCACCTCCATTGCACAAAAGACAACTAACTAAACACGTTTTACCTCACCAGTCAATTGCTGAAACAACCCAAAAAAAAGAAGAAGCTGAAAATGAATCAGGATTAAATGTTTTTGTAGCAACTATGTTTTACTCACCATTTTTGCTGTTGACTTTGACCGTGTTGGAAGAAAGCTGAAGAGACGCTGCACCCTTGCTTGTCTGAGGAAACCTGAAGTCTTGCACTTGACCGTCGGTGCTTAACACGTACACATCCAACACTGTGCGATGAGGGGAATGAGAGAGAGATAGCAATAGAGAGACGATTACTCATTGGCGCTACATAGTGTTTAATTGTGCTCTAACGCTAAGACCCAGCAGGGTATGTGTAAAGACCTTAGGTTCATTGTACTAGAAACAGAATATAATCTCATTGGCAAGGCCCTGTAGAGTGCTATTTACTTTTTAAAAAAAACATGTCACTAAGCTGTTGGTTAGCATTGTGAAAGCCTCATAGGCAAGAGCAAAAGAAGAAATAACAACAAGGGCGGTGACAGAAGATTAGCAAATGCAAGCATGCAGCCTACTGCAGCATGAATGTCAAATATTCATAGGATCAAAAATATCATTGAGCTTTTACTTTTTCTCTCCCTTGTGGGTTCAGATAACTCTGGGCTCGACAAGCAAATCTCTGAAAATCTTTCAAATTCCAGCAGCCCCACTCGCCGGTTTGCCAGCTGCCGGGTGGTGCTCCCTTTGATGTGTGAAATTACTGAAGGGTCAGGAGGACACACTCCCTCCCGTCAGAAACGGCCAGAAACGGCCTCACTTCCTTAGATAGATGGCTTCTGACAGACGGAGATGAGGAATTGTTCCCCCTGTCTAGTTTCAAGCTCTCTCTTTGCTCTTCCTGCCCATTCCCTTGTCTTGGCCTTGGTGCTTGCCTGGAGGTGCAGTTTTGGCTTTGACAAACTGCTAATTAGGACCAACAACCACTTTCACATTTTTTCCAACTCTTCAAGGGAGGTCAGGTTTTATGTTTCTTCATATGGCTGTTTTCATGTTTCCCCGCTAGAATATTTTCTCTAATGCACAAATAAGCGAGAGTTTTAAAAGCTTATAACAATTGCCTCAATGCAGTGATTAAGTAGCCAATATACAGCATATTGTACAATGTAATAAACAGTTCTTTTGGTAGAGAGGGAGCAACTAGTCCTTATCAGCTTAGTTAACTACCACTTAATGGGAAAGGCTCGGAGTGAACAGATAGAGTGCTGTATGAATGGAACAATGCCATTCAATTGATTTCTTTGTTTTCCCCCAGAGGTCTAGACAGTTCATCTTGAAGCACACATTCAATGAGGTGACTTTACTATGCAAGAAAAAGATTAAAAACCAATGAGGTATAAGACAAAAAGGGTGAGTAAGAGACCATAACCGTAGCAAGAGAGAGCTGTGAGTAGAAATATGACTGAATGATAATCAATCTTGCTAATAACTGCCTGTGAGAATATGTATTTGTGGACATATTTGCTATTTTTAGATACATCTTTTATTGTGACATCAGCTGATGTGGCCATTTCTGAAATCATATTGTTCTTGGGGAATAGCTAAAAAAGAATTACCCTGAAGACAAATGTAACAGTTTGAAACAATTTTACTGAGATGTGGTGCACAGACAAAAGAAAAATAACCATCAGCATCATACATTGTCACTGACAGATGTGTACCTGTAGTTTTGGTTTGTTTTATAGTTATTGGAAAGAAACTTACTGATATTCTCTGCGGGCACTTTTACGATCGCCGGCTCGATTAGGTTTTCTGCAAGGACAAACGCCCCTTCCTCCAGGGTATCCAGTAGCATTGTGGCGGCATGCGTTTGTTCCGTGGAATTCATGTCTTTCCATGATTTCAGAGCTTCTGGCCTCAGGAGGTTGTCAACAGTGTCCACAATTGCCTGTATCCATGGAGACAAGTAAAATGTCAGCTTGCTGTTTCCTCCCATCATAACTTCAGTTTAATAACAAAAAGCAGGGACGAGGCAGCAAATGATAAAAAAAGGCATGCATGGCCAACAGTGACAGCAGCAACAATGACTTACACTGGAATTTCAAGATCACTCTGACTAAAGAAACGAGGGTTCAAGAAAGTCAAGGGTAACTAAAATAATAATGATGATAAAAAATGCATTATGTATCGTTTAATATTCTGTTTACGAAAAATAAGCCTAATCAAAGGAAGTCTCTTTTGGACCAATTTTTTTTTTTAGAATTATGTAAAAATGCTTCAGGGGCAGAGGAAATAGAAACCAAATGTTTTTTGTTTTTTTACATTCACTGGATTAAACTGTATACAATGGTACTTTTTGCAATTCCTGGTTTTGATTTTCCAAGAGAACAATTACCACCATGAACAATAGTATTATTTTCTTAACATGATCTGCCCACAATGGCCTTGGACACTATTATCCTAGAGGAAATGGGCATTATCATGAAATCCATGTCCAGAGTGGCAGTCTGAGTCAAGATGGGGGAACATTTCTGCTTGTTTTTAACGGCGATCCTTTCATTTCCTGCTTTCTGATAAGCGGTAAGTAAGCAAAACATTCCACATAACCCACACCAGTATCATATGTTGATAAAACAAGAGTTTCCTTTGACCCTGGAAGAGTTCATGACTCCTGCCTTACACACAACATCAGCAGCTGTAAGATTCAGAATCTAGCTCAAGCCTTGGTGTGGTAAATCAGAGTGACAATTTAACCATAGGTGCCATTAACCACAGCAATGCCCACCACAACAACAGTAATTAACCACAACAAGCCCTTGCTCACTGTACCAATTAGCCACAGTTGTGATTATCCAAAACACTAATTGACTACAGACAGGATTATCCGTTTGCCTTGAATAACAAGAAAGGGGATCAACCAAAGTTTGCACCAATATATGATTAACCGCAACGTTTAACCAATGAGCTCATATCAACCACAGCGATGATGACTGTATCCAGACACAGGGCTCTCAGCGTGTCTTTATATCTCGAGCCGAGCACAGAAATCAATCTTTGTGGCTCTGACCTTGCAGGCAACTGGAAGCTGTGACTATGATGGCTATGACTAAGTCTCTCTCTCTCTCTCTCTCTCTCTCTCTCTCTCTCTCTCTCTCTCTCTCTCTCTCTCTCTCTCTCTCTCTCTCTCTCTCTCTCTCTCTCTCTCTCTCTCTCTCTCTCTCTCTCTCTCTCTCTCTCTCTCTCTCTCTCTCTCTCTCTAGGACGGAGAGGAGTGGCCATTACAGGGTTGTAACCATTACAACCAGACAGACACCCCCGGTGAGCCATCCTCAAAGGACCCACGAATCCAAAAGGAGAATAAAAGGTCGTCTGTCTTTAATTTGTGTAGCACAGAAAGAATCTGTGGTCATACTGAATCCTCCTTAATTCTCGCCTGCGAGGAGGTCACTTTACAAATCACATGGGTGCTTCTACAGGAGCCCCCATAGCTTACTTTAGCTAAAGAAATGAAATGAGCTTGGCAAACAGCTCTGACTTCCATCAGCAACAGCAAATCTGAAGTCACATCTAGATTATCTAAAGCCTGACAACAGAGCCAAGAGGAGGTGCAGAAGTCTAGTTTTCTCTCATACCACTTGAATTACAATATGCTGAAAAGTTATTATGGATGTTTTCCTCAAAAACTAAAAATAAATAATAAAAGACCAACACAGCCTACCACAGCTTTAATGTAGCAGTGAACAAAATCTTGATGTTTGGCAGGTGTAATGTTTACCGTGTTCGCCATCTTAGTGTAGCCTGTTAGCATGCAACATTTGCTAATTAGCACTAAACATAAGGTACAGCTGAGGCATAGACATATATACCGGTACGTAGATCCCGCACCGCTGCTGTTCAATGAAGCGATCGATGTGGCCTCCATATTGGTCCATAGTGGCCGTACCTCCTAATGTTTGTCTATCAAGGCAAGTGGTCTATCCATAATTAAAATCATAATTTCTTTCTATTATTGTTTTAGTTTGCTTATTTTTGGCTTTTCTTTCGCATAAACATCCAAAAGCAGGACAAAAGTATATGCTTTTCTATGACTCTTTATGGTCAGAACGGGTCTTACTCCTGACCAAGATGGCAATGGCGGCAGAGACGCATCTCACCAGCCGGATGCGGCATCTACGTAGATATATCTATGCCGCTGAGGATGATGAAAAGTCATGAGTTTTGCAGTTTGGACAAATTACGTTTTTGATCTAATCACAGCACTAGATGAGCAGTTAAGGGTTATTGTTCAAAGTTACAATTCATCCTGAGGGGGACGCAAATGTCTGCGCCACATTTTATGGAAATCCATCCAATAGTTGAGATATTTTACGCTAAGGGGAACTCCACCAAATTTACACATCAAAGTCTGTTTACAGGTCTTGGGGAGTACTACTGCATATCTGAAATAATTTGTACAAAGCATTTGTGTCTCCAGAGGGAGTGGTGCAAAGTGTGATAAATTACCTCACGTGATGTCACTTGAGTCATTATCAGGTGGGGCAGAACTTTGTAGCCCACTCCTCATATGTGCCTCAGACTAGCAGCCCAAGGCTACATTAGTTGCATAGTTGCAATTACTTGCATAACATGCCCAAATCTCTGCCTTAACTGTTGGCAGTTGTGTATTGTGGGTAATGTAGGTGCCAGGTTTTAACAAGGAAGAACCACGCATTGAAATAAAAAGATGATGGTTCTAGTTCTGTCAACCCTCAACCTAGAGGAAAAGTCAGGACATCATAAAATACATTAGGATTTATCCTCTGGGCACCATGAATGTCTGTATAAAATTTTATGTCAATCCATCCTACAGTTGTATATTTCAGTCTGGACCAAAGTGGCGTACTGACAGACTCGCCGACATGACCATCCATAGAGCCATGCTACTAACACAGCTAAACAGGCATTCTTTAAATCAGCTGAGGAAAATGTCACACTCTTTTGAAGTGAAAACAACTCAACTTTATATGCCCCCTGAGCCACTGAATTGTGTTATGCCATGCAAGGCATCTCCTCCCCAGTGTTAACACCATGGCCTTGTCTTTCAGCAGAACCTAGCTGAGGAAATATACTCCGCACAGCAGAGGAAAGGCAAAACGTCTGGAGGACGGATAAAACACGGCTGCAAGGGATGAGGAGACTTTTTTGATAAGGGGACAAGGGAGACTAAACATTGTACAATGTAAGCAAGTGAAAATTAAGCACACTGCCACTTTGATCACACTTCTGGCTGACAGGGAGACGTAATTACGACCATGGGAAGGCAATTATTCACACAACGTATGAAGAGCCGACAAGAGACGGAGAGAGAGGAAGATTGGAGGAGGAAGAAGGGGAGAAGAGGGAAAAATGAAGAAAGATGTACAAGTGATAGCACACAGAGGAGGGGAAACAAGACAAAGACAGGATGATATTAACGGTGGCATCTTCAGACAGACTGAATGACGGAAGAAAAGACAGCGAGTCAGACGAGGAAGCAGCCACATCTTGTAAAAGCAGTTCACCAGGCACATACTGTCACAAGACAATCATGGACATAAAGACAGACAGTGCTGCATGCTGCCGGTCAGGGGTTAGGGATTGGGGTTCAAAAGCAACACGGAAAGCCTACAGTAGTAGTTATACCTTCATGTACGCCCTGCATGTCTTCTCTCTTTTTTGAAGCTTTTCCACACAACAAGAGGATCAAGCACAAAAGACAGATTGTAGAAAGAGGTTGTAAAAACACAGGAAGCATTAAATCATGCCACGCACTTACCATAAAGTACAGAATTAATGAAAAGAAAGAAAGGCACAGGTCTATAAACCACAACCTTGAAATGATCCAACAGCTCTAAATGCTTTTCAGGGGAATTCTAAATATGAATCACAAAATAGTGAGGGGAAGGGATGAGAAATGCGCAGTAGTGTGGAGGAAAAAATGCTGAGACTAGATTCTGATGCTCCCCATTAACGATGCTTTAAAATACAATGAGAACATAAACAATGAGGGATGGGGTCATTTGTATTTCATGGCATGGAGAGCAAAATATAGTAGCTATTTTGTAGAACCCTTTGTGTTTGTAGTTACCTTCACCTACCTAACTGAGTCAAAGTGGAGATAATCACATACTGTAGGTGTCACAACAAAGAGATACAATGTTCCTTATATCCCAATTACAACTGCCACATCATAAACACATTTTCTTCAACTAAGACAAGATTGCTGCCATAGACACCACCATTTACCACTTGTCAATTTGTGGGAAAGGGCTGCGTGCAACTTTAAGAACCATACCAGTGTTTTAGCTCCTTGAACACAAACCATGTGTGTATGATTTCTAATAAAGAAGACACTATAAAAAGACAATGGAACTTGCAAAGCCACGGGTATGGTGCTTTAACTTGTGTCATTGTTGCTTGTCATCAGCCAATCTCACGCTGTTGTTGTTGTGATGTACAAGTCAGTGAGAAACCTGGAAGCTCTTATCTTCACATGCGTAACAGCAATGCAGCTGTCTTGAACAAAAAGGCACAAACAACGGGCATCATTTCGGTGAAAATAACCTTGTTTACAGAACAACTGCTGTCAAGAAAGTCTGAATAATAATGTAATTTTGTAACTGTCACTCATCTCTTCATGAGACTGCCTGCAGCTGAAAGATGTAAGTAAGTCTTGGGCCTACTCTTTTCTTGACAAATGCCTGCAGAAGCTCCAGGAGTGAGCAATTCCACACTTGTCAGCAATGAAGTGTTATTCTTTGTGTTGGTGGGGGGCTCATGGCCATTAGCTCCTTTAAGGTAGAACTACCAGGTGAGTCTGTGTTTCCAAAGCCGGTAATTACCAGGAAGTTGCAGAGGAATGAACTTCCCCTCAGGGCCAGACCTGCCTTCTTAGCCACTGAGACTGTGTGTGTCCATGAATGTGTGTGTGTGATTACATGTGCAGGTTTGTGTTTGTGTGTATTGGTAGGCGTCCTGCTAATAAATGTTCTGAGTCATGCTGACACAGAGTTGGGGCAAAAGGGGAATGAAGTTTATGCTAAACAGGAATTTCACAGTACCTTGTTGAAGCTGCGACCAGCTGAGTCCTTCTCGCTGGGCCTTAGCTCCTGCAGCTGAGCATCCAGGATATCCACGAGCTGCTCCATCAGGCGCACCGAGGAGCTGACGTCTCCGGCAAACACCGGGCCCTGTGTGTGTCGTGCCAGCTCATTGGCTAAATTAGCAGCATTTTCGCCACTTCGAATCTAAAAACAGCAACGGGGAAAACAAGGGGGTGTCAGTGAAGCGTCATTGAAGAAGCCCTGAGATGGTTCTGCAAGCTGAAGCTAAAATAATGAATCCCACACACTCCAGAGTCATAATCCATTGCTTGTTCAGAAGGAAAGAAAGGCATTGTGTGCAGAATGAATATAAACACTGGGATTGAAAACAATAGCATACCTGTAACACACAAGCTGAAGAAACTTTGTATTCTCATGTGTGATCAGTATATTCTACCAATTATTTGAAATTGTTGCCAAACAACCCCCCAACCGGCCTTAACTGATCTGAGCATATATAGACAGTATATACTATATATACACACTTATAGTCATGGTATTAGTATACAAAAATCAATTAACTTCCATTTTGTACTAAGAGAAAATAAAGCACACACACACACACACACACACACACACACACACACACACACACACACACACACACACACACACACACAAAGAGAAAGCTAATGCAGTGTTAATGTCATAACATACAGGCCATAATTATGAGTTACTAAGTGGAACAACATGCATACCACTCAGATTCCAAAGTTTAATTCTGAGTTGGATGTATCATTTTTGGCAGCTGGGATTTCTCCAACTCAACAAAAGAACAACTACAGGAGTGTCATGTGGCATGATGGCTGCAACACCACCAATGTTGGCAATAATATCTAAATAAAATTCAGTATCAATGCTAATACAATCAATTCAGCCAAGTAAACCGTTTGGAATCTCGTTTCACTTGTTAATGAGCAGCAAATATGTAGTAATAAAAACATATAACTACATTTCTCTTCTGCCACTACAAGGCTAACAATTGGTGTAACCAGCTTTGAATAATAACTGAGCATTCCTAAATTTGTAATAACATGCAATTTTCCCATTCTTCCCATAGAATGGATGCAGCATAGGTATGTTTTCAAGGAAAAAAATAATTATTTTTCAAGATCATTCTGAAGCTGTATGATCAACATCAATTTAATTTATTTACATCAATTTGAATGATTTGCATCTCAGAATAGCTTCTATATGAAAATAATGTTAACCACACACTTAAAAATTAAGCTGATTTGCTGTGGATACTGCCTGTTTCTTTTAAAGTGTTTCAGACTTTTCAAAAACCTGCATATAATTGAGGCATAGTTCTTGAGTTAGTCACGTCTACATTATCCAAAATGCCCACTGCAAGCACCCAGAAACCCTTTCTGAACCTGCTGTATGTGCAAGGTGTTTTTCTTAAAGAGAAATCTCTTCCTTAAAATTCAATATGTTATGCGTTTGTGTTGCATTATGGTCCTTTCAGGCTTCTGAAACTGTTTTCTGTGTGCGTCCATTAGATTTCTACCTGCATGGCAGTTGAACATCAAAGCAAAAAAAGTCAGTGAAGAAAGCAGCTCTGGGTCTTTGATTCTCAGTAACTGAATGCAGAACTTGGCATTTACTCCTGATAGCTCATTTCTCTCTGCTACCACACTGTATTTAAGCCACAAATAGCTGAAGTATTTTCATGATCTTTACCCTTGACCAGTTCTCTGCTGATATAAGAAAAACAAACTGAGCAAGCGAATGGTAAAACATTCCTACTAGATGTTTGATTTGATTTTACATGTTTGCTGCTATATTTTGTAATTGACACATTGCTGTTTTACCTTTTGTGCCACTTGAGTCACCCAGTGGGAGGTGCAGTTGCTGAGGTCTGGGCCTTTGGAGCACCAGGTCCCTGTCACAGTGCAGAGGAAGGAGGCAATGCCTGCAGTACCACACAATAAACACAACAGTTGGAAAGAAGCCAAAACCTTGCTCAAATACAGTTTTTTTCTGCTGATCACTCATTCACACCAAGTCTTTGGTGCAGGAAACTGTTTGGCAGGAACAACCACTTCCAACAATCTGAAAGGCTGCTTTGTAAAATTAACACAAATAAAACAGAAATAATTACGGAAGGCATACTAAAACACTGTCAGGTTCCTACATAGCTTGGACAAAACTGACAGAAACAAAACAGTGGAGTCTGGTTTGTTCTTGCCAAAAACATGTTTAATGCTATGCATGTCTAAATAAAAAAATAGTCCTAATGAGGACACCCCCCACTGACAACAGCAACAATATACTGTATTGTGTGTAATCCAAGACTCATTCCTTTTCACCCCCACAGTCAAAACATTGTCTCTTTTTAGCTTTCCTCCTCTAATGGCCCCACTTTATATTGACAGTTCTGTCAGTCTCTGTGATGAGGTGTTAAGGTATCTCATGAGAGATTCCTGTGTGAGTATCATTGTCAACTGAAGGGGTATAACAGCACAATGCTCCCCTTAGTGCTGACTTCCTACACTTCCAGAAGTTATATTAAATGTGAGACATAACTGAATATACTGTCTGAATGTAATTCATTAATTGTTCATCATCTTCACTATGTCTGTGCTCTGTTATGGATGTAAAGGGCAACAGCATTTGTATCTCTTAATGCACACAGCCTCAGTGGAGGCAATATGGAACAATATGAAAATAGTACACTTAGTAAATAGGCACACATAAAATGACAAGCCATTTAAACAGATTTTTGACAAGATCTCTGAAGCTTTGGCCCTGATTATTTGTATGCTGAAAGATTCTGAGATTCTATTTGAAATGCATACAAATACAAATAGTTGGCCTGGCACAATATGGTGAATAGCAGAAACATATGTACATGCTTGAACAATCAAATAGTAGTGACCTTATGCATTTCTGTTTCCTTGAAAAATCTGTGCATTGTAACTGGATTATTTTTATGACCCGCCACTGTTTTTGAAAATAACAACAATGACAGAAGCTGTAGTATAAGTAGTCCACGGATGTTCTATATATTGCTAGCATCCTGTAGGCACAACAGTGGATAGAAAAATGTTTAGATTTAGGTTTAATGGAATTGAGTGTAAGTTTAAAGAACATTTTACATAAAGTTACAACATTAGTATAATGTAGAGCGAGGCGGACATTACACCGAATACAATCCCAACAGGGTGATGCAGAACCCTGATGTTGGGTTTTCCCTACTTTTTGCCACAGCTGATTAATTAACCAGACTTCTTTTTGCCGATTTATGGATGTCCTCCAAAATGATCAGAACCAAGTATTCAACCAAGCCATGTAATAACAAACACTAACACACAGATAGTGGGCCTACCTCTGGTCCCTTTGGGGCAGGGCCTCTCCACAGTGCTTCCAGTGTGGGTCTGGGGCCAGTCGATGGCTCTCCTCCGGGTCGTCTCACAGAAGCGCCTGGGTGTTGGTGGCAGCTCAGGGATGGTGGGTTCTGCTGTACCTGAGCCACGATTGTCTTGAAACGGATCCCTCCCATCTCTTGGATCTGCTCCTGCTACAGTGGTGTCGCCCTGACTCTTCACAGTGGACACAGCGGTGGTGGTGACCACAACAGTCTTGGGTATGGATGACGAGAATGAGAAATCTTCACTGGTTGGCACTAGAGTGAGAGAAGAGTGAAGCTGTTAGAGCTTGAGTCATAAATGTTCTTGCTTTGAACTCCCATTTTTTTCCAGCAGTAAGGGAAGTGCAACTGTTCGGAGTCCAGTGGCTTGTTGGTATTGCTAGAGTTACTGCTGCCCATAATTCCTGGAAATTAAAAGCTTTATGCAGCTCAACACATCTATCTCTTGCTATTTTTAGTTTACTTAAGCCCGTAATAAGACAAGCAGTGCTGGTCGGGCATCCTTTGACAAAACACTGATTTCCTTCTAACAGAATCACTACCTTGGGCTGATTAAATGTCAACAATAAAGACAAAGCCTGTCTGCATTTTACTTTTTTCTGCCTAGTTCATCACTCTCACTTTGATAAAGCTAGTGTGAAGAAGGAGAACTGCACTGCTCCGAGCAAAAAACATACATCAGCAATAATGTGATTCCACTGTATTCAATCCACGTCTACAATTCGAAGCAAATCTATGTGTAAATGTGTGCAAGCACGTGTGTAAGCGCGCTTGTGTTTGCTCCATTACTCAGGTGTGTTCCTGCTTAAAACCACAGATGGATAGCTGCTGCAGAGAGCCTGGAGATAGGAAATAGACAATAGACTAGGAAGTGAGGGCAAAAATAGGAAATCTATACATTGTATACAGTCTAAATAACCAATATGAATACAAAAAGAAAACAGTGAATGTTTGTATGTGCGTGATCATAGATTTTTTTACCCACAACCACCTGATTGTATTTAGAGAAAAAAGCAGCTTTCAACAATGAGGTCTGCTGTTGTGAAAGGCACTATAGTGTTGTCTTCATGATCCCTAGGTGCTTCTGGGAAAATGCAATATCATCCTATCTGACACTCCATCATCCAACACCTATCTCCATTTCCTGAGAGAAAACGGTGACACAAGCCTGCATTTCATGTTTCACACTAATCAGCCAGTCAAGAAAGTCTTTGCTTTTTCATTCCAGGGAAATATCTGTGTTTAATACAAAGCTGATATCTGGCGATGAGGTCTAGAGGCCACAGCTGGGAGGAAATAGTGTTCCTGTAATGCTTATTATTAAAAAAAGAAAATAAACCCCCAACCACCCTACAGTGTTGGCTGAGTTGTGACATTTTACTCAGTGACCTTTTCCCCTGGCAGGAACCCTAGCTAATTAACTTACACTCAAGTCATTGTGTGTGTCACCCACACATTCACAGGTTGGCCAGGTTGCATAAGTAACAGCTGACATGTGCGGTTAACACGAGCAGGAAGATATATGTTTTTTGGTAAATTGGTGGCCAGTGACTAACATGAGCAGGAGGTGCCAGGCTGTTGTGGCTGTGTATGGTTCTTCCACACGCTACCGAGGCTCCTGATTGTGAAATGAATAAATTGTTAAATTGCCAATATGTCTTGTTTCTTCAAACTTCAATCATTTAATCCAGCAAACACCAAATGTGTCAATGGCAGCATAAGCTGTTTGGCATTGGCAGAGCAGATTTGGTAAATTTTTCATGGGTGCAACCCACATAATCAGCGCTGTTGCTCATCCCACAAATGCATGTTCCTTTCAAATGGGGCACCATTTGAAAGGGAACTAAATGTTATGATGCCATCATGGCAGCCCTTTCCTCTCCCTGTTTGTGTGCATTGTCTGTTTGTTATCCCTCATGTTTCTTCCTCCTGTGTCTGTGAGTTGTGGATGTGGCTAAGTTTGCAAGCTGCGTCAGGTGAAGCCCATTCCATAATCATCCCCCAGCAGTACCTTAGGCCAGCTCTGTGATCTACTCATCGGCAGATCGTTCAGTCTATTAGCGTGGTACAGTTGTAACTCCTGGCTCCCTGTGTAATTCTGTTTTCTGGTCAACATGGTCAACGCCACAAACAAAAGACACTGATTCACTGGGCATGCTCTGGGGAGTGCACTGCACCACCACTGGATCCCTTTGACACCCCCTTGTCCCTTGCAATATTACTGTATGTTTATATTGTATAAATGTATCTTTATTAAATCACGCCTGCTTTAGGGTCCAACCTCCAGTGCCGTTCCATAACACTAAACAGTATTTTCAACAATAAAAGACTTATTGCCAAAAAGCATTAATAGCAAATAATCTACCAAACCCAAATTTCCTTCCTTTTTGTGCTAAGTTTATAAAGTACATTAAAGTAAATCTGATTGACTTTTTTTCCCAAACAAATAAGTAACTTTTTTTGAAAATATTCAAATATGTTGTGTACTGCCAAGGAAGATTTTTTGACTCAGGAAAAAAGAGATGATTCATAGGCTGACTCTGTTGATTCAATATACGCATATAATGCAATACAAGGCCAAGTATAATTGGGTTTGAGAATATTAAACCTCTCCATACCTGAGCAAACTCCTGCTTTTTACTGGCTAATATAAGCCCTAATATGCATCTGCCTGTAACAGCTTGCTTGCATCACCTGAATAACCTGCTCCTGAGACCACATTGCTCTAACTCTTGAGCTCAAAGCCCTCTACCACCCACACTTCAGCATAAATTATCATACCATACAGAGACATATTCTGCTCTGTCTTGGCATTTTTTTGTCACTGCAAATGCTTTTTTCTTTTAGCATATATTAACAATAGCAGTTTAATCACTTCAGAGATGCTGCAGTACATGTGATTTCGACTGGGATTTCTGGGATGTTGTGGTAGGCATTTTTCATCATTTTCTGACATTTTACTGATCATCTACTGATTGAGAAAATATTTGGCAGATTAAACCAAAGTGAAAATAGTAGTTTGCAGCAGTCCTAATTCCCTTAATCACTCACACAACCAAAAGGAGATTAAACCTAATGAGCTGTATAGGTTATGATCATTTTAGTTTTTGAAAAGTTCTGATTTTATTTCACAAGTAAATATGCAGAATAATGAAATCATATCAATTTAATTAGGAGGGGCACTGAGTTCTTGATGACGGTTTTAAAACCAGATACAATCTTTGTGGCTTTCAGTCAGAAAGTCTTGGGTTGTCAGAGTGTGATTGTAAAGGGAGAACATCATATTTATTTAATACTACATCAAGAAATGTCAGATGTCGAAAGCATATGTTGGTTTATTTGATGTCTCTGCCCCAATGCGCCCTACAATTTACTTTTGATTGCAAAAAGCAAATTCCCTTCCAGTGAGATCCTTGTGTCCTCTTATGGCACTCAACCAAGAAAGGGCTGCGCCAATTAGCTGCCATTTCTCTCAAGAGCAGTGAAGTCACTCTTTATGGGCAATCTGACACCAAAGGCATACTGTTGCCATATGCTGAATAATCCCTCTTGTAAATAATGGAAGAGTTTGAGATTGAACACTTGACAAATGGCTGTCACCAGAGTCAAAACCAGAGTGTGTAAATTAAAACAGAACTAAAAGAAAGGAAAACCATTATGCAAGATCATCAATCAAGACATCAGAGATGAAGCAGAATTAGTTTTATCACTTTATAGCCCCCAGAGTCATCTGCAAGGAAGATGACAAAACATATTAAACCATATTCAGATGATTGGTCTAGATATTCTGTTTGTCTTTGCTTTGGCACCTTACACTGCTGCACTAAAAGAACATTTTATCTCAAATTACACACACAGTCAGAGCAGTAAACATTATTTAACTGTCCATTTAAAAGCCAGGATAAATGGATCATAAGCCGTCTAATACCTAAAGAGCAATGGCAACTCACAGCCAAATCAAGCTCCTCTTAATTGGTTTACATTTTTAAGATAAATCAACTACAAAGCTAATTCTTCCAGTAAAATAACAAATAGACAGATATAGTTGAAAGGAAATATTGTATAGGCAGAGCTCAGTTATTAAAGGGTGAAAATCAATCAATGTGCGCTACAGTGCCCTTTCCTTTCCTTTGGAATTTGTCCTTGAACTGAAATGCACCAGATTGAGCTGAATACCATCTAAACGGTATGAAATGGTGAGCGAAGTTCCTATTGTCAATCCACATTAAAAAGAAAAAACCCAGCTGTGACAGTAGAGCAATAGAGCAAGGTAAATATAATGTATGGGAAATATAAGGCTGTAGCCAGCAACTGGTTAGCTTAGCTTAACATAAAGACAGGAAAACAGGAAACAGGGAAACCGCTAGCCTGGCTCTGTCCAAAGATGACAAAATCCAAGTATCAGTACCTGTAAAACTAACGCTATATCTTGTTTGTTTATTGCGTACAAAAAGTGTAAAAATTACAATTTACCGTTTTATGGTGGGTTATGTGCCGTAACATTTCCTGGCCAGGCACAGTTTCTTGCTGTAGTGTGGTTGCTTGGCAACTGTTCAGAGCTAAGACAACATCCGGAACATAACCCCCAGTAAAAAAAAGTGCACTATGTTTTTTGGATGAATTAAACAAGCAAGATGTAACGTGTTAATTAAGGTGTGGGGAAAGTTACTTGAAAAATGTAATCAATTACTTATTATTCATTGAAAAAAATAATTAATACTAATTTCTCAAAAGCAAAAGTAATCGTTTTATTATGTGTAGCCACCAAGAGCCTGGGTCTGTCCGAGGTTTCTTCCTAAAAGGAAGTTTTCCTCGCCACTGTCGCACTGTTGCTTGCTCTGGAGGGAACTACTAGAACTGTTGGGTCCTTGTAAATTCTGGAGTGTAGTCTAGACCTACTCTATCTGGTCTAGACCTACTCTATCTGTAAAGTGTCTTGAGATAACTCTTGTTATGAATTGATACTATAAATAAAATTGAATTGAATTGTAGAAATAAAAATAAAAAAACTGTTAGTCTACAATGTGGAGGTATTTACTGACCTAGAACAGCTAGCTTAAATGTTATCTGTAACTGTATTTTAAAAAAGTAATCAGGACATACACATTACTGAGTTATCAAATCAAATTCTATCAAAACACTTAATTAGTGAGCTTTAGGTACTGGTAAATTGATTTTGTTACCTTTGTGCTAAGCTGCTGGTACCTTCATACAGAATGTACTGTACAGACATGAGAGTTTTCTTGATCCTCTCATTTAACTCTCCCTGAGAAAGCAGATAAACATATTCACCAAAATGTCCCAAACTTTTGCTTTAACCAAACAATAGGGATATTGCCACGCTGACGGTGCCCGATATACCACAATAAGTGAAGACAAGATGTGACTCCATGTGTGCGGGTCTTCATATAGCTTTATATATTGTGCATTTGAGCATGACTTAATAACAAGGCTGTATCAGAGGATAAGAACTGTGTGAGAGCTACAGTTGGTCTTTTTTGCCTCTTTACCTAGAGCCAGTGCTGGTAATTAATGACAGGAAAACAAGTCCCAGAAGACATGAATTTTACATTAGGCTGTTTATATGCGCTCATGCTGTTCTGCTTCATCCAGGCCTACGTGATAGGAGTACAAGGCTTGGCATGGAAGGTGCAAAGCCACAAGACAATTCATCTGCCGTTTTTTATCCAAAGCTGTGGAACGTGTCTTTATTTCTGCTTTATGAAAAAACTCAACCTGCTGAGAAATTGTTGTGGGCCTCACTGCTTAATTGACATTGGTTCTTTAAAGAGCAGTAGACAGAAAAGGCTCTGCTGGACATATCCTGTGTCTATGCGGTTGATTTATGAGGAACTGGGTACTGTGGAGCAGCAAACATGGCATAGTCATAACTAGACGGTTTAAGTCAGAGGAAGGCAGCTCACAATAAAGACAAAAATACATGTGCAGACAGAAATACACTCAGAAATAAAGAAATACAAAGAGCAAAAACAACCTAAAACTCTGTCGTCTAGGCCTAACTTAAACAATTTCCTTCCATAATCTTGCCAGCGTTGATGCAGAACAATTAGAGCTCTTGCAAATCTCCTGACTCCATTAATTCTGCCACTATTTTTGCTGCCGAACATCATGCTTCAGAGGGTGAAATACAGTCTTAGTGCATGATACATCTATAAATATCCTCTGTCTTGACGGCTGACCTGGACACATCGTTCAGTGATATAAAAGCATGCCAAAGTGCAGCGAGGTGCACAGCTGAGTTTAGCTACAAAATGGCTGAGCAATAAACTGCATTGTGATGATCGATATCTATCACGTGGCAAGCAGGATATGAAATAGTGGTTTTGCTTCACATTTCAATTAAGCGTAGAGCTCATTTGTGCTCACTGCTACTGGATTACGGCAGTGGGCTAAGCCTTTTGGACAACGCCATTCATTTTATGCCCCTTGTCTTTAAGGCCTCAGATCAATGCAACTTCAAATACAAATTAATTTTCTCCTTTCGCTCCTTGTTAGTTTGAAATGCTCTTGGCGATTGCGGGCTCCTCTGATTGTTTTTGTTTTTAATTCATTGGACTGAAATCAGTTAATGCCTTTGCACATCACAGAGAATACATTACCGGTGTCCTAAGTTTTGTAACGACGGGTGCTTTTTATTGGCATGCACCTCTAAGGAGGTGGACTCTAAGTATTGATCATTGCTGTTTTGTGTTCACAATGCATTAGCAGGAGTAGACATTTTCTTTCAATGCGTGTGAATTGTTTGGAAGAATAAGCAGAAAGATCAATATGGGAAAAGATCTTAGCTAATCACATCAACCAGGGCCAGAATTAAGAAACCTGCAGTGTTACAAACACTGTACACAAGGTAAAGGAAACTGCAGACAAGTTGCTAAGGTCAATTATTTTCTGCTTTGATCACTTTGCTAAAACTCCCTTATAAACCCCTAATCCTGCAGACACTTTAGCACCTCTCTGCATGAGCATTACAGCCAAGGTTGATACTTCTGACAGAAAAGGACACAGACACTCATTGTGTTACACAAGTTCTACAAGGGAGAGAGATACACTGGGTTGGGTGTTCGAGGTAACACTCTGTGGTCGATGAATCTTAATGGGAACAATTAATTTCCTTTACGCCTCAAGTGCCCCTCAGTTTCAGAGAGAGACATTATTTCAGCACCATTAGATTACCCTGCAGAATAGGTTGTTTAATTCAACGCCATATCATAGGCAGCAATAAATTCTAATAGCTTCACAGTAAAGATGTTAAAGGTGTAGATCTGAAAAAAACTAATAAACAAGAACCAATTATTTTCAAGTGCCATTCACAAAGCCTGGTATGCTACTGCTGGACGTGGCATCTAGTCATGACTCATCTCTCCTTCTTGAGCTCACAGCAGTTCAAATTGTCCCATACACCATGACAAGTTCTGTTGCAAGGATGCATTTCTGATTAGAGCCCAATAACGGAACTGCGGACGGTAACTAAGTTCTGTTGGGTTCTTTGATTAAATGCACTGTCCCTGATGCAATTGGCAATGCTAGGCCTATGTGGCATTAATGTTTACCGAGGCTTTACACTAGCTGAAAGAGCACATTAAACCCTTCATTGAAAATGCTCTGTGATGGCCACTTTCCTCCTCTCCTGAGCCTCTTTTGAGATGAGGAGAGTAATTATGAGAATTCAGTTGTTAATTACATTAACATACATCAGGATGTGAACGGTTGAGCAGGCAGTTTGCATGCATGAAAAACTCATTCAAGTTTGAGTATTTTTCATATATCCTCTAACATACTCTTAATTGAGGCTTTGGTTGTTCAGCAAAACAGACACAAAGTCATCTGTTCTAACAAACAGACCCCCCCCACACACACCTCCCCACCCCTTGGGTATCGAGTTATCATGCTAGGGGGATTCCAGGGAATGGCAGGAAAACAAACAGACTTGTTGACAAGAGGTTAGAGTTCAGGAGCACACAGCCGCCATTGAGACATCAATGTTAACCCCCCCTTAAACAGCTCAAGTCAAGAATCATATTCCCCCCTGGCCACCCCTCCTGAATATCCAGAAGTTAAAAATCATAACGTATTCCAGACCAGTGCTTGGGGCAACCAGAGCTTCTAACATAACTAGAGTTCAAGTCAAGATCCTTGTTCCCCCATGTCACACAGGATACTCTCTGTGGAAAAAGGTGGCTGCAGTCAAGTAATTAAGCCCATTATCATCTTAATGTAAGGTCCATGTGTAATGACATATATGTCACCTTTCAACACTTCACAGATTAATGTAAGCTCTCGAACCGCCTGACATGATTCTTCACTGTAATTGATCTCTCTTTCCAGCTACTCTTCTACACTGATTCACCATGTGGTACACAACTCACACACTTAAGCCAGGTGCTTTATCCGGCTATTTTCCGCCTAAATTATTGTAAAAAACAATTATATAACGTATATATATATATTATATATATATATATATATATATTTTTTTTTTATCATAATGGTTTCGGATAAAGCCAGAGATTAAAGGATTTGATAGGGTCCAAGCTTCAGCTGGAGTAAGGGCCTGAGCTTGCCTGATGGTAATAAAGAGACAGGAGCAATCCCACTGGGAGCTATCCCTCATTCCAAGGTGAACCTGGAATTTCTGTCTGCAAAAGAGCCTGCTCCCCAAGACTAACACAACCCTCTTTTCTCTGTCACCTCTGAATTGCATCCAAAATTAAAAGCCATTCATCTGTGACATGCCATGCTGCAACCAAACAATACATCAAGTAGAAAAAAAGAAAGTAAATGAAACCAATAATGGGAGCAGCTCTCACCTTCAGCAGGATCCGGTGGCCCAAAGTCCAGGTCGTAGCGCAGGATGTAAAAGTTATTCCACACATATAGCTGGTTGTCTCTAGGGTTGTAATCCACAGCGGTGATGTACTGGTACTGGTTAGGGAAGAGGATGTCAGTGTACTCGCCCTGGCTCAGCTTGGTATTGTAGATGTAATCAATTTGGCTCCTGCTGGCCTCACTTTCGTTCTCTTCGTAGGTGGAGCGCACCACGTGGAGCACGCCGCACACCATGAAGGCGTTAGAGGCAGAGCGCTTGTCGTACGCTGTCTCCCATGTGGCCTCAAAGCGGAGAGTGTATGGGTTGAGCTGGCTCACCACAATGCGCCCATTGTTCTGCTCCGTGGCGTAGATTACCCATAAGCCCCTCTCGTCTACTGCTAGGTCAATGTCCGTCTTGCCACCCCAGCGGTAAGGTGAGGTGTCGTGATAGTTGGCATTATTAACAATAGCCTCGCCGCTTTTGATGCGAGTGCGCAGGTCAAACTTGACAATGTTGCGAGTGCGTTCCTTGTTGAAGAAGATAGCGCCATCATAGGCCACAAAGCCTGTCCCGTCAACACGGTGCGGCAGTTTATAGGTAGTGGTCTGGCGACCATTTTTGAAGTCCTCCAGAGAGGCGTACTCAATGAGGGTGTCAGTGCGGTACGGAGTCCAGGGCATAAAGAAGACTTTGTCACCGGCCTGCAGCGGGTCTTTGCACCACGAACCCGCTTGCTGCTCTGCCTCAAACAGGAAGGTGGCGTCTCCTACACCCTTCAGAGTCCCGGGACAAATGAAAACTAGTGACAGAGAAGAGAGTGAAAGAAAATAGTAAGGTAAGGTAAAATATTTTGAACGTACATAACACATTTGACACGCATCATTCTTGCTGCTGAACAACAAAAGTACGGGATAAAAAAAAGATCAGGGATTGTGAATTTGGAGGAATGTTTTAACTAGTGCTTTTGTACTATTGCTAGTGGATAGGGAAAAAAGAAAATAAATGGACATGTCATTGTGGTTATTGGGAATGAGAAGTGTGTGTGATGTTGAGAGAACTTGCATCTCAAGGGTCTGCTGGTACATCCTAACGGGGACAAAACAAAACAAAATGTGAACAGAAAGGGTAAAAAATCCTGCAAATAAAACACATGGGAAGTGGGGGAAATAGAGTTCACACTTAAATACCAGCCTGTCTCTGACATCAAATGCCACATGAACAGCTGGGTATATGGACACACAGCACATGCATTCTAACATGACTGAGGTCATAAACCAAAATGAAAAGGGAACAGACTTCACCTCTTGTGATAAGAGTGAACAACAGGTTGTCAATGGTGGTGGCGGCAGCAAAGCAGAGGTAAAATGAAAGTGGAGGTTGGGGAATAGATCGAACAACATTGGTAAAGGATTTTCACTGCTTCTGTGGCAGAAGAGTAACCACTGATGGGTGAGGAGGCCGTGGCACTGTTCCCATTTAGACGGTTTTAAATTAATTGGTTCTGGCTAAAAGGGACACAATGAATTCTTGTTTTCCTTTCAAACTTTTTTTTTTGTCTGTGCCAATCTCACTCAGCCATCACTGCTATTTCACATCACGTGCTATGGGTGCAGCAAAAGTTGGGCCAAGCAAACTAGACTGCCAAATAAGAATATATATATACACAACTTCTCATTCTTCAAGGGTTACCAAAGTGCTAGGCAAGAGTCCCTGGAACAAATAAACACTGAACAGTTGTTTTCTTTCAAATTGCGAGGAAAGAACTACATTTGTTGACCATGGATGTCATTTGAAATTCTGTTCTGAAATTCATTTGGACTCCATGGGTGCAAACAATCCTCCTATGGGTTTAGGAATTAACAGGAGAGGCAATAAGGAGGGGACAAGACGTGGGGGAGCTGTACTCAACACCACAGAACAAGGAGCCAGGGGGTGGGAGGGTGTGTGGGGGTGTGGGGGGACCACTCATTTACCTTTTTGCTCCACTTCTATTTCAGGCATTGGAAAAGAAAGCATAAAAGAGTGCAAAAGGGAGAGAAAGGTTATCATGAGTCAACTACAAGGTACAAAGAGAAGAATTAGTTGGAGGATATGACCATGAGATGAACTGCAGGGCTGCTTTAGGAAGAAGAGCTTGGAAAAAAAGTGTTTGTTAGTGAAACGACCTCTCATCCTAGGATATAAAAACAGACAAGTTAGAGCTGGAGACAGGCTATGTGCCATGATTTCCAGTGCATAAAAACTTTTGATTCCTACTTAGTCCTCAGTCTTTAACTGCCAACAAAATAATGCATTGGCTGATGTAAAAGAAGTTTAAATCCCTCTAAAAATGCTTCGCCTAAGTGGCAAGAAAAAAAATATCCCCTGGTCATATTCAGATGGATAACATTCTTAGAGAAACATCACTGGAGTTTTGTTTGGCATGTATTGACTGAGGGTGGAGTTTATTCAAACTTTTTAAACACAAATAGAAACTCGATTCAAAACTTGCTCGGCCACACACGTAAAACATGACACGGTGCTAATGTTACAAACTCTAAAATGAGTCAAAAAGCGCAACAGCACATGAGATGACTGATGAACAGTCAGCCTAATGTGGAGTTTCTTTAGTGGACTGTTGAAGCTGCATAGACTCTGGGTGGAGGGGAGAGGCTGGAGACAATATGTTAAAGATTAAAAGTTGAAAAAAATGAGAGCACAGACGTTAGTGGGGGGAGGGGGGGTACAGGACAAGAGGTGAAAGGGAGGTCTGTTTGAAAGAAGAGAAAAAAGGGTGAATATTTCTGAAGATGTTTACAATTCATCAATTTAAATACCAAGTACTTTCACAGGCAGGAATGAAGCCTAAAGCTGCTCTTATAAACTACTCTAAAACACCCTTTTAAAGTAGATTAACTCAAATCACATACCAAAGATAGGGTTTAATATAGTGTCGGTTTTAACCAACTCTACAGTACATTTAATGAATTCATATTCACAGAGAAACACTAAAGCTGATCTGTCACAGACTACAGGAATTTGGTTAAACTTTTATGATTATCACTTATGCTGTTTTACAAGTCTCTGTAGTTTCCACAGAACATTAGTGAACACAATGTACTTTTACTAAACTAAGACTTAAAATGTACCCATTTCTTTGTAATCTAGCCTTTATTATGTCAGTAAAATTCACCAAATTTAAGAGAGAGTCCTTTGGATTATCCAGAGTAAAAGGAACAGAAGAGAAGAAGATGTTGCTGTTGAGATTCATTGAGAATTTCATTTTTTTTAATGCTGTGGGCACTGCATACTACAAACCCCAAATTCCATTTACTTTTATTGTGCTCAGGGCAGACATCTCACATGTCACACCTTGTATCTTGTATTAAATGCAAATCTAGTATTGAAACATCTTAATATATTTAAATGATTAGGTTTTGCTATCAACATTTTAAATAACTAAAGTTATGTATAACTTAAACTCAAAGATTCGATTTATATTTGTTACTTACTTACACTAAATCACTACAGTTTTATTGTATAACCGCTGTATCCTACTTTATTTTACATCTTATTTTTACAAGAACCCCACTCTTCCTGACGGACTACAAAAAAACATGCTAGTCTTCCAGTTGAAGTTTCATCTGTAAAACAAACATATACTTGTAACTCCCCTGAAAAAACGAGACAATACATCTCAAGGGTTTTATCCTAATACTGAACAACTGAAGAGTATAAAGACTGTGGTTACAGCTCATCTGTCTAGTCTACAGACACTTAAAAAAAAACACACAATAAGAGTTCAGTATGAGATTTGGATGGCGATACTTACTATAGGGAACACACTCATACTGGACCTCTAAGTACTTGTAGGTGCCAGGGCATGGATCAGGAAAGACATCAGAGCCAGTGACAACCACACACTGCGTACGGTTGTTGCACCTAGAAAAAAAAAGATTGACCAGAGATTTCATCATCACTACCCACAGCTAGAGAACTCGGCAAAGACATTAACAGCAAAGAGTGGGGGAGAAAGTGCATAGTTACAGTTACAAAGAAATTGATGAAATCCCAGCCAGGACTGTCACATATGCATTCTAGTTTAAACCTTGGCAAACAGAGAGAGAATGAAAGCATTAAGGACGTATAAATAATATAAATGAATGTGATAATGAATGAGCGAGCAGATAAAGGCATGTAAGGAACTAGTGATGGCATTTCCTTAACAGCGTCCTTATACCACTATTGAAAGGGAAGACATTCATTAAAGCACATAAAACAGGTGGCGGTGACATGTATGTGGACTGGAATGGTGGTCTCTGTTGAAACGGAGCGGCTCCTCTGTGTGTATGCGACAAACTGGGCGTGAATGTGTCTTTTTTATGAGAGGTTATTGTACTCTGGTATGAAATAATGTCCCACTGTTAATTAACAGTCGGATGTGTGAATTGCAAAATTAGTGTGAGTGTGTGTGTGTGTGTGTGTGTGTGTGTGTGTGTGTGTGTGTGTGTGTGTGTGTTTGCAGATGTTTCTGGTGTTTAACAAAATCAAGTATTGTATGGGGGGGTGAGAAACGCAGACAACTGGGGGACAGACAACTGAGTTTGTTTAAATACTGTATAGGGTGAAATTGGCTCCACTTCAATCAAGTTCTCTTGAGGCCGAGGGATTGAGAATAATATCAGCAGTAACAGAAGCAAACAAGAAGAAATTGGCCCCAAAATAGGACATTCAACAATTTGCAAGCCTGAGATAAATATTTCAGAAGGTCAGTAGCAGTCATGCAAGTTGGACATACATTTCAACATTGGACATGACTTTCAAAGAATCATTAGTAATTCAAGAGGCTTTTGTCACGGGCAAATGGGATTGTGCTGCACAACAACCACACAAAGCATTGCCACTGCACTTTTAACTATGCAGAATGTTGAAGTCATAATTGTAAAAAGTAAATGTATGTACATTAACCAGGAAGAGATTTTGCTTTTCATGTTGCACTCAAAATCCAGCTATGCAGCTATTTTCATAACAAAAGCCTTCCCCTAGAAAATAATGGACTTTTAAACATAATATATACTGTATATATATATATATATATATGAATACAAAGGTGCAAAGTCCATTTTGAAATTTACAAATAGCATTAGCTCAAACAGCACTGACAGTATGGTGCCAGGTGCACTTAAGAGTTTCCCTTTTACGGCTTCATTGCAGTGAAAGCTGCTGAAAGGGACGTGGGTTACTGCAACAAAATGTGAACTGACTGACTGCAGATGAGAGCAACAGAATCACTTCAAATACACCCAGAGATAATCAATTTAATTCAGGGGTTTATAAGTCTGACTGACACTAGCGCCGAACAGCAGAAGAAAGTACTGTACTTGTGTACAATTTTAGGATACGTGTCATTTAACATTTAACACTTAACATTTAAAATACATATTTTATATGAGCTATTTATTATAATGCATTCTTATGTATTATTATGATGAAATGTATATACTTTTCCTCCACTTCAACCAGCTACAATATTACATTGCTGCTAACATGTTGATGCATCAGTGATAACACTAAAATAAAAAATGCACATAATAATACAGACCTTAAATGAATCCATTCAGCATTATAGTTGTTTTTACTTTTGACTATTAATACTTAAGTGTTTTTAATTAAGTACAACTTTTAATGCAGTGTTTTTACTTGTAATGGAGTTAATTCTTTAAGTAAAAAAAACAAAACAAAAACAAAACACTGACATATTATCACCACTTAAGTTGATGTGGCTAATGCGTTTGCAAATAATTACCTATTTACGCATCCAGAAGATACGGAGCAATTTTAGTGTTTATTTGGAGTTCTTTTTTCTGGCCTAGTAATATATTCACTCTCTTCTTACCTCTGTTTCGGTATCTACCAAATCCTAACTTTGTCTAATGTTGCTGGTGCTAAGCAGGTAGGATACAGTCTATCTGTATCAGAGCTTTTTCACTGAAGCAGTTGCCTAAACAATGAGCTGAGAGGCGTTTAAAGCTGAACCGCAGTGTAGGTTGATAATTCTCCGTGGGTATGTGACTACAAATGACCCTTTCATTTTTTACTACACAAGGTAATTTCATCCATTGTTAACAGGGATGCACCAATTCAAAGGCCGATATTCGCATTGTGGACTACATGACATTCACCCATAGCAGTGTTTATGGCAATGTTTATCTGTTGTGTCACATTGATTTTGAGCTGACTATTTTGGTTGGTTATTTTTTACGTATCACAAGTGATAATATGAAAATACTGATTAGTGCATATAAGTAAAAAAAAACATCTAAATAATTATTCTGCCACTGCTAATCTTTCCACATTGTAAGAATTCACTCTGGCATTTATTGTACTGCAATTTTTAGATGCTTTGGAGAAAAGGGAGGTGTTGTTGCTAAGCATTTAGTCACGCTTCCTCTGTTTTAAACTGCCGCTGAAATCGCTGCATGTAATCTCTATTGCACGGAGCACAATCTTATGGTTGTAAAGTGTTTGAATCTTGCTTCCGCTGTATCCAAGAGCTGCACCTCTGACCAGAATAAATAAACTTTATTAAGTTAGTTTCACTGAGTCAGAGAATTGGTGGCCATTGAAATGAGAAAACAAAGAGGTAGAGGGAACAAGGTCGGCAGAGAGGGATGTCGGACATGCCGTCCATTTACAGTCCATGTCTGAGAGAATGATCACCAGAATATTAAACATCCCCAGTAACCTGCGTTGCAATTAGTTCCTTGTCACATTTTCACTGAGACACTATTTTTTGTCTACAATCAAATATTTTACTTGACAAAACACTTTGATGTTGCTGAAAATCAATCCAATTGATTCCTGTCTAGCTGCTTTTGTTGTGAAAAACGGGTTGCTGATGAATACTTTTGTCGCAATTTCCAAACCAACAAAACTGCCACTCTGTGTGGCAGACGCCTCACTGTTTATATCTCCCCAATCTTGTTTAATGTGTTTTTTTATCTGTCCGTGGTGCTATTTCCTTTTGTTCATCTTCCCCGACATTGGCAGAGAGCTGTGTCTTAATGTTTTGCCGTTTAAACATTCTCCTTGTTTTAGCTTGCTGCAGACTGAAGGAGGACTGATTACAGTCTCCAAAAGCTTTGTGACTGCTTTAACGTCCCTGGTTATCACATCAACTTTAATTACGGTCAGGAGCCCATTTCCTCTGATCTGAATCATTAGAATAATTCTAGCCGAGGGCTTGTGGTGAAGAGTCTTCTCAAAGCTTTCGCTCACACACTGCCTCCAGGGAATCTTCCATGGAGATAAGTTTGAAGTTCAGCTCCAGCAAGTGAGTGTCTGACTTGTCAACAGATGTGGTGCACTATGTAGTAGGTTGCAGACTAACCAAGGGGCATGGACACTGTCAGTGGCATGTTACTGTACGAGAGTACTGGGACTCTGCTGTAAATTCAGAGTAAGACAGGAGGACTTGATCTATTCCTGGGCTATTCTGTAGTGCTGCACCTCATGGGAGTAAATACAAACATGAATGAGGGATTTAACCTAAAGGAGATCGATGGTGGGTGGTGATGCTCAGAAGCTAGCCTAAGGGGGGCTAGGCTAGGATAGAGCAGTGTATTAGAAGATGAACTGTGCTGGTTACTATTTATGAATAGTTCATCCAGTGCCCTTTAAAAATACACACCCCTCTAGGGGTAGGCAGCAGTCGAGTTGAAGTGTTGCTGTGCTGTCATTTTACAGCAAAGCAGCATCCTGTGAGAGGGTAACCAGGATAACAGGCATGATGATGGGTACTGCTCACTACCTGAGGCAAAGTCACTTCAATCCAGTACAGGTATTTGAACAAAGCAGGGCTAATGTTCCAAATAGGGAATTAAGAGGGTGTTCATGTGACTTGGAGTCTCACTGAGCTATGCTGATTATGACCTAAACAGCAGCAACAACACACAGCTGGCGTGAAAAGCTCTGCCACACGGATGTCAATTCCTGTCTGTCAAGAATTAATCTGCGCCCCAGTTTTTCAGAATTTCAAAACGCCACCTACATAATTTAGTCAAAATTTAAAAAAGGTGTGAGATGTTGATTAATTGTCCGGTATTTACGTGGCTGCACAAGAAGGGTGATAATTTAAAAAATTCTTTTGTACGCAGATATGATAGAGGCAGCAGGAGAAAGAAAAAAAAAAAAAAGAAGGTTCATACTTTGCCAGCTCCTGATTATGTTTGTGAAACAAGATCCCTCCTCTCCCCCCGTGTTTTACCTTTGTGATATGATCTTGTAGGCATCGGGAAGGTAGCAGTTGACGTTCTCCATCTGGAATGGGTCAGCGTCACAGATCTTGTCATCGGTTCGGCCGTAGTTGGCCGTCTCGATCATAATGACATCACTCCCCGGGCACCGGAGATCAATTGCATATCCTTCACATGAGAGCTCCCTCCTGACCAGCCCGAAAGGCAAGGCCGCACGGATGAACCCTGGCAGAGGCACAAAGACAGAGATAAAACCTTTGGAGAAATAATACAATTAAAAGGATCACTGCTGCAATACAGTAAGACCACACATCATGCGGTAAAAATCCACTGGCACAAAATAAATAGGCAACAGCAGTCCAATGTTTACCACAATTTTAAACAGACGAGCCATTACACGCGATACAGGAATGGAGGAAGACAAAACAATTCATTTCTCCATCTCTCTGTGGTCTTGGATGTTGGCTAAGACATCAAATCGAAGTCATTGGAGACCAATGGTAACCTCATAAATTCTTGAGCAAACACTAAGGCTACAGAGCATCAGGAAGGCCTCCACCTAGAGAACATCCACCACGGAGCCAAACCTATCTGGACCGAGAATAGTTTGTTTTACAGTCGTGCAAGCCCCCACATTTGTTTCTTTTGCTATACTCGCTTTGTAAAGAAAGATAGAGAAAAGTCAAAATCCCGGCAGAATGAAGTGTAACATAATCCATTTTACAATGTCGGCGATCGAAGAGTCTGGAGTCCACACAGGAGGAAAAATCTATACATGGAACACAGCAGATGGGAACACAGCCAAATAGCTCTACTTTGGAGAAAATTAACTATTTCGCTCAAATCTGTCCACCCATTTTCAGCAAATTACAATGAAATAGGTTATTCTTCTGTATTTCCTTTTGTCATGACACGAAAAAGGTGGAACTACAGATGTGCAGATTTGCAAGGAGGGAGAAAAGTAATACAAAAACTGAAGAAAAGATGAAACCCATTATCTGAGGTTAAAATGATCCAAAGTAAAATGTATTTGCAATTCTAAGAAAACAATTAGGTAAAATCTAAGTAGAACATGCAAATGTGTTTCATTTCAGAAGTGCAAACAGAGCGCTGCATGAACCGTCAATAATCGCCGTTGTTTGCAGCAGGTCCCTGAGGGGCAGCTACCATTTGTATTTTCTGCACTGCTCTTTCCTAATTAGCCCTCCTTTCAGCCTCTTGCTTTTTCCATGCTCCTATTGGCTTTCGAGCATTGTCATGTACTAACGCTTACCACCCCGGGTTCACTTTTCCCCCGCACTCTAATTATCCTCACACTTCTGACAGTCAGGGCCTGACGCAATTAGCATTGTTTGAACTGCTCAAAGATGAAGTGGTCCCGGCTTGAAATTCCTACCCTAAAACCCCCTGACCCAAATGTCTGCTAGTCATTTCAGCCTGCTGTGCCTGGCTCACTTATATATTCTATGTCAGTCTGCACATGTCATACTAGCAAACACAGACATCTGTGAAACATTGTTGAGAATATAATGTTGGAGTCATCTCACATTAAAAGAAACTTCTGCACGCACTAGTAGTGGTAGCAGTAAAAGAAAATATGAAACTAACGGTATAATTTATCTGGCATTCGGCCACTAGACATTTCATTACAGTGCCATGATCTGTATAATGGCCAGTAGACTCTGCTTAGCTGGACTGTTTATCACCTCATTAGGAGACGTCAGTGTAGTCGAACCGTAAGTGGAGGGCTGTGGGGTCACTCCATCTATTCCAATAACCACTACAATTATCCAAACCTTTGAGAAAACCTGTCCAGAATGGTAAATGATAAAACACAGAGTGGAGTCACCGGCTTTACTGCGAAGACTAATGATCGACCCGCCTGCCATTTCTCATGGAAGGAGTGACTGGTTTATCACGGCAGCATACAAAAAGAATGTATTTCATGGGGGTTTTAAAATTCTGAGCGGAGAGAGACCGTTTTCCGGCTAAAACACCCTCACTGACACACACATGCACACGCCAGCTGCCTTCCACGATGGCATGCTGCTGTCAACGGAGGTCTAACAATTGATTGGGCCTGTGTCTTGCTGGTCTGCTCCTCCCTCGCCTGTATAGATGCTGTATCTGGTCATAGGCTAACACTGCATCAATTATGGGGAGTATCTTGACTGTACTGGCAGCTTACAGAAGAAATTGCTTTTTCTCCAAACTGCATATACAGTAGTCTCAGTCTCATTAATGACTTGTCAACTTGTAATTGGGCAAGTAATGACAAATCTGTCTAAAAAGAGAAAAAAATATATATAAAGGAGATGTTTCGCTCTAAAGGATGAGAGCTGAATTCAAGGGAATATATTTTTGGTTTACTTGACTAGATGCTGCTTAAGATTTATGGATGTAATCACAGCTAAGAAAGAAAAACCTTGTGACAACAAAGATTTCTGGATGTAGGTATTCTTCTGTGTTGATTTTCTCGGTTCAAACAAGTTTTGAGAGATTTTAGAAAAGAGAGGAAGATTGTTTGTGTGCACAAATGTCAATGTCTTAGGGAGGTATGAAAAGCTTTTCATCTTGCGTTCTGTGCTTTGTTTGACTGCTCAACTTTGCAGCAGTTGAAGACTGCGACAGAAGGGCACCAGCTGCAGGGAAAATGGTGTCAGGAAAACTGCAGGAAAAAATCCATAACACGATCCAACGTGTGTGTAAAAGAAGAAGAGAATGGCCTGCTCTCTCTTTGTGTTTGTACCTTGGATTAACTTTACATTACACAATCAGTGAGGGAATTGAATAATGCTTTATGTGACCATTTAGTCAAATTGCCATGGTAACCACTTTGACTTAGCCATAATTGGCTGTGATCCTATTCCTGGCCTTGTTGACACAAAGCCTTATCATGCATTCTGGTCAGTAAGTGACTGTGAGGAAAGTAGCTTTTCAGATTCCTCCCCCTGACCTAGCTGCTAAGCCGTCTTTTGAACTCAGGATTGCTAAGCAAGGGCCCAGGACTGCTTCTCAATACGTTGCATTCTGGGAGCTTTTTTTTTCTTTAGTTGACAGCCTATAATTCACTGGCGACAATCCCTCATAATACATATTTTGTTTTCTATCAACACCCTTGAAATTGGAAGTGCTACTGTGGCTCAGATGGGCACATCTGACACCATCCACAGAGTTACACTTGGTGGCTTTTAAAACCCTGGAGATGAAGCGAAAAGATAATTGAGGTTTTGGTGTCAAGATATTCCCATTTGGAGACTGGAAGCGCCAGACCATAGCACATATGTTAAGGTTCATCTTAGCTGCCTTGTGCGTTAGCAGTTGAGGCCGACCTTTAACCCTACAAACTCCACTGCAACGGTGGGAGAAAGAACTGGAGGAATGTTTGATCAGTCCAAAAGAAAAAAAGAAGTGGGCCAATTTTGGAGGGTAGACAGAGTGGCTAGAGCTGGCACAGACAGAGAGCAAAGGCGTTGGTTGACGCTTGTCATCCTCCATTAAGGTTCCTTTGATTGGCCTTTGTGGTCCTGGAAACGGCAAACAGCTGCATGCAAATGGCCCTGTTTCCCCAAGGCCGGCCCCCATTGTTCTGGGCTTGGGTTTGACAGGGACGCTTTCTCTGCAGCATAAAGGAGGGTGTAGCCTTTAGTCAAATAAGAGTTCCCCCACCGTGGTCACAGCAGGAGTACCTCAAGCTTGTTTGTCTTTTTATGTTGTTTTATTCCCGATATTACTGGTAGCCAACATCTTTGGAAGAAAGCGCAGATCTTAGAGTCAAGCTTTTCCTCCAACAGCGGGGGATGCCTCTGTAATCCAATATCCGGAGTGACAGAGTGGCCTCACAGCATGTTTTGCTCTGGTGAAGATTTTCAATGGAAATTCATAAAGTATGATAACAAAGTGAACACATATTTTTAAATCTTAAGATTCCTTTGTTTTTAATGCAGTATTTCTAATCTGTTCAGTGGAACTTTTTGTTTGCTGGCCAAAGAATAAAATTAGCTTAACATTTTTTTAAATCCAAAAGACCATTGCAGTAAACCCTTTATTTATTAAATAATTTAAAAGAACACTTCACTGTCCATGCACATGCCTTTCAACTGACAAAATAAATACTTGAAGTAATTTGGGTTACAATGTACAAAGAAAATCCTCAAAATGTCCACTCCCACATCCATAAATTTGTAAGGCATCCGATGTTGCTGCTCAAAATGTGTGACTAACATTTACAAATGTAGTACATGACCGCCCATCAGAAGTGAGAGTCACACAGGGCCGAGGTGGGAGATGAGAAGAGAGATTTGGGATTCACAAAATAACACCTGCTTTTCAAATACAGACAACACCCGAGAACTCCCTTTCTTTGCCACAAGGGTTCATATTTCATTTCAACCGTCAAAATGCGGTAAAACACTGAAAATCTAGTTGGACATATGGCACCATTTCCCATGACACTTTAGTCCCGCTCTAGTCCACCTTGCTGGGAATTGTTTCTAAAGACGGTGTCAGGCTAGACCACAAATCCCAGGGCTACACGCCCTTTCCCAGACAACTGCTATCAGACACTCTTGATTACGATATAAGTATTCAAAAATAGAAACTGGCAATATAGGAGTCACATTTGAGTTTAGATGAAGCGCTCTGAGTCATATTTCTTTTCTCTGATACATGAATTCAGTGTAGCCACTTCACATTCCAAAGAAAACATTTGTATTCATGGCCATGACCTTTTCTCTGATTCATCTCCTGAATGTTTCTTGACTTACAAAAAAAAGAGTAGGTGGAAGGAGAGAATCTTATGCTCCACCTTGACGCATGTCTTATTGAAGGGGTTTAAGAGTAAGGATTTGTCATATTGCTGAGGCTAAGTGAGATAGACCCTGCTGCTGCTGCCTCTAAACTCCTCAGGTGGGACAATTTAGACAAAGCTCAAGCCTATCACTACAGATACAGGAGTGGAAATTGTCTCTTTTAGATGAGCAGGAAGAAATTAAAGGCCAAATCCAGTATACTCATAATCACGGAGAGATTTGTGAAAAAAAAAACAGAGGGGGGAATGTTTTATGACATTTTTAATGAAAATAAGTAACAATTTTCAGAACTTGAACTTCTTCACTGCATTTGCTGTAATACATCTTATTTACATAAATCTTATTTATGTAAATCTTACTTATTCTTGCGAGCATGTGTGGAATGGGCCGATTACTTGGGCTGTGGCATTGTTGATTGTAGCAATCTCTAGAACTATTATACCCCAAAATAACTTACATAAGGCCCCCAAAACACTTTTGCAACCCCACTCTATACTGACTAAAGGCCAATTTATGCTTCTGCGTTAAATCAACACTGTGAGTACGTAGGTATGTGGAGATACAGACCCTACGTTGGACCCTACGCAGTCAACAGACATGCACCTCTCAAAAAAATTTAACTAAAAGCCACGGCGTCGCATGCCGCTTGGCTGTGGCTTGGTAGCGTTGCATTTACCCGACTCATTCCCTGGTTCATCTTCTCCATAAACAACATGGAATTAAGGAGAGGGTTAACTTTTCCAGCTACAGATTTCCGACCATGGTAACAAAGCACATTTGTTTCTCTCACTATGTCTCTAAAGTCGAAACACAATCCCCCCGCATACACCAATGCCGGCCCTGCTATTCTCTTAAAGAGATCGACGCACACACTGACGCACAAGTACAAACTTTAGGCTATTTACGTAGGCTACAGCGAAAGCTCTGTATGGAGCCTCTGCAGAAATATAAATCCCCCTTTAATGTGTACTTCTACTTCAGAAAAAAACTGTACTATTACAGGAAGCCAAGTTTGAAGTAGATCAAATGAACGATTCTCGGGATATTTGAAAAACACACACACACACACACAGTACATCTTTTAAACATAAATACCACAGTGTACACAAAATATTTGAAATGCACAGGCTTTTTTATTTTGCCATCTCAAATTATGCAACTTACAGAAAATGTTTACATTTTTCCACAACTGATGCACAGTTGACACGGTGGATTACTTTCGTTCAACATAACAGCCGGCTTAGCTGCAGAGAAGACTGCAAATGAAAAATGTCTCCCAAAGGAGGGAGAACTAAAGTTAAAAAAAACATAAAGTGCAGAGCTATAATGACTGTGTCTTAATTTGGCCGCAAGTAATCAAGGTTTTCTCCCCTGTCGATAAGTCGAATGATCCCTGACACTGTGGGCACACATCAAAGACAACCAGCAAAGAAACATCATTACATCACTAACACATATAATCCTCTGAATGTAAAGAGGGTCAGTGCTTAATATAAGTCATTGACAAGAGTAATTCATTTGCAGAGACATTACCAGATGTAACGTCTTCTTATGTTCGGGTCCATGGACACATCACTCGGATTAAAGCAAAGTATAATTTGACACCTTGTATAGTCTACTGAGAAAACAGCCCTTTCATAAAGAGACAAATAACTGTCACAAAGGCTAAACATTTTAGAGAAAAAAAAATTCTACTTGGAAGATGAAAAACCTATATGCTCCTGGGGGAGATCCATTTTGACAGAATTAGTTCATTGCGCGTTCAATATCTAACATATTGTTGCATCTCTTTTTGCAGGGAAGTTGATGAAACACGTAGAAAGAGGTGTGTTAGAGAAACCTTCCCAAGTGCAGCAGGGCTATAGTTTCACAGGTTTGATCTACCCTGAGTGATGCTTAACTCCCCTTAAAGCCCATATTTTACCCCTGCACTTAAACCCCCACTGGATTTTCCGCTCAAGAAAACGTCTCAGAATAAGTCAGGTGCCTCCCTCAGGGTGCGGATAGAGAGTGAAAAAAGAGAGGATGAAGTTGGGAAAGAAAAGGAGGAGGATGTGGGTTTGGCTCCATCACATGCTTGTGTCTGTGTTCTTGTTTGCTGGGGCAGAGTCTCCCCATTTCACCCTCCTAATCAACCCTCCTTCACCCAGCCCTGCCTGTACAGAGCGAGCCCAGGAGGCTTACTCAGTACGTCACACAGACAGGGTGTCAGGAGAAGCTGCAACTGAAACACGGATTACATGAATAATGAGCCACAGACTACAAGGATGACTAGGAACAGAGATCAGGGCCTCAAGACGATAATGAACAGACAATTCTGATAGGAGACAGTCTTTATATTTATGCAGAACCTGAAGTAGTAGCCTGAAGTAGTAGGTGCTATCACTTTCATAAATCCATGTTGGTGCTTTCGTATTTCCAAATAAACCCACTTATGCCGAAGATGAAGTGCTGTAGTTGGGGCGGTGTTTTTGCGGATGAAGTGGCGCAGGCCAATTCTGGTATTTGTTCTAACATTAAATTGTGTTTCTGTGTTTCATCCCGACACAAGATTTTTCCGTGGCTTTAGCTGGTGCAGAATTGGGCGGTAATACGGTATACCGTAGGGTCTTAAAAATAGCAATGTATCAGTTTCAATACCGTCATTAAAACAAATGCAATGCACCTGTATAAGAGACAAGGATTAAATATTAAATCTAATTTATTTAATGCCAAAAATGCTTTTGTGTGGTTGTCATCACGTGGCAGTGTGGAGGAGAAAGAGTGAGGTGGAAAGATGGCAAGTCGCGCACTGAGTGACAGAATTCATCAACATCAAATTTTGGATACTGCCCAACTCTAGTGCACAGGCAAAAAAAACAGCTCATGAATGTTTTGTTTTGCCTTGTTTCTCCTTAATTTTAACATACATTTTTCATGCTAATTCTGTGTTTTTAATGCTATTAAGACAGCACCTGTGCTAGCTTAGATTAATGGATGATTATGAGATGATCCCTATCAGGAATGGCTTTAGGACACATTCAAAGCTCCTGCTAACAACATTTATCCTCCTGTAGCCCCTTTTTCTAGACTGCCTACGTTTCACCAGGACTGGACTTCTGGTCAACAACATTTCAAAAATGTGTTGGGCAAAGCCATTTGCGCTTGCACTCTAGTTTCAAAGAAAATAGAGCCATTATACGCGTACAGGGAAAACTGCAAGGTCAGTGACAAATAGTAGCTGAGCTAGCATTACAACTAGCAGGCTGTGGGTTTGATGATTTGTGTTGTGACTTTTAGTGAATAAAGGTTAAAGTAAAAACTATGGAGCTAGAACAGTGAGGGTAACCTGTGGTATTGTAAATTGTAACCAAGAAATATTGGCACTAAAAAATGTTGAACTGATATATAAAACACAAGCCTCAAAAAGTAATATTCTCACAATCCTATGATATTATTAGGGCCTGAGCACTGAAGTGCAAGGGCACCAATGGTGTCCTAGCATGTGGGAAAACTCACAAAAACTTGCACACATGTCAGACCTATATGAAAAATCACAAAATTCTGTAGTGATTGGTCTTGGGCGTTGACATAGCGCTCCCTAACGTGCGCCCTGAATTCAACAAAAGTAATAATTCTTCATACTAACTTTTTAGGGAAAATGCATATCATCTGGAACTCTATCAAGCTATTTTTTAGAAAAGAAATCACAAAATTTTAAAATTTACAATATAGTGGAAATTTCTCATTTTACAAAAACTTGTTTGAAGACTTTAGGATCCAAGAAAACTCAAAATCCTGCAGCCATGTGCAGAATATTAAACTCTTTCATCTGAATTCCCATTTAGGCTTGAGAGTGGGATGGTTGCTCTATAGCGCCCCCTAATTGGTTTTAGCCTGGTTTTAGCCCTTGGGCACATTTTTGCTTTATATACAAAAACTCACAAACATTAGCGTCCACACCTGGGAGCTTTGCAAAATTATTCAGTGATTTGGCTCATACCTGTAAGTGGGTTCAATAGCACCCCCTAATGTGTGGAAGGCCTTAGCTTGGACATAGTTTCTCCAATCTTCACAAGATTTGATATGCATAATGCTCTAATAACTGCGGACATATTTCCCTTTTACCTTTATTAGCTCTGCCCAACCGGAAGGCAGCCATTTTGACTATATGCATTTTCATGTGTTTTACATTCTTTCGAACTCCTCCTAGGCCATGATTGCAGTCTTCTTGAATCTTTGCAGGTAGTATCTGTTGACACTCATGACAAAAAGTTATCTAAAGAATTTTTATTTTGCAAAAAATTTGCAAGTTATATAGGATCAACTTCCTGTCTAACTTTGTCTAACTCCTCCTGGGCTTTGAGTCCAATCTGCACAAAAACTTGAATATAGACTCGGTGGACCCTTGTGACAAAAAGTTATCCAAATTCCTGTAGGTGGCTGTTGAAAGAGTAAAGGCTGCATCTTGGCAAAAGTTATTCCGATTTACATGAAACTTAGAATGTGTGGTCTACATGCGATATTGAGCCGTCCCTATACTCTATCTACACCCATGTACACAGACCACACCTCCTTTCATAAATTGTGAACCGTTTAAATGCTGTGTTGCAGGTTAACCACAACTGGGTAAAAAAAAGCACTCAAGATATGTAGACAATTTTTTAAAATGTCTCCAAATAGTGTTAAAGTCATGTTTGGTATTACCGGGTTTTTTAACTCAATTCGGTGATGACGTCACATTGGGGAGAGTATCCTCAGCCTAGTACTAGAACTATGGCCAGCAGCCGTATAATTTTGAACCTGCCAGACGTGAGAGGGCAAATGAGGAATTGCCAAGAGTTAGGGAAGTCTCCTGATGAGTTGCTATCATTCAGCAATGCAGCAGTGCCAGCGCAGCAGTGCATACAATAATGACTTTTTTTTTTTTTAGTGAATAGCACAGAGTGAAAGTCAACGTTCTATTTATATCTAGTGACAGTGATTATGTTGTTAGTTCAGGTAAGTACTGCTAAACTTATCTATATCTAGGAATAGAAGGCATCATGCTCTCTCCTTTTTATTTACAAAAACACAGAATTTTAAAATACATCCATATGGAAGTTTTTTAAGGAAGGGAAGCAGGTTGGGTCAAACACAGACAGAAGCACACACTCACAGATAGCACGCAAGGAGCTGGAGCAATATCAATCTTTGGCTTTGCAGTGTCTAAGTGCCGCGTAAATGCATAGCCACAAACAGTGGTGTCTGCCAGTACCCCTCACTTGCAAGGAGACGAGGACCTAATTTCACTTTGACAGTTGTTTGCATTATGATAAGTTTTTCAATGTCAAGGTGGAAGGGCCTGAGGGGAGGGGCAAAGAGGGCGTAGTTTACGGTAATTTACATAGGCTACTGGCAGAGACCACACCTCCACAGTGTTAAAACCGCATATCTGCAATGTCTTCCCCAAGTTCACCTGGAACCTCCAAATCTCAAGTAAGTCTGTTTATCGCTGCCATTTTTATCCCATAGTAGCAGGCTGGTTTAGTGTTAACTTTTAATATAGGCCTAAGCTGTGCTGTTAGCAGAGGTTAGCACTGTTCTCTTAATTCATCCATGGCTAGCACACGTCAGCTAACTTGTGGCTAATTGTATCAAAGTCTCCCACCGGGGATGTCTATCTATCTTCTATAATCTAGTATGTATAATAACAGTAATTCCTGTCCTTTAGGACTCCTAAGGCCGTGTTTTTGCTGGTGCACAAGGCTTGACTTGCTTGTGTCTCTCATTAGCTCTGTCATGGATGTATTAAGAGAACGAGCTACGCTCTCTCTACCTGCTGCTAACACTGGCACGGAACCTTAACGCCCCTCCCCCATAACTCTCCTCCAATCACAAGTATAGCTTCTGACTGACAGGTTTGTAGGCAAATCACACACTCACTAACGCGTTCAATGACAAACTGCCCTAACTGTGTTTTCCTAGTTTTAGGAGATGTCAGTTCAACATTTTCCAGTGCCAATATTCCTTCAATGCCAAACTGTATTTTCAATACCACAGGTTACTGTCACTGTTCTAGCTCCATAAAAAAACATTTTAGTAGGAATCGAATATTGAAAATGATGTTTGTCTATTTACTTCAGTGGCCTCTTTGTCATTCGGAACAGAGGAATCTTTTTGTTGGGGGACAGCAACCCACACATTAAACCATTTCAGAAATAATATAATAGAACTGTAATGCTGAAAGTGGAAAATAATTTATTTTGAAGGCATCCTTCAATGTGGTTTTCAAAAACTGATCAAGTAGTTCAAGTTCAAATTGAAGCTTTATAGTCATGTGCAAAACAATTAAAGTGAAGCAGTCATACCAATGAAATCCTTGGTTCTCAGGCAGTGATACAAATGATACAAATGTAAATAATACAAAACAAATAAAATTAATAAAAATGACAAAGTCATAAGGGCATAATTTTTGTATGAATATGAAGTATAATTAAATTATTATTAAATAAGCTAGCAAGGCTACCAAAAAGTAGCTTTTCAGGTCGGAGAACTCTGTTAGTTTCCCACGCATACAAAAACACTGCCAGCACACTGTGTATGCATACTACACATGCAACCCTACATACGGTGCAACAGGCAAGGCCTTTAAGGACTTTTATACAGGTCCGTTTGGAGTCTCTCGAAGATTTACCAGGAAAGTCAATGAAAAAAAAAGGCACATTCCTTGGCAATAACCCGCTGCTATCTCTGGAACACTGACCACTTTGATTGGCTTGAGCGTGATGACCTTGCCCCATTCCCTTCCACCAGCATTCCGGTCAATGCGAGCTGAAAACAGGGGCACTGATAAGAGATGCACAGATGGGGAGATCTTCATGACAGACAGTTTCCTGCCCCTCGTCTTTGATGAGGCCATTGTGCCTTGTGCATTCAATGGGGATATATTCGCTACAAGAGGGGGTCAACACCGATAGAGCAAGGCAAACAAAAACATTCTTTGTGCTTTGTTGTTTCTCAGACTATTTTTTTTTGCTGCGTACTTATTCAATTTCCTGCACTGCAGGAGAGGGCTTCCTTATCTTTGACTGTTTAGACCTGCAAATCGCCTGGTGGCCTTTTGTTTGCAGGTGACCCACCCTTAGGTGACATTTAATTCCTGGACAAAAAATGTGTGGTCATGCTCTATGGCACAGCGTCTCAGCCTGAGGAGATTACTAATACAGTGAAAGCAACAGAGCTGCATTCATGGCCTGTAGTAAGAGCTAGCTGGGAGACACAAAGAGCAAGACCCAACACAAAGTATTACACTGGTTTGAATCATACATGACCATAAGCCATGCAAAAGTGAGTGGAATGAAAGAGAAACCATTGGTAGATGTAGGTGTAAAGTGGAAACAGTTTCATCTTATATTCAAACACCAGTCCTTCTCTATAAGTTTTTCTCCCTCTCAGACGCAAGTGTGTGTGCAACAAATCGGAAAAACTGTGCATACTAAAACACACACACAAGAGTCATACAAAGCACACAAAAGCACATTTACCGAATCATCGTGATTTCTTTAATTAATTGCCATCCTTTCCCCACTGCTCAACCTTAGCATTACCACCTTTACTGTGTAACTTATAACCAGCAGAATCAAACGTGTGTACTGAGCTGTTGTGACATTTCTGATACAGAGCGAAGAGGAGGACAGGTAGAGAGAAATGCATCGTTTTCGAACAATTTTCACACCAAGTAAACGTAATTGAGGCTTTGCTCTCGTTTTTTTTTTTTTGCAACAGTGAAGGGCTTTTTGATCAAATGGCCTACGTCTTCTTTTACACAGACGATTTCTCTCCAAAATCCAGCTCTATATAACAAAGAAATGCTTGTAAATGTATGTCACGATTAGAGAAAAAAACACCTGGAGAGGCTGTGCTAAAACAGAAAATGTGTTGCCACATATTTATTGAGAGCAACAATCTGCTTTGATTGCCTTAGCACAATGTCCCTTTGGTGTTAAATGATATATCTCTTTTTGCTTTTGCATGTTTGTTTAGATGTTGTGTTTTTTGTTCAAAATATATTAGTTCTGACATGCCTCCAAGCTATTTAGAAGTATTGAGTGAACACTGAAGCACACGGAAATCCGACAGGTTCTTGTTGCCTCCATAAATACTTTTGTCTCTGTTCCAATCCTGATTTATATGGTTGGCAAACGCTTCCCCACACACAAGGAACTCTACAGCTTTCTATAGTGTACACTGTAAAAAAAAAAACTGTGAAAAAACGGTAATATTCCGGCAGCTGGGGCGCCAAAAAATTACCGTAAAATAACGGTAAAACCTAATCACGTAAAAATACAGTAATTTTCCATAATGAAATAACGGAATATATCTTTAATCTTACATTAACTTCTATGTAATTATTGGGCTTTTTAATGTTTAAAAAAGGACATATACCCCTTTAAAACAATTAAATTACCTATAAATACAGTCAAACACTGTTATAATACAAATAATCAGTCTTAAAATTGCGGAAAAGTGCCACTATTAATTGAGTTTTATAATATAATATAATGTAAAAATCATGTTATTTAATACATCTTCAATGTAATAACGCGTTACCTCACCCACAAAACATTTGATTTTACTTTTAAAAATGTCAAAATACTGTTGTAAAACAGATAATAAGCTTTATATTTACAACAATCTACCCTTAATTTACGATCATATCAAGTCTATTACAAGTTTTTACATGTAAATTTACAAATAAATCCTGTGTATGTAATTGATTTTAATGTGAAAAAAGCATACTTTGCCATAAATACAATTAATTTACCGTAAAAAAAAAAAAACTCTCATTAAACAAATATGTATAAGTATAAATACAGCAATTTACCATTCATTTTAGAATCTATTAAGTATAATATGAGTCTTTATATGTAATTTTACATAAAGATCATGTATATTTATTTAATCTTCAATGTAAAATAAGCATACTTTGCCGTAAAAACAATGGATTTGCCTTTAAAAGAGAATCAAATACTGTTGTTAAACAAGAATGTGTGAGTACAATTACAGCAATCTACCAAGTTTAATGTTTTTAAATGCAATTTTACATGCAAATCATTTATATTTAATTTATCTTTATTGTTAAAAAGTATCCTCAGCAACGAATTTACCTTTGTTTTAAATGTCCAAATACTGTCAAAGAAATATTGATTATAGCAACAACCTGCTGATAATTTTGTCAAATTTCATAACACTGCTATAATACTGCAAATGTAATGGACAATTTCTAAAATATTGAGCTATAACAGAGCAGTTAAATGACAAATTATAAAATGGAGATTTAGCTTAACAATAACCGCTCTTAGAAACAACCAGGACACACTTACTACTGTTCAACATGTATTTTATTCTGTTGACCAACAGATCAGAATAGAAAACAGTTGTTGCTCTATCAACATACTTGTTTACAAAGCTTAACGGGCATGGCTACATACTGCTAGCAGTCCAACAATTGCCTGCTTCAGTTCAAGAACAGTTAGGTAGGTTTAGCTAATGTTCACAGTGAAATAAAAACACAAAGAAAGCAATAAAATGTAAAAGTCAGTCTGGTAAAATTAATGCTTGCTTCCACTGTTATTGCAGTAACTTAACTGAAGGTACTGAAGAAGCCTATAATTTAAAAGTAGTAACTTTGTCCAGTACTGTGAACCAATTCTATATTTGAAAGATGGTTACAATGTGTACCTAGTATTCATCTGGGTCAAAGTGGTACTATTTGACAACAATTAAAGAACACTAGTGAGACCAACATGAACTGTGCAACTAGGGACATTGGATGGCAATGGTCTCCTTCTGAAAAGTTTCTTTTACTCCCTCCATTCATAGTTCGGGAGTTTTGTTATCAGGAAAGAACCTTTGGACTGACCGGCAGCTGCTTTCTGGTAGCATTCTTCTCCACTTTCAATCCCTTGTCTGGGTTGATCTTGAAAAGGCATCTATCAAATGAAACACATCAAACAATTTCAGTAACGTGGACTCCTGTATTATCTATCTATCCACACACACACTGTATATACTGTACACACACACACATATATATATATATATATATATATATATATATATATAACATTTGGATGTATTATTAAAAGAAAACAGTACAATGTGATAATTCACCTGTCAAATTCATACTAAAAAATAATTTGCCACCATCGGTGTGAGATATGTCTTGTCTACAGTAATATCTTAACGATTGATTTATCAATGAGCAGACATTATCGAGTATGCTATTTCACTCACTTTTTTATTTTAGACCCGCCCTTTCCATATATTTCACACACCACAGCGTGGAGGCATATTGGCACAATACTGACCACTGTAACTTAAAGTAACATAATATAAAGTGGCTTATTGCTTACTCTACAGTTTCTCAACTGTAGAGTGTGTATTAATATACATGTACATATAAATGTAGTGAAAAAGACAAAGGCTGTGACAGCAAGGAAAAGTTGTGAAATCCTGTCCTGTGCAAGGCTCCTTTATTAAATTGCATTAGATTTTAAAGGGGTAACTAAATTTCTGGTCATTCAATATCTGTTTTGATATTTAAAATAGACTTTTGCTTTCTTACCTCTTCAAGAACTCCCATGTTGCTCCTTGGGCTGCTGTGTAAGAGATGTTCAGGCAGTAGTACTTGGCAAACATCAACACAAGGGCATCAGTGAAGGCATTGATGTGGCCTTTCACAATGGTCTGGTCCACAGAAAGCATGAAGTACTCTGCTGCCAAAGGTGAACTTCCTGTTGTAAACATAAAAAAGACAGGGGATCTGTATTTTTGTGACAAACTGTGCTCAAAGACCATAACGTCCAGTAATTATTCAATAAGTTTGTAAAGTTAAATTAGATTTAACTAAAGCACACGAAACACATGAAAAGACATCCATCACACAACTGGTAGGAGTAGAATCACCAGAGGCCAAACAATACGATATTATCATTACTTATACATGGAGTAGGTAATGTTGGAGAAACTAGCAATAGATAGCTACAAACTCCAATGGGTTGGGATGTTTTCCAAAAAGCAATAAAAACAAAAATCTAGGATTTGTTCATTTATATCAACCTTTCGTTAACAAAAAGTACAAGTACAAGCTTTAGAAAACTGAGGCTCACTAGGTGCTGAAGGAAGACAGTATGCACCAGAGACATGAAGAGCTTTGGAGTGTTTGTGCTTTCTGGATAGGTGGTCTTATCACAGTTTTTGAACGGGCATTGCACCTCCTCTCTTTTTGAAGCATGAGATTTCAGGTTACACAAAAGATCTTTCAGATCAATCAACTCTTTCTTACAATGAGTAAGTTCACATTTATACGGTCCCTGCAAAGTCTCACTCTGTGACACATAAGATGCCTGTCGATGATGACTGTAAACATGGCATTTAAATGAATTATAATTTCTAAAGTGAGACTTCCAACATGCATACTGGTAATGAGCCTCATTTCTGTGTAACCCTTGATGTTGTACATAGTAACATTTTAGGGTTTTCACAGACACCTGACAAGTGTAATCTTTGAACATAGCAAAACACTCACCTCTTCTGATTACTTTGTCAGCAAATCTGTTGAGAGAAAAAAAAAGTATTTGAGTGCATAGGCAATTTTAATTTAGAAATCTGCCAAAAAATTTTAAAATGCATTGTAAACTATTTTGTTTAAGTAACATTAGCTAAATAGGTAAAACAGTTAACACTGTCTCAACCTAACATTACATTATACTAGTGAGCCAACACTTACTGCTGTAACGTTGTTTCATTTATTTGACACCGTTAACCACGTTAACGTCGAGGTTCAGGCCCCAGGTTACAGAATTAGCACGTCTGCCAAGCTGGAGTCAAAGTTGGTAAATGATTAACAAGCTAACATTTATGCTAACTAAAGTTACCAAGCTTGAATGGGTAACGTTAACGTTAGTTCATACAGTTTATGTCGGGCTTACGTACCTTGTAGTTCTTGTTTACGTGCAGACTGTCAATGGCATCTTATCCAACCTGAATTTCGCACACGTTGCACTTAAAATTCTCTCTCTTCCAAACTGTCTCAAACGGTAAAACAGCCACGGCTCCTCTCTGGCTCCGGTCTCTCTCTCCTTCCCGCTGTATCCACCGCGCTTTCTAACGTAACCCTCCCACTCAAACGTTGCCGTTGTTCTTTAAAATTATTGGAAGGTTCGCACATTTAGAGTCACGTGTCCCAAAATCTCCCGCTCCTGACTTTGCAGAGATGAAAGTTGTCTTTGAAGTTGACCGCTGTTTGCACCTGGCAGATCTGTTAACGACGTCTACGTTCATGATTTAACCCTTTCAAGTCTTTCGCGCTGTTTCACATATTTCCAAGATACTACAATCCAAGAAGCTGTTTACAATTGCTCATATGGAAAAGCTTCTCCATGTCGTTGGATTTGAAAAAAAGCAGTCTTACTTTTTAATAAGAATTTTGTTTGTGCAAAATATCCCAATTTTACTGTCCAGATTGGAATTTATGAAGGCAGACAGACACATATGAAATAAAAATTCTGAATCACAGAACATTATATAATGCTTTAATGCTGTAACACACAGAGTGGTTATTTTGAAAGTATTACCAATGGTTTATCTTGTGTTGTGACCGCAGACTGACCCAAATCAGATTTTTTTGCAATTTAGACCAGATTTTATAACAATAAGTCACATAAAATTAAATGTTTTCTAGTTTGAATTTGGGCTGCATATGTAATCATAATGAGATACAGCTAGGCTTTTTGAAATGTGACCTCAGTCTGACAGTCAAATCAGAATTCATGCGACTTTGATGTCACTCTAGATCAGGAGTCTCAAACTCAGGGGCTGAAGTGAAACCTGAGCAAATGCTCCAGTTACTGTACTTTTTATTTAAGAAATTATCAGACAGCTTTAATTTACTATTTATTTTACAGAAACACATGAAAAGGTTCAAAATATATTGATAATGGTATTACAAAAGTAGAATATTGCACTTTCTTAGAGTGGTTTAATGCAGCTGGCCACAAAAGTCATATGTCATGTATTTGCATCCTCTTTCAGGCTGTAGCCAGTTTACACTACAATCTAATATGCGGCACATTTAAAAATAGGACAGTCAATCAAAAAATCTGATCTGGACAATAATTAAAGCCTGCAGTGTGAATGTAGTTTAACAGTTGTCTTTACTAATGACATATTTTTAACACCACAACATCCATGTCCACATGCCCAAACAACATACTATCAGGGATGCCTTCATATGAAGTCATATTGTCCCATCAGTACTACCTTTCAAGAGTTGATTATGTTTTTAATGAAAGTAATCATGGAATGTAGGAAAGCAGGAGATGCATATATGTGGAAATAATCTGGAAAATCAAGACCTGTAGACTTGTTTCTGTCAGGTAAAAGTATCACCATTTAATCAGAGCTACATATTTTACATTTTACTTATTTAGCTGAGACTTTTATCCAAAGTGACTTACAACTGTTGTATATGTCAGAGGTCACATCTCTGGAGAAGGTAACCCATTTGGTTCAGGGCACAGTGGTGGATGTATCGCAGTGGGATTTGAAACCAGGTTTCTCACACCAAAGGCATGTGTCTTTACTGAGTTTGTGCACCGTTAGTTGGAGTATACTAAATCACAGTAGCCAGAAATATTTTGTTATAACCAAATACTAGTAAACATATTTAATATTTACTGCAGTGCTTTTATGCTTTTTGTCAGTTTACACACACAATCTATTTTGATTAGCTTGAAAAGAGAATTGTAACATATTGTGTGAAGTGCTTTATTGGATGGCATCTATAAGTCATCTATTTTAACAGAAACAGTGGCTTTAGGGTTCGGGTTGCGGCAGACAGGCAGTTATTTGAAATGGAATGAAGCCCAGCCACGGCATTCATGACAGTGGTCGAACACGCCCCCTCCGGTCCAGTTGGTGACAGTAATGTGCGGATGCGCATGTGTATGACTGCGCGGTGCGTTTGTAGTTCACAAGTAGGTAGTTAGTTCTGTGGTCTTCCTGCGCGGCTTTCTGTGACGTTAACGTTACATTTGACTGTTTCAAATGAACAAAACAAATTAAACAATGTCATAAACAAAATATATTCAGAGATTTTACGACGGTAAAACAGCCGCAATCAAGTAAGAAACATTGCTGGAGGAAGAGTATTTTTCACAACGAGGACATTTGTAGCGACGTGAAGGAGGAGTGGGGCGCCATTGAAGGACTGGAGCAGCACTGAACACATTTCACGTAAGTGTTTTAATTAACAAAATGATTTCTATTCACTAACCAACATATTCGGTTCTTTAAAGAAAGGCTAGCCAAGATTTACAGAACGGTATACGGTAATAATGCTAAAAGATGCTAAACGAACTACTTCCAAGTTAAGCTAACATTAGCTTATCAAAAGTGACATACACTTGTAACTTTAAGGTTTGTAAGTTCTGCAAAGCATCATTTTCTTGGTTTATTTTTCACGTTAAAATTCATATAATGCAACTTGCAAAACATTAGATTTCACTTTGGACATGTCGAAAGCTATGCTGCTTTTATGACAGTGGGAGCACTTCAATAGCACTAACAGGAATACAGTTAAACCAGTGCCACAAACACATGGACAGAAATCCTTAAGCTGCATGTTAGCTATCTCATTGTTATGTAAATATGTTGATTATATCTTAATAACTAATCTAATATGCATTTATATCAAATAATGACATTGCAAATTTATATCTTGTTACTGAGGTTTACTATACTTTTGTTCTGTGCTTATATGCAGACTCAAGAAGACCCAGCCAGCCACCTGTTCACCTGAGGTAGAAAGCCCTGTCTTCAGCCCCGTCCTTAGCCCTGTTTTCAGCCCCATCTTCAGCTCCATCTTCAGCCCTGTCAAATAACCATTCCATGTGGCAGCAGCATGTGGGTAGACAAGTTCCAGGCGCCATGGGAAAAAAATGAGGGCCTCTCTTAAACGAGTCATTGCTGCTGGTAAGAGGCCTTCTATAACTTCATCTTGAACAGCTGTTGTGAAGGTTACTTATTTGTTGTGAACAGAGTACAACATTTAATCCTCCATAATTACATTTTTCATCTTGTTGCCCCATAGGAGTCATCTTGGGTTTATCAGATCCAGTTAATATAAAAGGCTGATTAAAATCCAAAATTTTGTAGCTGCTGTTTCTGAATTTTATGAAATGTCATGAAGTCACAACTATACAACTCTGCGAAGGCTTTTATTTTATAACAGTGATGACCTGGGCTGGACGATAGGGCCAATATTTATATCACAATATATTCTGTAATTTAGTCAATATGATATAATTCCGATATGGATATGAACAATATAAAAGCCTCAGAAAACTTGCCAAGAACGCCCACAATGGATGTATGTGGCTACAAACGTAACAAACAAAATAATTTGACATGTCTATAAAACTCCTATAAAACTATATAATATTTTAGAAATAAAAACGGTACGGATAAATTAATGTTCACCTTTTATTTGTATGTAGCCTTTATACAATCAAGAAATGTGAAATCACTATCAAACATAAAACTCAATTTGGCAATATTAAAAGCTTTGACTTTAAATGACAACATAGACTGATTATCTGTGATACAGTCTAATTTGTTCCATCACAGTTTCAAAATGAACTGAAAATATTTCCACGCGTAGCTTCTTTAGTAGTTCCGTTTAACATTCTGTTTGGGGGTCGGTGAGGCAGTGCATGAGACAAAATGACTCTGGTGTGAGAGACCTGTGTTCTATTCTCACTGCCAGGAGTGGCACCCGGTGGGGTCTTAGTTTAGGGTTGGGTACCAAAACACTGACAGGAGTAGCACCCGGTGGGGTCTTTGGCTGCTGTAGCCCATTTTTTTTTAAGGTTGTGCGTTTAGAGATGGTATTCTGAATACCTTGATTACGGTTACGATTCAATTTCAATAATGGGCTCCAACAATTATTAAAACAAAATAATCAAGGTAAAACAATTGTTGTGCCACACTTAGGTTCGCAATATTCTTTCTTTTTCAGTTGAATAATATCCAAGGAAATCCATTGTTAAAAATACAAGTCTTTTAAAAAGGTTAAATAAATGGATGATGTTTCCAAAGTCGATAAGTAATCGTGATCTCAATATTGACCAAATTATAATTTTTGCCATAATTGAGCAGCCCTAACCTTGGTTGTAATGAGTGGTTATTTGAGTTAATGTTGCCTTTCTACCATCTCGAACCAGTCTGCCCATTCTTCTCTGAAATCAATATGATATTTTGTACAATATATGAACACACACTGAATATGTATTCCCTTTTCAGAATGTTGGAGACATACCAGGAGGAAGTGGCTCTGGTGGCAGTGGTCAAGTGCCTTCAGGAATCGCCTTTTCAAACTCACCACATGTCATTCATACTCAACCATCAGGTTTTTATGTGTTACAGACCTTGGATAGATATACTGAGGATTTTGTTTGCCGTTAATTATGCTTTCCAATTGAGCTACCTTAAAAGCTTAGTAGTTACTTAATGTCATTCAGAGGTTTTGTAGTATAAAGTCAGAAGAGTCCAAAAATTTACTTTGGGCTTGCATGCTGTAAACTGGCATATAAATGGATTTATAAAGACTGCCCTATATGTTCAATATATTGTACAGTGTGCTATGAATGGTACAAACCATTTAACAAGATATGTTAACATGTTCTGCTTGGGTTTTGTTTGTATCACATTCCTGTATTTTCCCTGCATTGATTTTCATTTATTTTGAATACCAACTTTATTGTGGACGTAACCAACTGTAAGTAACTCCAGCGCACACTGATATAAAAGCTGGCTTTAGAAAGTCATAATATAAAATTGAATCAAGAAAGTGAGGAAGTCTTAGAATTATACATGGTAGTTCACTGTATGGTATACCACCATTTTGTATTAGCCTTTCATTGCTCTTACAGTCCTATCAAAGCAAAATGGCAACATGCATTGCTTTATGTTGAACCAGTTGGGTTTGAAAGAAAATATCTGAAAATGCTATAAATAATGTAAATAAAATGAGATGTTTTGGTTTTATGGAGGATGTTAGTTGGACTTTTTTAATGGCGGGTGGAAATGTTTAAGCTGACATTTTGACTTAAAAAGGGGCTGTATGATGCTGCATTTCAAGCCCTATATTGTAGTCTTGTGATCCCTGTATGGTAGCTTCCGCTAGCTAGTTTTAGATGTAAACACCAACATTAGTACAGATGCTTTGTACGGTTGGTTCAAAGGCAGCTTATAACAGCTGCTGCTGCAAGCTATCGTTAGCTACAGCTCTGTCCATCAGGAAACTTCATAAATCACGGAGTTAATGCAGAGCAGCCAGGGAACGTCAGAGTGAAAACCAGAAAATATGTATACCTTTTCTTCATAACCGTAAAAGCACTTTCTGTGTGACACACTGAACATGCTCCAACTCAGTTCTGTCGTCCTGTGCTTTCTGGATGGACTGGGCCAACGGGGCAGCGCTGTCCCTGTGTTTTGTGGGTGGGACCTGTGTGCTCAGCCAGATATATAGGAAACTGGGTCAGTGTGTCGTCATACAGAGCCCAGAGTAAAGAAAACTGCTGAAAACAATTCTGAACAGTGGGTAATGTGATTTTTTTTTTTGTCTCACAGGGATTTCTTTTAAATATGTTTAGCTCATTATTTGACACTTTGGCCATGTTTAACATGAACATCTGACATTGTAACATCATAGATATGACAGAAAAGCCTAAAAGGTCTCCTTTAACAAATAGTATCAATCAAAAGGGGTTTCTGGACTCTATTCTAACATAACTTAACAGTATATACTACTATACTGTAATATAAAATGTCAATGTTGAAAACAAGCAAATCCATATAAAATGACTGAACAAATGTCTTTTACTGTCAATTGTCATTAATTGCACCTACTTTTAGTAATGTTTTACCGTATCAAACCTTAATACTTAGATTTAGCTTTTAAATAACTAAAATATTTGTGAATATATGATACATTCTGATAGTGTTTTTACAGACTTATGTGAAAACAATACATTTTCTTTTGTATGTGTCATTACAGTGATTGTGGCTGTTTTAAATAACAAAAACTGTATTTTTACAGTTTAATACTGCTTATAGACATTTTTACACTGACTAAAAAGCTATTTTCAAGGTTTTTGTTTTCAAATTAATGAATATTTCCATAATTTTACGAGGTATTTGTCAATTCACAAGTATTCTATGTAAAATGACAGAAAAAATACTTTTGTTGCTGTTAATTGCCATTGATTGTATCTACTTTTAGCAGTGTTTTTACAGTATTAAACTTAAATTTAACAGTTTTATCTTATAAATAAAAAAATAATATTTGTGAAAATACAATACATTTTGAACTTATTTTAAAAGTAATTTTATGTGAAAAACATAAATTTTCTGTAAAATAATGATAATGCTATGCTTATTCACAGTTACAGTTTTTTTATGTTATTTTACATTAGACATTTAAATTCACAGTTTATTTTTGTAATTTATTGGCATTTTTCTGTATCTAAAAAAATACAGAAAAAATCTGTAAAGTTAACAAGAAAAGTATGTAAAATTACAGATTTTTTTTACAGTGTAGACTTGATTTTATTTGAAACCCTTCTGCTTCCACTCAAGATTAAATGCATTACTTTGTTATGACAGCTGAACCCTCCTGTGAAGCAGACTTACACCGAGCAAATCCAAAAGTTTAGATTCTGAAGCAAACTACTTTGTGGTTGTAAGCGGGACTCATCTATTATTTGAATTAGGCTGCCTGGAGAAGAAGAAAAAAACAAGTGTGGACATCATTCACGAAAGGAAAGAGTGAGGTTGGCATCTCCTCCAATGTTTATACAATTTGTTACCATAAGGGGTGTGAATTGAATGGCTCTGAGGTGCTCTGAGCGTGAGAGATTTGAAACATGCTTAACTAATGAAATCAAACTGTCAGAAAACTGTTGCTCCTCGACCATTAAATTAAGTGTTTGTTCATCAACTGGCTACATACCCACAACCATGTCTAAGCACACAATAAAGCACAAGCTTTTCTCCTACAGGGAAAAGAGCTTTTCTCCTACATTCACATATTGGATGGAAACATTTCTTTCCACTTTTACTTTACCAAAAACGCACTCAGGAAATCGCTGTTGCAATAAATCTAGGATGACCCCATCGAGGGTGATATTGTATTTCATTTCCTCTGAGTGAAATACTGATCCTGGAGATCCATGTGACTCTGGCTCATTTCAATTTCATGTTCTCACATGATTCAAAACTTTCCAGGTCCTCAGTTATTATTAAACCAGCATATTGTTGTACAATGCTATGCAAAAACATGTCTGGTGATATATCTGGTGCTCAGTACAGAAACTGAAAAGCTGCACACTGTAGAGAAAGGGGCAAAACGTAGACAAAACTGTATAAGAAATGAAGATAAAAATAACAAATGTGATGATTTCTCTGTCTCCACGTGGCAAGAAAATCCATTCAATCCATATGATGAACCCCTGCCTTATTTCTTGACATACTTCCAGTTGGCAATTTTCATACAAGACTGATATAGTAACAGATTTTTTTTTCTTCTTTGGTGCTTGTTCTTAACACAGATTGATCAGTCATCTGTGAATCTCCCATGGTGTAGCTGATAATTCATAATCGCCCTGCTATAGATCCGCAGCATTCAATATGAATTAGAAAATGGTAAGCCAAGCATATCAATGGATGACAGACTGGATGTGTATGACCAGGGGCCAGAGAGGAGTTAGACCACAATAGCTTCCCCATTCAGTTAACCCCAGGACTGGAAATGCCAGTGAGGCACGAGGGAGGGTCCTCCATCAGCACTGCTTGAGACAAGCAGTGCCATACATGTTGTGCTGAGACGTATTGTTAACCTTTACAACCTTTTGGGGGAAAACACAATCATGCTGGTATGTTCAACCAAGGAATATTTCAATATATCTCTTATAGAGAGAAATGTGCAGTGTGTTATCCAGAACAGTGGGGGCTCAAAACTAAAAAGGAAAAAAACAAGAGCAGAAAATCTTTTAAGGAAAGTGATTCTGTTTCTTGGACTTGATTATTAAAACGCCAAAATATTAATGTCTGTCATTTGCTCACACTTTCTCAGACCAAAACAAACAATGCCTCTTCACTTTGTTACCTGTGTGCAGATATGAGACTAACCATTTCATCTTTTACATTTTCCTTTTGTGCAATATTTAGATATGTAGACCAAAGTGCCTGCTCTCCCTTTGGCATTTCAACACAACAGCCAACTAAAAGCGTTGACACTAGACTTTACGACATAATCCCCCAAATCTGGCTTTCTTTACTTTAAAGACTCAGATAACAGCTCTTATTCAATCACAGCAGGTATGTGCCTGTGCACTTGACCCACCTTTGTGGCTGCTTCCTTTGAATCGGGTTGTCTTCTTTCATATCTGGAGACTGGGCGGTCTGAAACATCTAAAACAAATCTGATACCTGCATGACCTAGTTTACTCTAGCAGGAGCGTCATTTTATATACCTGTTATATAACAGCACATAGATGAAGAAGAAATGGAGTGCAAATATTAAGAACAAGAAATAGCATATACGGAGAATTTAGAAGTGTCCTTATGATGTTTTCCTGCACCATTATACCCAATCAAAAACATTAAAAAGAACTAAGATTTGACATTCTTTAAAATTAGATATTTCCATGCCATCAACCCAATTTCCGACATTCAAATTGCCTTCACATGAATAAAAGATTTAACCGGAAAACAAAGCAAGATTATAATGCAGCATTACTGTTTTTACTTTCATCTCATTGATAACAACATCACTGTTTACTGCTCACTTTCTTTACCCCATATCAAAGTTGTAAGTTACTGCCATTGCAAACAGAACATTTTCTACCTTACGACTTTCCATTAAAAGCATTCAACTGGCAACTGGAGTCTTATTTCTGGCAACAAGGTGAATTTAAGTCAAATAATTACTCTTTTCTAGCTCGGTTTTTCAACTATCAACTCCTGAGGGAAATATCTGTCTCTTTTGCTGCTACATGCTCTACTATGTTCAACAGCTAGTCACTAACTGTGTCGGTCTGCTTTTGGTCTGCTTTTGTGCTGAGCAGGCAGCAACAGTGGGTTTTTAGAGCTTTTTCGCTGAAAAATGGTACAGCCGTCTGCTCAGTCCCTTTGTAGAGACTGCTTTACCGAGAGGCAGATGATAGCTTGGGAGATGAACAAGCTAGCGAGCTATCTCCCAGCTGGGAGTGAGGCAGAGGCACTGCAGAATCCAAGCTACCACCATGGATGTATTATATTAACTGGATACCGGATCCCAAATAGCGTCTGTTCACTTCAATGAAGTTGCTCGCCTGGCGCACACGTCAAAACTTTCTAGCGTCCGGGTTCAGTCCCACTGAATATGCACAGTAATGTTTCTCCTGCTGGCCCCACCTGCGAGTTCCCTCTGAGCCCATAGACTTTAAATATGGTGACGTCACAGGTTTTAAATCACTTTGTCCAGCTAGAGGAAGTTTTCAAATATAAAAATCCATGGTTTAAAAATTCAGAATAGAAAGAATCATAACCAACCTTGTTTGCAGGTTGAGGTGCCTTGTCAACAGTTTTAGAGACGTCTCTTTTACAATGGTGGCCTATGGAGAAATCCTTTTTGGGCTGCAGGGAAATGTATTGTTGCCATACCGTGAGTTCCCACTGGACAAAAGTGGTTGCAGAGCTGAGGGCTCTTCCTTGGGGCCTGGCTACCACTGGCTGATTCAGGTGGGTCAACGCTGAATTGTTGTATTCATGGAGAGTTATTGCGAGGCAAGGCGCGGCAGCGAGGCAACGTGAGGCAACGCTTCGTGGCAATTAGTTCTTTGTTTTCTGCTTGGTGTGTCACCAGCTTTAGCAACAGCTATGAGATTGAACCAAAACCATAAAGTTGGGAAAGTTAAAGAATGAGCTGAAATTGGCTATAAAGCTCCATAAAATCAAGGGTAGCTTCAGATTCAGTTGATAATCCATCTGTATTTTGTATTGTTATTTGATACATAATATAGATATATTGAATATAGCCGCTTAACTTTAACTGAATGCCTGCTAGCATTTGATTTTGCACAAATTGATCAAGTTTGTCAAAACAGAGGCTGATTTCATTTCATTTTTCCAACTGGCCAGGAAAGTCAATACCAGGAAGAGAAAAATACCTCTTTTTTTCAGCTATGTCAATGAGCATTTTCATAGCATGAGGAATGTTTTGGGTGAAAGCTATATAACCTGATTATACTCTCTCATGGTGAGGGACAGGAGGTAATTATCAAGTAGAGTTTTCGGTGCTGGCACTATGATGGAAGTGTAGATCATAAGCGCTGGGATGCAGGCCCTCAGGGCTGGACAGGCTGGAGGTGAGTGGCATGTGGATAGAATCAGATATTGTTTTCAAAGGGACCCACACACACATGCATTCCTTTATTGATGGATGGCAAATAATATGCATTCTTAGGCCTGAGAGCCCTCACATCCACTGAAACCCAAAACCTGAACTTGCTGCATACCAAAGCAGTATTCCGCTTTATGAATTCCAACAGGACTATTCAACTCAGTTTCTAAGCCAGGCCACATCAGAGGAAATTCTTCAAATCGTCAGTAAGACTTTTATATATTATCTAAAATTACTAATCTACAAAAAATGCATTTCTGCTTGAAAGACTGCAGGGTTGGCCTGCTCCATAGCAATCTATATTTGTTAACAAACTATACACCACAGCCAAACCTAAAATACAACTAGAAGAGAAACAGCAAGAGGGAGAAAGGGCAAAATCCAAATTGAAAAGCCCCCAAAATAATGTGCTTCAACTATCTATCTGTAATCAATGCTTGGCACACAAGCATGTGATTTTGGGTTACTTTGTTTCCCGGTACAATAGGACTGAATGGGGAAAAAATGTAATGATTACCATTAAGCAGACATACCAACATCAGTGGTTTTGATGGGCATGTAACAGACGGGAGTGTTTTGTGACAATTGTAATTACAGCCAAATGTACTCATCAAAAGTGAAGGAAAGAACCAAAAAAGAGCCTTGGGATCTCATTGCAGACAATTAAAAACACTGACACATACTTTCCCAGTTTCCGAGTCTGGCACTAATCAAGTGTGTTGTTTTTTATGCTTTTAGGTAGATTGGCTGCTCAGGAAAAAAATTACAAAATGCATCTATTCGCTGCGGCTCCAGTAACTCAAAGTACACTCAGACAAAACAGTTATGCGTTGTTCTGGAAGTGAATGATTGTGTCCATGGGTTGGCAGAGATATTCAATGAGTTCAGTACAAAGTCTTTGAAACACATTTTCACACTCCAAGAGTAAAACCCTGAAGAAGAATTATTGTCACACATTAAAGAATGTGTGCTATTAAATTCCACACATTCATAAGCTGAATAATGAGTGGCTTTTGAAATTATGACGAGAATCACATTAACACTTTCTGCCACTCAAATCCATGGTTACTCACCTTGTGAACAGTGGAAGCAAAGAGAAGGAAGAAGAGGCAGCGAAACATCGGACACCTCCACAGTGCAGAGGCCATTGTGCGTTGTATGCAGACAATGCAGGGAGCCTTTGGCTAATAATAGTGTTTTAGTGCGTTGCAGTAGAGTGGAAATCTGGAGCGATGTCAACCATCAGTAGTTCTCGGAGAAGCATCACAGGTCATCTTCTTATCTGGAAAAAAGGGCGAAAAGAGCATTAAAACTGAGGAAATGGACGGTTATTGTTAGTATCATTACAGCCTCAGGTGTGCCATTTGGATTCTACGTGTGTGCCTTGCACTAAATTTAATGTAGTCACAAATCTAAACACCCTGAAAAAAAAATTCGGACTGCTGTTTGATTTAAAAAACAAAAGCAACTTCACAAATGTTTGACATTAAAAAAGCAAACAGGGTGCCTGGTTCTCAGCACTTGTTCAGCACTTTGCAACATGTTACAATACAATGTTCATACTGCCTCATTCCCCCAATCTTCACTGTTCCACCTTCACTCCCAGATCCCGCAGAATAAGCTTGTCGCTCTAGCAACACATTCACACAGGACGCCATTAGAGACACAGCTGCTTTGAGAGCAACTTTTGTCTCTTCCTTATCAAGTGGTGGCAAAAACAGCCCTTTGTCTGCAAAAGCAGCAAAAGGTTAGAGCCTGAGACGGACTAACACACCAGACAGATAAGCTGCTTACCAGACTCAAACACCGAGGAGGGATGTGTTGTGTCATGTGAAATGCCACACATATACACACGCACACACACACACACACACACGCATGCACATGCATGCACACACATCATACCAATGACATGCGCACTTCTGAAGACGTGGACACATGCAGAGACAGTATCCACACACTTACACGTAACACACACCAATATATTGTATCTTGTTTAGTCCCATGTGCTTACCATCCAGCATTTCCCCAATGCATGCACTGCGCACACACACACACGCACACACACACACACTGTAAACAGGATCCGTCACTTGGTAGCCGTCGCTATGCAGAGGAGAGTGAATGTTTCCCCATCTCTGGATGCCACTCCTCCAGAGCCGCTCGTCAACTACCCTGATTATTTTATAATGAACCTAAATTTGAGCAGCGCAGCAGTCTGCTCTGATCGGCCTCCGAGCCCCACTAATGCGCTTAGATATTTTTGGCAACATGAGAACCCACAAAACATGTGAAGCTTTTACATTAGCATACTGAGCAATAACTGAAGTCACTTTGGTATTGATTCTATAGATCACTGACGCCTGGTCGGAGGATAATAGCTGAAAAAAAGCCCACTCGATCTGCACCTAGCAGGCTAAGATTGTTTATTTTCATTTGCGGTCACCCTGGCCAAGCAGCTGTGCAGCACAGTCTGTGCCAAGGAAACACACATACACCTACCTTATAATTTATCAGTACAACTTGGGTGGTTTTTATAGGAATTGGGGTTTTATTTGTCTTCCAGCTGTTTATCTGCCAGTGGCGCCGTAGCAGATCAGATAAGACAGAATTGAAGGGCGCAAGGTCTTCTGTGTGGGAAGTCTCATTCCAAGTCTACTGAGGCTGCTCACATTCTCAAGCCTTCTAACAGGACTGCCACCAGTTCAATATTGGGCAGAGCACAAAATCTCCAGAGACACACATGACTTCTTCTTTAGCCATTAATCTTCTGCAAATATTAGGCCTGGGGCCATGGGGTAACCATAATGGTGGTTGACAGGAGAAGATTGGAAACTGTTGGGGGGACATCCCCCACCATTCTGGCCTGCTGGGCCTGCTGAGCCACTCAGTCCCTCCAGACACCAGGGGACGAGAGCCTGCCAGGCCTCGCGGATGCAGACTTGCCCTCACCTCCCCGGGGATTCTTTCTCCTGATCAGTTGTTGCCCCGCTGAGTAACATGTCTCCTTTCTTCCTTAAGCTGGTGGAGGACACAGCCATGCTCATCTTCCTAAAAACACTGTTTTGTTTGGTGGGATTTCTGCACTGAATCAGTCCTGACTTGAGATAAAAGGATTAGACGATTAACATTGAGATGCTTTACACAAGCACTGACAGACGTATCATAATTTCACATCAGGGGACAGGCGGATGGTGTGTGTGTGTGTGTGGGGGGGTGGGGGGGGGGTCTAAGATGTTCTCAAGCAGAAAATGATTTTAAGAAGTTATCGTTATCGCGTCGTTAACCCCTCCAATACTGTGTTGTCTAATATTCCCTCCCCCGCCCCCCAACCTCCCTACCCGGTCCCGCACTAAGCCTGAGAATTGAGGTTACTTGTTTCTCGGCCTGCAAGCTTCGCTAAAAGATCATTATCTTTCACTGAGGCAGATTTGTTAAAAAAAAAAAAGGTACACAGTTATGACTGTCAGCACCAACACTTAATCTAATGAGCTCAAACATTTAATATACACCAGAAGACCACTCATTTAATAAAAGTTATTCATTTTCATCTGCGCCTTCAGCTCCTCATGCTAAAAACAAAATACACTGTGTATATTCCCTCAGGTTATCTCTCTCTATTAACAGTATGCCTTTCTGGAAACAAGACCACAGGAAAACCACCAATGTAATGAAAATGATATGCAAACATTTGCAACATCTGTTTTCTTTTTGTGTGCGATACATACACAGTGGAAAGGAGAAGGAAGGAGAGAAATCTATCATCAGTTAAGATAATGGAGAGAATCACAGTCCACAGCCAATTTTTCACATCAGCCTGATAGAAATAATAAGCAAGCATTTAAAAGAGGACGGAAAGCAATTAAAGCATAATTAAAATAAATGGATAGAAAGAGACAGCCCACATGTCTTCACATGAAATGCAAGGCTGGGTGCAACAGCCGGCTGAATGAATGTGAGTCTCCTTTGACAAAGCTTGTGTCTGCCTCACTCAAGCTGGAGAGGCGTCCAGTGAAAGAGCAAGTGAGAGAGGAGTTTGAAAAGTTTCTAAGCCGGGAGGGACTAAATGGATGAGAGAAGGAGAGCTGAGGAGGAGAAGAATGGAAGGGGAGAAAAAAGGGGCGGTAGGGTCACCACGGAGGATTGACAGCCTGTGAGTATGGCCTGACCTCCTGGGTGCGCCTCCAAGTTTTCTCCACAGGCTTAAAAAGACAAAAATAAAGCCCAGGAATGTTAATTTATTTTCAATTGTCAACGCCGAGAAAGAGAGATAAAGAGTGCATACATACATATCAAGTAAGGCTGAAACAAAACTAATGCAAGTCAAGTGTAAGCTGAAAACCTACAAGTGAAATGGAGATGTTGAGCTGGAACTTGTCAACACAATGATTCTTCTTCTACACTTTGAATAACTGCTAATTTGGGGAACTTTCTGCACCGCCCCATGCACTACATTCAGGGCAAAAAAGTCACACGTGAGAGGAATTTTAAACATCAGAAAATGGTTGATGTGTTAGAAGTGGGAGACAGGAACTACAGGAAAATAAAGCCTCCAGACACTTTTTTTCTGTCCTCTGTACCCTGATGTTCCCAAGGAACTCTTTTGTCATGACAGTCCTGTCAGGACTGCTCAACCCCTACAGGGACATGATGTCATTTCCTTGGCTCCACCAGAGATGTAGTGAACTTGCCATCAACTGCCAGAAATGGGCTGACACCGAGCTCAGTCTGCAGTGTTTTCTCAACGCAGAGCTGATAAGACACGCACATTACAATAAACAGGTTGTATACAAATGGCTGGTTTACAGGACACAAAGAAACAATAGAGATTTCTCAACTGACAACTAAGCAAAATGACATTTTATAGACCAATTGAATTTTACGAATAACACGATACCCTAAACAAACCTGTTTTTTTGCTTATATATATATATATATATATATATATATATATATATATACACACACATATGCATATATATACATACATATATACATATATACATACATATATATTCATACATACATATATATACACATATATATATATATATATATACATACATACATATACATATATATTCTAAATATATACACATACATACATATATATATATATA